>JAXRJS010000014.1:890000-1390000 GCA_037127375.1 Dione juno
ACATAGCTTGACGATAATGTGTGACTTAATGGTCATAGTGGTTCAATTGTTTCTGAGAGGCGGGAGTTCAAGAGAATATAACATTTAAAAAAATATTTTAGACATACACTGGGATTAACATTAAATATTCAACGTGGTTTTTTTTTATATACAGATCTCGACCTCCAACAAATTATAAAGGTCGCTCTTACTACTAAATCATTATTAAATAAATTATAGGCAAGCTTCAGTTTTTTTCACATTGCATGCAATATATAGGTAACGTGTAGTTTACGCTAGGCCTTATTCGTTAAGTATTAAAAAAGTGAATTTAGATCAAAGCTTTTCTCCAACATTTTAATAACAACAGGTTTAATTAGTTTTTTAATAATAATTAATATTTAATACGATAATATTTATACGATAAATACATAGAAAAAAAAAGAAAATATATATATATATATATATATATATATATATATATATATATATATATATATATATATATATATATATATATATATATATATTATATATATATATATATATATATATATATATATATATATATATATATATATATATATATATATATATATATATATATATATATATATATATATATATATATATATATATATATATATATATATATATATATATATATATATATATATATATATATATATATATATATATATATATTTATATATTTTCTTTTGCCTTATTCAATTTCGTAATTTCACACACATTTCACAATTACACAATTTCGCCCAATTTTTGACCCAACCAAGCTTTGTGTCGTAAACACAGCCAGGATGACTAATTCATGTCCTCCAGTGAGAATCGAACTACGACTATTGGAATAGTCAGTACAATCAGAAACCTGTGCCACCTATACATAGATCTAAGTACCAGTACCAGAAAGTTGTATATATATTAAATCTATATATATAAAACAAAGACTGGTTTGTTACAACACTTATAACTCGAGATCTGCTGAACCAATTTTCATGGTTATTGATTCGTTGGATTTGTCTCCGACCAGAATAGCAGAATACATCTTAAAAATAATGAATACTCGATATGTGCAATGAATATATCATTTCAATAAATGCTCATCTTTTTATTACATGTCATGTTTGACGCAACAACTGTTTTAGTTGTCCAATCCTGTCAAACATTGTAGTCAACTATTCATGTGTGCGTTCAGAAACTCAAAAGTTCAGGTACTGTTGTATTTGATTGTTTTAGACATTGTGTAAATAATTTTGGAAATAAGTACGTGTGTAAATTATTTATTAAATATTTAATTTTTATTCCCGAAAATAATACCTAAGATTTAATCTACAGGTTAACAAAAGTGTAAATTTCTTTTTATAGATTGTCTATGATTTTTCTTGATAAGCTATTGTCTGTCTCGAAAGTTCAGGCACAGCTGTTATATTTGGTTGTTTTATGTGGTTTGTGCGAGTGCATATTCAGTATTACTATTAGTAACAATGCTGCGTCACTGCGCGAACACGCAAAAATATAATGTCTGTTTCCAAATGACTTCATGTGGGGCGTAAAATAAATTATTTTCTATGACTGTAAAAAATATCTGGAGTGTAGTTTGTTAGATTTCTCATTTTATTCGTGTCACAAAATGGCATGTTATTATTTGAAAAAAAAAGTGTTTGTAAATCTAACTATAACTATGGCTTTGACTTTACAGATTCAAGGCTAGATTTACCATCGCATTGAATCATTGCAACCTATTGCAGATGTACAGCATAAATTCTTGCAAATATATTTCATGGGAATATGGAAGAACGACTTGACCAGCGTCAAGTGATCGTCACAGCTACGAAAAGAGCAATTCTCCAAGATCTTTCGGTTGAATCAAGCTAAAGAGTATTCGGAAGAGTATATTCTATGATGATGATATTCGATGATATTCTATCTACTATCTACTACTATCACAACTAAAGTGAAAGGAAACGATTTGTAGTTGACAATAGTAGGATCGTGCCATATTCGCCATTTTTTTCCAAAACATGCGAGGCACTTTGTAATGTTGAGTATTGCAATTCGGTCAAGTCAATAAATTTGCAAATATGTCACGAAAGGGAGCGAAATGGCGGTTATTGGTATCCAAACATCCAATATCAACGATGAAATCACGCGCTATCAAGTTGGTAGATATGTGAACTGCAATGGGGCAATTTGGCATATATTCACATTTCCTATTCACGAACGTCATCCCACTGTTGTACATTTGGGGGTGCATCTAGAGAACGGTCAGAGAATATATTTCACAGCGTCAAATGCTGCCCAATGTGCCGGAACACCTCCAGCAACAACACTGACCAGTTTCTTTGCGATTTATCAAAGTGATCCGTTCGCACGAACGTTGCTTTACTCGGAAATGCCACGTTATTGCCACTTGGAACGCTACATCGAAGAAATTTCAACGTCGGAAGCAAGACGACGCAGTTCCTGGTCATACAGACGTTCTACTGATACGTTCTACTGATGCTATTGGTCGTATTTACACAGTTCATTCAAAGAATGATGAATGTTTCGAACTGTTAATAGTATATTGTGCCCTACATTTCGTGCAGCATGTCAAGTTCATCATCAACAATTATTTCTGCATCTCATAGTCAGATACGCACATTATTTGCTATCATCATTTCGACATGCTTCCCATCGAAACTGCGTGACCTGTGGAACAATTACAAAGATAACATGTCAGAAGACATTTTACTTCGAATTCGTGTCAGCTGAAGAAATCCCGATCTTGGGGTGAATGAGGAGAACAGCATAACCAGGCTTTGCTCTTGATCGACAATACTCGTATGTGTTACCTCATGTGCGGCAGTTTGTTAGTTAGGTTAGGAATGCCAGCGCCACATCGCGGAATGAATGATGCACTCAATAGAGAATTGGAACGTGAGCGTAAATATGATCCACATAAATCCAATCATCCAAATTGATACAATTGATGATGGTGGTTTATTTTTTTGGTGGCTTATTTTTATTGGATGTCCCCGGTGGAACTGGAAAGACATTTCTCATGTCATTGATTTTGGCCACTGTACCTGCGAGATCTGAAATTGCGGTAGCAATTGTAAGACGGATGCCGTACGGCTTAATCAGCGTTAAAATTGCCATTAAATCTTCAAACTACTGAACAACCGACATGTAACATTTCGAAACACTCCGCAATGGTCAAAGTATAGTATAGTAGCATCAAAAATCATCATGTAGGACGAATTCACAATGGCACACAAACGCGCATTTGAAGAGAACTCGACCGAACATTAAAAGATCTGCGCAATGACTCGAGATGTTTTGGTGGTGCAATGACTTTATTATTGGGCGATTTCCGATAAACTCTACCAGTCATCCCAAGATCTACTGCTGCCGACGAAATAAACGCTTGCCTCCAAGCATCAAATCTGTAATAATATGTAAAGAAACTTCAACTGTCTGTAAATATGAGAGTTGCATTGTTGAAAGATCTATCTGCTGATGATTTCTCGAAGCAATTGCTGACGAATCCTGTTGACAAATCGAGCGGTTGATTTCATTTCCTCCATTTTTTTGCAATTTCGTCTCCATCAAAGCGAGCTTATCAAGAAAGTATTCCCGAATATCATTACTAACCAAAAAAATACTAAATGGTGAAGTGAGTAAGCAATTTTGGCGGCTAAAATTAAAGATGTAGATGACTACTCAATTTTTAAATTCAAAATCAAATCGTAGGTACTCTGTATTCATTCAAATCTATCGACTGTGTAACAAACGAAGAATAAGCCTCTAATTATCCAACTGAATTTTTAAACTCCTTGGATGTGCCTGGTTTACCACCGCACAATTTATAACTGAAGGTTGGCGGTAGTCATGAAGCTTAGAAATTAACCAACCAAAACTGTGCAATGGAACGCGTTTGGTGATAAGAAAACTGATGAGCAATGTGATTCACACGTCGATACTTAAAGGAAAATTTAAAGTTAAGGAAGTTCTTATTCCAACGATTCCGATGATCCCAACGGATATGCTCTTTGAGTTTAAACGAATTCAATTCCCTATTCGTTTTGCCTTCGCCATGACGATCAACAAATCACAGGGCCAATCCTTAACTATTTGTGGCCTCAATCTAGAAAATGCATGATTTTCTCATGGTCAATTGCACGTGGCATGCTCAAGTATCGGCAAACCATCTGCTTTATTTGTACTTGCATCTGACCAAAAAACAAATAATGTCATTTACCACAAGGTGCTTGAATGAAAATCCGATTAAATAATTAATCCGAGTGTATCACAATCTGCACAACATAGTATTCAATCATTTTTTTCTGACATGTGTTTGAAGTACTTAGTTATTATTTTTTTTTTAATTTTTAGTCTCATTCTGAACGTATTCATCATCATTCATCATAATAAAATACTTATATATTTATATTAGTTTGTATAAGGTAACACGACAATCATTGACTGTTAGGCGGTACGAAGTTCGCCGGGTTAGCTAGTATATTTACTATATTAAAAAGCTAAACTTTTCAACCAGTATTTACGAAATATCATCAGTATTATCTTTCATCTACGCCTCAACTCAGTTTAGAGAAAAAAAAATAGAAGCGCTACGTGAGATAACATTGTGGAGTAAATTATTTAATTTAGAATTTATTTTGTGTAAAAAATCGCTTAATTAATGTCACTTGGATGATAAAGAAGATGTATTACGGGTTTTCATACAACGCTATATCTTGTTTTCTTTTTATTTATTATATTTGAATGTATATTTTTTTACTACTAAAACGTAGATACGTTATTCAGTTCTCTAATTCTTTAGCTATTTTAAAGATATTGGCGTAACTTAAAGCTGTAGTTTGGCTTACCATATACCATATTGGATATTCCAAGCTTTTGAAGTGGAAATCGAACTCATCATTCATACATATAAACTTAATAAACTTCCTTCTAACATATTAAAATCTACAATGATATACTGTAGCCAATTAAACGATTATAATTATTTTTAGCTTCGCGCTGCATCCCGCATATAGCAGGATAGCAGTGACTGCCTAGTGTCAAAACACTCCATTCTCCGTTCTCCTCTTATGGCGTATAGCATATTTGCTCACTTTGTTTTATAATGACAGTCCCAAACAAAAAATCATTCATTCTTTCTTCTTAATAAGAACAACCGATTAAGCTATATTACAGTACGCTTAAACAAATTATAAATCTCAAATTTCTAATAGCTCCCGTCGTAGTATTTTCGGTAACACGCGACAAACACTTTAGCACGCGACTTATGAATTTACATAACGGTTATGAATCGATATATTTTGTGTAGGTATGTTATAGGTACATATAATGTTTTGAAGTAATGGGTACTTAATTAGATTTTAATTGTTTCTGAGTGTGGTTTTTCTTTTAATTTCTGAAGGATGTTTGGCTGGTGAGAATTTATTGCAGCTTTAGTGCTAGGGAGTGTCCGTGACTTACGGTTATTGCATTAGCAGAAAAGAGTTCTCTCATGCCCAATTTTTGGTATTAAATGAAATAATTTTTTTTTATAAATTTACGCTATATCCTGCACATATAAGGGTAAGCGGAGGGAATCGCATGAACCCCAAGAACCTAGTGTTAAGACACTTCATTCCCCGGAGTACCAAAAGATGTTCTAAAATTGAACTAAAAGCTAAATTATTATATACGGATACGGTATAACATTATTTAAGGCTCTATTTCCACTTCTCTTATATTTTATGGCTGAATTTTCCTCTATATATTTTTAATAGTAGGTAAAATCTGCTACTTTAGATCTATTCCCATAATTTAATTAAAAATATCAATTAAAAGATAGCATCATGAGTAATATATTTAAAGATTTTTTAAATATAGCATGAAAAAACCTAGTGTTAAAACACTAACAAAATTTTCCCCCGACAGTACATCGAACCCTTTGTGATTAGTAAGACAAAGTCCCACTATGCCACAATGGCTTCTGTGGCAATTAACGAATGCTTTTAATTTCTACATATAAATCGCTTTATAAATTCTTTTCTATTCTGGCTTTAATCATACTTTGAATATTCAATTGAGGAATCAATTACCTCAAATCTTAATGAGAAGGTTTCAGTATAGAAAAAGTAATCTTATCCCCTTCAATTAGGGTCTATTATTTAAATGTGTAAAGCTTAAAGACTTTGATACTCGTTTAAATTCCACAGAAAAGGTGATCTTTTATAGATTCTGTTGTTTTATCTATATCTGTATTAAGAAGTAATGACGTCATTAAGCCGTAGTTAAGATTAGTTGTTTAATGAAAAGATTGGAATGTTTCTTTTTTATTTAATGATTTTTTTTTGACAGAGGACCGTCGTGGCGCAGAGGCACAGCGTCTGCCTATAAGCACGACGGTTTGTGGGTTCGATTCCCAATGGGGAAAATGAATTATTTTCACTTTCTTCGCTCTGACAAGAGTGTTTTTTAACACTAGGTTTCTTCTATCTACGGTTCCCTCTGCCTACCCTGCTACGTGAAGACGGGACGGAATACAGCGTGAAGCCAAATAAATAAATAAACATTTATATTTTCACGACATTGGATTATAATGTATGATATCTTAAAATGTATGAAAAATTGAAGAAGCGAGTGAAATAACATATTATTACGAATTCTCCGCTTCTCGTTACATTCTGAGTTATCCTGAGAATATATACATATATAAAATTTCTAAAGGCGGAAAATTTGACATAAACAATTGAAAATAAGACAAACTGTGACGTTGAGTTCCGCCACTTAATGTCTCGGAAAGCATAGCACGAGGATCGGTGTGTCATAACACTAAGTTCTCTCCGTCTTCGCTGTTATATGCGGGATACGCAACGCTGTACTCGCATATAGGATAGTAAAGGCAACCTAGTGTGACGACAATCTGTTCCTCATTTTCTGCAAAAATTTGGAAACAAAGCATGTTGGGTGGCGGAACTCTATCTTAGTACCAGAGCTACAAAATGAAAATTCATATAAGAAATAATAATATTTTTTTACAATCATTTTATGGATAATAGAAAATAAAACTGTTTTGTCATTGATAAGAACTAGCGATTCAATAGATATACCGACGGAGGGTAAAATCAATCTATTCTTGCCAACGCTCTCCTAGAGTATCCACTTCAGAGGCATTTTGTGGGAGCTTAACATTTGTATAGTCGGCATTTACTTGTTGTACTGATTTCTTTATTTGGTAATTGATACAGAGTGCTTTTGATACAGAGTTCTTTTCCTCTGCTAGAGACATGTTATATTAATATATGTTTCTATTGTGTGTGTGTGTGTGTGTGTGTGTGTGTGTGTGTGTGTGTGTGTTTATTAGTTCATAGAACATGTACAGTCTTTCTTTTTTACATAAAGCGATTCTATTAAAAGGAATTCATATGGAAGCTTTTACAGGTAAAATGTGACACAAATTTAAATATTATATTATGAAGGTATCTAAATGTATGTAAACGGATATGAAGTTATGAAATTAATGAATGTTATTTTTGTGAAGATTTTATTCAATGAGAATAACAAAGAAAATTGACTTCAATAGTATGCCACCCTACAAAAGCACTCGGCTACGTAATTCAAAGGTTTATATTCAATAAATAATACATCAAACCGAGTCTTTAGTTTAAGCGAACAGTAAATATATATATATATATATATATATATATATATATATATATTATATATATATATATATATATATATATATATATATATATATATATATATATATATATATATATATATAAATAAATATTCTATATATATTTTATCAAGATATTAAGTGAAACAGCAAGTTATAAAACACTATTTCACTTTTTTACTCCCTGTGCCCTCTCTTCACGCTTTATCCCGCATAGAGCAGGTTAAGCGGGAATTTAGAACATTTCCTGTTACCAGGACAAGGAAGTGGAATTAGTAAATTAATTATACACGTATTAAAATATTTTGATTGATTTAAGTATTAAGATTACTTGAACATTACAAAACAAATGTTGATTCAAATTCCGCCACCTTCAAAACTCCATACAAAATTACACCTTGACATTTCTAAAATGCTACCATTTAGCACATTCTATATACATACATATATTATATTAATAATTTTGGGGCACAATATGACAAACTTCTGATGAGTTCCACAAATGTTAATAGGTTTCATTTAAAGTTGTTTGGAAAGTTAAATTATAAGTCGCGTTTGTATTTAGTTAATTAGTTTATAATTACGTTTCCATCTCATCTGGAGTGTCAAATTAGTTTGTGAATGCTCATTGGCTACGGGCGCAAGGCAAGTTACAGTTTCTCTACTGTAAATATTAGTTTATTTTTTTTATTATATTAATAAAAAGCTTCACGCACTTTCTCGCATATAGCAAGTTAAATGTGTTAAGACAGTCGGTCCCCCACGTTTTGAGATATTGCGGAACTCAACGCCGCGTTTTTTATTCTTACTAGAGGGATGAAATGAAATTGTTTCCGAGTGGAAATCGAACGGCAAAGCTAGATAGATAGGATGCCGCTGCGCCATAACGGCCTCTTAATAAGATTTTCAACTCTTTTCCTTAGTTTATTTACTGTTGAAAATATTAATTGAGGCTAACTTGGAACTGAACTGAACTTTTCTGTCTACTCCGCTATAATGTTAATATAATAGCAGCCGAAACATATAATAACAGTCTATTTTTTATATATCATAGAGGTTTATAAAATATCAGATGATAGAAATGTAAAGAAAAAGCTTTTCAAAAAAGCTTTAGCTTTGAGCTTAAGAAAAACATTTTGAAAATTGACTTTGTTTAACAATTTTAGGTTCATTATTAGATTAAATTGAAAAAAAAAGATGATCAAAAATTATTTGGCAGTAATTTAGGAGTAAAGTATAGACCGGAATTGCATTACTTAGTTCTTACCTATCTCTCGCTCGAGATGTGGCTCACGGCACAGTGAGAGATCGTCTAGAGGTTATCACGAGAGTTGTAGGTTCAATAAAAGTTGAGAAAATATTTTTTTTTTGCTTCTAATATAAACCTAAGTAGTACTAATTAATTATATTAAATAGTGTCCGCTGGAAGGGACCAAATTAAGGTGGCGCTACAGTCGCAAATAGAAGGATTTTAAAAACAGGGCCATAAACTATTAGAATAGGATGCTAAATAAAAAAGTAAAGAACAAGAAGCAGTTGGCTTTGATAATACAAAGTAAATAGATTGATAGATTGAGATTTTAAATACTGCATATTTTTTACTTACACAAGTCCTGGAAACCTGTGAATTGCTATAGTCATATAATTTCTACTAGACACGAAAATATGCTGTTCGCTCTTTTAATTTTTATACAATGGTAATCCCTATACTTATACACTCAATATACAACTTCCCGAATTCAAGTGAAAAGTGGTAATCGAATAGTCTAGACACTAGATTGTCTATGCCTACCCCTACCCCTTGAGATACAGAGTGTAGCTAAGCAAGAAATATATTAAAATCACTAAATTTGCAATTCCATGTACGAGCATTAATTAAGCAAATAACAAATTCCAGAAAAGAAAAGCCCATACAGAGTAAGATTTAAATGATTTCAGATAAATATAAAAATTACACTAAGTATAATAATATATTACCTCTGAATTCACAATCAGTCGAGTGGAAGATAATCATATGAAAAATTTGCAAACCACTGAGTACAGAGCACAGAAATACAGTGTAATTGGCAAAGATGTGTAGAAATTTATGCAACATATACGTACTTACATGTTTTTATACATTTTGTATGACTGTAAGCGCGATGGGTATGCATTCAACGATAATATAGAGTAGGGAATATGATTGATGTCACTGCTCTATAAAGACGTAGTGCGCTGTTAAGTTCCACTAGTTACTACCAGACACTACCTAGTGCTAAACAGCAATTACTCAAGCACTTAATTAGAAATGACATAAACAGAATATTATTATAAAACTCACAGCTTAGTGTTCTAAGCATAAATTTAAATAAAAATAGCACATTGTCTTGATGTTTAAGACACGGTACGACACAAAACACAAAAATACACATACACACACACATACACACACAGACAGACAGACAGACAGACAGACGCATACACACAGACATGTGTATATTTATATCCATCATAAAAAAACTTTGTAAAATTATGATTTTTTAAAGAAATTTGTAATTCATCGACATGTATTGAAATATCGTCATGTAGGTATTATAAAATCAACGTTAACGAATACGACCTGACCTGAATACGAGCCGGTTTATACATACATACATACACACATAAATACACACATACATACATTCATACATACATACACACATACATACAGTATAACATTGTTGTTATGCCATCAAGATCAATTAATATACGATACGCTTGTATTTCTTTTTGTGTTAGTTACTTTAAAAAAGATTTTTCATTATAAAGAGAAATTTTAATTAACTTTATTATAGATATGGATTTATTAAGTTTTCTGTTGTTTTTAAAATACGCTAAAACACAATAGTATAGGACTCTCTATTTAATATTAATATGGAGAGGAAATTAATTCATAAATGAGGGCGGCGTAACCTAACGGCACAGCTTCTGACTGTAATAGTACCGGTCGTGGGTTCAATTCCCACTCGGAGGGTGATATTTTTCTTTTTCTCGCTCCGATAAATAGTCAAACCGCAGAGTTTAGTTCCACTAATTATTTAAACTAGAGGACCCGTTGACGCGTGACATACGTGTTCCCATAGCAACGTGTATGTCACTATATACTAAAGTTATATGTGTTGATAAACCTATGGTAGTGTGGGTAATGTTTTATTTATTGATTTAATATACTTTACAAGCAAGCGTTCTGCACTTCTCCTGCACATAAATGCACATCAATAAGTGTGCCAAATTTTATGCTCCTGCGTCCGCGCAATTTTCATAAAAAGGGGTCCAAAGTTTTGGCATCACGTATTTATATATAGATAATGTCTCAAAAATTGGGCAGAAAATGGCAGCGGAAAGTGTCCTCCGCCTACCCGCGGGCATACGGCGGGTATATAGCGGGATACAGCGTAAAGCTAAAAAACTTTCGAACGTATTTATTAATTTTTGAGAAAAATTAGACAGAATATATATTTTAGAATGATAGGTTATTAATTTAGCACTGAAAAAAGTTTAGGCTACAGCGAAGTTTAATTTCAAAAATAGTATATAGTTATGAAATGTAGTATGAAATGTAGTATGAAATATAGTTATGTATATATGCATATAGTTATGAAATTTTCCAATTTGTTTATTCAGTTCATAAATTCTTCATATAAATATTAAAAGCAATATATTTTTTTCAATTTTCAATTTAAGCCAAAAAAATATAAACGATTATCATCCAGACAAGATATTTTTCTTTCCTGTCGATACCTAAACCCTGTAATCTTCCAAGAAACATAAAAATAAATCATAACTGACGAGGAACAGGTTTGGAGTTAGAGAAGTATAATAGAGTATCTAGTATAGAAGAAGAAGAGAAAAAAGAAGAAAGAACGAAGAACTTCGAAGGGGCTGGTAGAATAATTTAGATTTTATTAGATCTACATCTAGATAGAGGAGCTCGGACATGGCGTGCGATAATGTGCGTTTCAAAAGAGCCTTCTTTTCTCTGGGCTAAAACAACTTTTCCTGTTTCTATAATGTAAATGGAGAAAAGAGAACAGAGATTGCTAAAAATTATAATATTTAATATATCATAAGAGAATAATAATATAGTTTATTTTAAAACAATGGACTTTTTATAGTAAGAACTTGTTAATTTTTTTTAAATTTCAATTTCTTATGTTGTCCAAAGATAATGATGATGAGTTTAAAGTATAAATTAAGTAAATGCTATAGTAAAAGATCTTATTTAACTATGAAGAAAAATTATTTAAATACATAATATTTCTAATATCTATACACTTCATTTTAATTGTAATACTTAAATGTCTAATAGTTTATATTGCTCGTATTATCAACATATGTACAAAGTTTGGTTAAACATTGTAACCCAAGTTTGACTATTCTTTTTTCAAAAATCAACAGGTTGTTGCAAACGAGGCTGCGAATACGTTTGTTTAGTATATACTTGTATTGTATATCCTATATAGTAACTTCGTGAATTCATCTCTTAATACTCTCTTACAATACTCAAGGCAAAACCGAACCGATATAGACAACATGCCAAATTTAAAGCTCCTACGCTTAATATTGCTTATAGGTAACAACAGATTTTATATATATATTTTATAATATTGATTTTTAAAAGAAAAATCTATATATACATATATTTAATCTAGAAAATTTATTATCTTATTTTATAAATGCATATTATCATAATTTTGTATTAATACATAAAATAATATTTTTAAATAAACACTTAAATTAAAATAACTGTAAATAAATCTTTGGATTGCAAATTACTAGCATAGCCAAGCTAGCGCTGAATTCTTAGAACATATGTACAACATTCTTATTTAGCTAAGTTTCTTTACATAATAATATTTAAGTATTCATTTAGTAGATCCAAATTATTATTTTCTCTCTCTCTCACACACACACACACACACACACACACAAATTACATTTTGTTACAATATTAATATTTATACAGCACATAAACTAAAATAATAAATCGACTGGAATGTTTTTTCTATAGAAAAGTAAATTATATACTAATATATTTCAAAATATCTTACTTAAGCGCGTACAGCAATGTCTTCGGGCTTAGACGACGAGGCCTGGTTCCTTAGCAGATCTGCTGACGTTGACTTGATACAATTGTTCATATGAATTTCGGAGGAGGCGTTCGAGTGATGTTCTCTTCTATGCTGGTGGCAATAACGACGGCCTATGTTGCCACAGACAGATCTAAAATAAATTATTATTTATTAGCAATAAATAGAAACTTGAATGTTAATTAGTTTTTTGGGTTAACTGCTGATAGTTGACTCTTTTTTTTTTTATTATTCTCATTTTAAGAGCTGAGTCACTGGGTGACTATGTTGCTCTGGTTAGTAGTTACAAATAAACTTAAAAATATATTAGTTATACACTTGTATACTATTTACGCTTACTTATATTAAGCTTAACTATACTATATAACAATTTGGCCATATTGGATGTAGGATTTGAGAGATATATATTACAACTTCCAATCGAGTTGTCTGCAATTTGCGAAATCAAAGGTTCACTACGGGTACATTCCATTAAAATATGATACACATCCTCTACAATTCCACAATCCGAACAATTAGGCGAGAGAGTTTTCTTCATTAAGATGATAGTTGACTTAATTTCATCATTTTCCGGAATTTCAGATACCTCGTGTTGAGTAGCGAGATTCAATACTACACCTTAACTTTAATTATCAGAAAGGACACTGAGTCTACTATCATAGTATCTACAAACAGACTGCGCTACAACAGTCTTATAAATTAATAAGTCTTATAATTATAAAAAAAAATAAGAACAAAGTTTAATTTTATTTTTCAATTTTAATTGAATTTCAATGATTTTTATACCGAATACCTCGTTAATAGTATATTCAGTAAATGGAGTTTTTATCGTAATCAAGATAGAAATAATCTAAAGTATTTTTAATTAAGAATTCATATTAATAAGCTATACAATTATGACACAAATAAGCTTATTTAAGCTCTCACAGCTAACTGTGGTAACATGTGGAAGTTACGCATTCAAATTAAAAGCTTTGAAACGTACGTATTTACCTACTTCAGTAAAAATCGAAGCTATTCTTCGTTTTGAATTCGTTTCCCAATTTCCTTTTATTACAGAATCGACAAAACAGCGAAACAGACAAACAGACGAAAACTTTATGAATGATAGCTTCGTTTTCTATAACATTTTTTTAGCACCCATAATGTTTCCCTGACAGACCACTATTGTATTATTTTAATTATCCGCCATAACGTACAAAGCCTTGAAAAAAAAAGAAATAAAGAATAGAAATTAATATATATATATATATATATATATATATATATATATATATATATATATATATATATATATATATATATATATAATATATATATATATATATATATATATATATATATATATATATATATATATATATATATATATATATATATATATATATATATATTTAATTTTATTCTTTATTTCTATGGGTGTGGTAGTGTGTGTTTTTATGGTAGTGTGGGTAATGTTTTATTTATTGATTTAATATATTTTACAAGCAAGCGTTCTGCACTTCTCCTGCACATAAATGCACATCAATAAGTGTGCCAAATTTTATGCTCCTGCGTCCGCGCAATTTTCATAAAAAGGGGTCCAAAGTTTTGGCATCACGTATTTATATATAGATAATGTCTCAAAAATTGGGCAGAAAATGGCAGCGGAAAGTGTCCTCCGCCTACCCGCGGGCATACGGCGGGTATATAGCGGGATACAGCGTAAAGCTAAAAAACTTTCGAACGTATTTATTAATTTTGAGAAAAATTAGACAGAATATATATTTTAGAATGATAGGTTATTAATTTAGCACTGAAAAAAGTTTAGGCTACAGCGAAGTTTAATTTCAAAAATAGTATATAGTTATGAAATGTAGTATGAAATATAGTTATGTATATATGCATATAGTTATGAAATTTTCCAATTTGTTTATTCAGTTCATAAATTCTTCATATAAATATTAAAAGCAATATATTTTTTTCAATTTTCAATTTAAGCCAAAAAAATATAAACGATTATCATCCAGACAAGATATTTTCTTTCCTGTCGATACCTAAACCCTGTAATCTTCCAAGAAACATAAAAATAAATCATAACTGACGAGGAACAGGTTTGGAGTTAGAGAAGTATAATAGAGTATCTAGTATAGAAGAAGAAGAGAAAAAAGAAGAAAGAACGAAGAACTTCGAAGGGGCTGGTAGAATAATTTAGATTTTATTAGATCTAGATCTAGATAGAGGAGCTCGGACATGGCGTGCGATAATGTGCGTTTCAAAAGAGCCTTCTTTTCTCTGGGCTAAAACAACTTTTCCTGTTTCTATAATGTAAATGGAGAAAAGAGAACAGAGATTGCTTAAAATTATAATATTTAATATATCATAAGAGAATAATAATATAGTTTATTTTAAAACAATGGACTTTTTATTGTAAGAACTTGTTAATTTTTTTTAAATTTCAATTTCTTATGCTGACCAAAGATGATGATGATGAGTTTAAAGTATAAATTAAGTAAATGCTATAGTAAAAGATCTTATTTAACTATGAAGAAAAATTATTTAAATACATAATATTTCTAGTATCTACACACTTCATTTTAATTGTAATACTTAAATGTCTAATAGTTTATATTGCTCGTATTATCAACATATGTACAAAGTTTGGTTAAACTTTGTAACCCAAGTTTGACTATTCTTTTTTCAAAAATCAACAGGTTGTTGCAAACGAGGCTGCGAATACGTTTGTTTAGTATATACTTGTATTGTATATCCTATATAGTAACTTCGTGAATTCATCTTTTAATACTGTCTTACAATACCCAAGGCAAAACCGAACCGATATAGACAACATGCCAAATTTAAAGCTCCTACGCTTAATATTGCTTATAGGTAACAACAGAATTTTATATATATATTTTATAATATTGATTTTTAAAAGAAAAATCTATATATACATATAATTAATCTAGAAAATTTATTATCTTATTTTATAAATGCATATTATCATAATTTTGTATTAATACATAAAATAATATTTTTAAATAAACACTTAAATTAAAATAACTGTAAATAAATCTTTGGATTGCAAATTACTAGCATAAGCAAGCTAGCGCTGAATTCTTAGAACATATGTACAACATTCTTATTTAGCTAAGTTTCTTTACATAATAATATTTAAGTATTCATTTAGTAGATCCAAATTATTATTTTCTCTCTCTCTCACACACACACACACACAAATTACATTTTGTTACAATATTATTATTTATACAGCACATAAACATATACATATAATATAAATAATAAATCGACTGGAGGGTGTCTAGCCAATTATCTGTCCGATATTTGGTTTCCGGCATACGGGTACGCGACCCCGGGACCTCGAGCCACCACTTTCATAACCCGATCCAATCCATGTAAGTGGTGTCCCTCCCCTATATTCCAAGTCTTTCTGCCTCTTATTCCCTTTCCTTTCTTGGTTTCTCCCAGTAATGGGTTTGGAGGTCAGATGGCAATCGCTCCACAAAAAACCACTTCGCCACTCATATGGACCGATTGGTCTTAGTCGGAAGGCAGACCCTGGCAAAAAGCCGGGACTAATGCCAGGAAGAAGAAGAAGAATAAATCGACTGGAATGTTTTTTCTATAGAAAAGTAAATTATATACTAATATATTTCAAAATATCTTACTTAAGCGCGTACAGCAATGTCTTCGGGCTTAGACGACGAGGCCTGGTTCCTTAGCAGATCTGCTGACGTTGACTTGATACAATTGTTCATATGAATTTCGGAGGAGGCGTTCGAGTGATGTTCTCTTCTATGCTGGTAGCAATAACGACGGCCTATGTTGCCACAAACAGACCTAAAATAAATTATTATTTATTAGCAATAGATAGAAACTTGAATGTTAATTAGTTTTTTGGGTTAACTGCTGATAGTTGACTCTTTTTTTTTTTATTATTCTCACTTTAAGAGCTGAGTCACTGGGTCACTATGTTGCTCTGGATAGTAGTTACAAATAAACTTAAAAATATATTAGTTATACACTTGTATACTATTTACGCTTACTTATATTAAGCTTAACTATACTATATAACAATTTGGCCATATTGGATGTAGGATTTGAGAGATATATATTACGACTTCCAATCGAGTTGTCTGCAATTTGTGAAATCAAAGGTTCACTACGGGTACATTCCATTAAAATATGATACACATCCTCTACAATTCCACAATCCGAACAATTAGGCGAGACAGTTTTCTTCATTAAGGTGATAGTTGACTTAATTTCATCATTTTCCGGAATTTCAGATACCTCGTGTTGAGTAGCGAGACTCAATACTACACCTTAACTTCAATTATCAGAAAGGACACTGAGTCTACTATCATAGTATCTACAAACAGACTGCGCTACGACAGTCTTATAAATTAATAAGTCTTATAATTATAAAAAAAATAAGAACGAAATTAAATTTTATTTTTCAATTTTAATTGAATTTTAATGATTTTTATACCGAATACCTCGTTAATAGTATATTCAGTAAATGGAGTTTTTATCGTAATCAAGATAGAAATAATCTAAAGTATTTTTAATTAAGAATTCATATTAATAAGCTATACAATTATGACACAAATAAGCTTATTTAAGCTCTCACAGCTAATTGTGGTAACATGTGGAAGTTACGCATTCAAATTAAAAGCTTTGAAACGTACGTATTTACCTACTTCAGTAAAAATCGAAGCTATTCTTCGTTTTGAATTCGTTTCCCAATTTCCTTTTATTACAGAATCGACAAAACATCGAAACAGACAAACAGACGAAAACTTTATGAATGATAGCTTCGTTTTCTATAACATTTTTTTAGTATCCATAATGTTTCCTTGACAGACCACTATTGTATTATTTTAATTATCCGCCATAACGTACAAAGCCTTGAAAAAAAAAGAAATAAAGAATAAAATTAAATATATATATATATATATATATATATATATATATATATATATATATATATATATATATATATATATATATATATATATATATATATATATATATATATATATATATATATATATATATATATATATATATATATTTTTTTTTTTTTTTACTCACCTGCAACAAGAATCCAATGTTTTTCTAAATGCAGCTCTAAAATCCCTATTGAAATATGCATAAATGAGTGGATTTAGCGCAGAATTGAAGTATCCGACCCAGAACACGGCCGCGACGACCGGCGGCGGCGACGGACACGCTTCACCGCATAGAGCTGTTATAATGTACCTGTTGAAAAATATATATAGTTTATGTTATATATATATATATATATATATATATATATATATATATATATATATATATATATATATATATATATATATATATATATATAAGTGTATAAATGTTATTTGTATACTCGGTACACCCCTACGCTTTTAAATTAATTTACTATAGGATTCTTAGGATTCTTTATAGGATACTTAGCAATAAGGCCGCCAATTGTATGTTTTTAAAAATTATGTTAAACATACCTGTTATATTGGTGTACAATTATGACGAGTATTTCAATTTTTACTTAACTTTTACTTCAAACATAAACTTTCTATGGTAACGTAGTGAAGACAGTCAATATATATTACACATAACCACATATATATATATATATATATATATATATATATATATATATATATATATATATATATATATATATATATATACTCATTTCTCGGAATGGGGCTAGAACATTCTGAGCTTCCCCATTACGGCAAGAACGATCTCATAATATCTTGAAATAAAATAAATATTGTCTAAAGTATGAAATAAAGTAATTATTTGGTCCAAATACTTCACATCTAAAGTCTTATGTATTTAAATTGGTACGTACCACAAAAAGAACGGCAACCAGCAAGCCAAGAAAGCGCTCATAATGATTCCGAGGGTCCTGGCCGCCTTCCTCTCCCTCTTCATCTTATTACTCGCCATTGGTTGCATCTGGATACTCTGGCGTTCGCGCATCACTTCACCAACGGAGATGCCGTTGATTTGCAGGTGTTTGTCCAAAAGTAGGGCAGCTACTTTACTCCTGTTTAAAGAAAACATACGTATTTTTTTAAGTAAATCAAGCTATTTCTAGGGCTTTTGGAGACATATTGTTTTGCTTCATATTTTTATTTTATTGGGAAATTTTGGGACAGATGGGAAGGGTATTCACGCCATGTATCACATGTATATAAGGGAAGCTTTTTGTCTGATTTCGATACATTATACGTTAAATCGCGAAATTTAACGCAGCGCTTTGATTTTTTTCACTCATCACACGAGAAATGCACAAGCGCAACCATCGTGTTTACAGTCGGCTGCTTTCCCATTGCGCTATGATCGTTCTACATTAATCGATTGCGTATGGTGTTGCGGAACTCAACACCGCACATCGTCAAATTAGAGTTGAAAAAGTACTTATATAGTGTGTTATTGCCTCTTAAAAACGAATTTATTTATTTATAGAACAAAATTTAACCATTTTGTTTATTAAGCCATATTAAAAATTGTAACGTGATACATTAAGGTCAGAATGTAGCAATTAGAATACACATTTTACAATGGGATTTCAAGATTAGTAAAGAAATCAATACTAAAAATCTAAATCGTAAAAAAATTACTCTGGGTTTTTAAGGAAAATATATCTAAAATCATAGCAATTCAATAACATTAAAAAAGCTTCAACAATATAATATTGAAAGAAAAAGCTTTATTAGAGAACCTTGCGCATTTTTCATACTAACAACAAATCAGATTAGAATTCTTCTTGGAATAACAAAATGAATTATATCGCTGAAGCACGCAAATATTCCGCCGTATACTTTCTCTTACGACTAATCGAATCACAACTAGCGCAGTAAGTACTTGTAATGCTGTAATGTACATATATAAACTTAGAGACTAATATTTGTTACTAATTGTTATAATATAATATATATATATATATATATATATATATATATATATATATATATATATATATATATATATATATATATATATATATATATATATATATATATATACATATATATATATATATATATATATATATATATATATATATATATATATATATATATATATATATATATATATATATATATATATATATATATATATATATATATATATATATATATATATATATAATAGAAAGATGTAGGAGAATATTATATATACAGTGATAGAGTACAGATATACCGCAAAAGGGATCAAAATCAATTCTCCTCCAGCTTAAAATTAGGACCAGAGGCTTTAGCCAAAACACATACGCTTAATTTTCATTCTATAGCTACGGTAACAAGGGCTTGCGCATAAGTGATCATAGACAACGCTTACTTGGCAGCCGATTGGACGATTGATCTAAAATGTCAAGAGAACTAAACTGTTCATATTGTTTGTAATAATCTTCATTATCACGTCAAGAGTCACAATTTTCAATGTCGCAAGTGTCATGATTGTTGACTAATTAGACTAAAGTTCTCCATGCAACGTGACATTGGCGAAGTGGCTTGCACGCTCAACTGGCACGTTCGAAGCACTATTACTTAAGAACAGAACAGAAGTATAAATTAATAGTTTCTAGTGTTAAGACACTCCGTTCTCCGCTTTCTCCCTTATAAGGCATAGCGTGTTAAGTTATGGAACTCATCGCCGCATTATAAACAGAACTATTAAAAGTGAAAAAAAAAATATATTTGTGTTAAGCGTTTTGTTACAGCGATCCATCATTCGATAGATGATATAACTACAAATGCTTACCATAGTGCAAGTCAAAATTGACAACATGTCAGCTGTCATTTATTTATCCTTACATATATTTGGCTATAACTTTTTTATTCGTTGGCTTAGATCACGTGACTTATCGTTAACTCCATAATTTTTTTTAATGTAAGCGTTTGTGGAATTGCATCTTGGTTAAGACTAAATTCCACTGACTCTTCACTCTCTATTACCAAAGAATAATGTTAAAGATTAGCGAAGCGACATAGCTCTAACAAAAATAAATTGTTATTAGCAACGTATACGTATAGAAGACGTTTAGAACGAAAATTAAGTTGAACATTCAATCGGAGATCAAAGAGATTACAGGACTCTTTCCTAGTATAGAATAACATTTTAAAACTGTTAAAAAGATCACTGGAGTTCTCATTACTAAAGGTTTAAGGTAAGCTGAAGGCTAAGGCTGAAGCTGAAGGCTGAAGGTTGCATGGAAGCAGTTCATCTGCTCTTGTACCAAGGCTAATATTTTGGTCTAAAGCATTTTCCAGGGAAATATATTATTTCATTTATCCCTCTGGTAACACGACGAAGCTCGGCGTTGAGTTCCGCCATTCAACACGCAATGACTCGGTAATTGGGCGAAAAGTGAGGAACCAAGCGTCTTAACAATCGATTCCCTCTGATTCCAATGCATTTAAATTAAAATTGAACATCTAACTATCGCACCCAAATAAACACTGTACTTTGAGTGGAATTAAAATGAATTTCTTTGAAATTGGACGGAATGAAAAAAAAAGAAGTATTTTGTATCTAAACAACTCATCCAATCCTAAAAGGGACGTGCCGCCAGTAAAAAACTAAATTAAATAAATCCCCTTCTCGGACCCCATGGCTATTCACACAAAATGAGGGTAAATGAAATACTTATATAAACATATATACATTTAAAAAATATACATGTGTAATTCTCTAACATGATAAAATAAACTACGGTGGAATAAATCACGTCGTTTCTTGTTGTATGCAATGGAAAACATATTATATTTTATATTTACATGTTCATGTGACCTCGACAAAGCCACGAGGCATATACTAGTATGTAATATAAAAATAATAATATAAAAATAAAAATCGATCACTGGGAAATTATGTATTATTATTAAGTAAAATTTTTACAATATATATATTTTTTTAAATCTGCTGAAGTTACTTCTAAGCTTTTTATGGTGTGAATATGAAATCCAACATATTAGTGTACACATACATACTTCTTTTCTTGTTTTGTTAGCTTCACGCTGTATCCCACACATAACAGTGTAGGCAGAGGGGACCGTAGGTTGAAGGAACTTAGTGTTAAGACACTCCATTCCCCACTTTCCGCCTTTTGAGGAATTGCGTCTTAAGTTTGCTGCCAGAGCGAAGAAAGTAAAAATAATTCATTCTCCACAAGTGCAAATCGAACCCACAAACCGTCATGTTTTCAGGCAGACGCTGTGCCGCTGCGCCACGAGGATCCTCTTTTATTTTGTGTATTTATATTGAATCCTCTACACTTCTCAACGATGTCAAATTTCAGGTTTCTAACTGTCCTGTCTGTCTGTCTATATATTATATATATATATATATATTATATATATATATATATATATATAATATATAGATATAATATATATATATATATATATATATATATATATATAATATATATATAGATATATATATATACTATATAGATATATAGATATATAGATATGTTATATATTATAGGATATATAGGTATATATATATATATATATATAATATGTATATATATATATAGATATATAGATATAGTATATATATATATATAGATATAGATATATATTATATATATATATAATATATATGTATATAGAAGACTATACTACTACTACTACTACTATAGCCATATTTTCTTACGTATAATAGAAAGTATCAATAATATTGTTCACGCTTCATCTCTCTCACATAAAGTTAACATTTGAACCGTAATAGATTGACACGTGAAATTTTCCTTCACGCCACTCTAGCAATCTTGTGAGTGACTGCTGATACAATTTAGCTGTCGTCTGGAATTTTGATATATAAGTCGAATTTCATATTCCGAGTACATTACAACATATCGTTTGTTATGATTATGGGTTTGAATCCCATTTGAGGAAATATTTTTACTATGTTTATATTTAGAGTTTAAAAAAAACCGGTAAAGAGCAGGGTAGACTGAGACCCCTAATTTAATTTGTTAAGACAGTTACATAAAGAATAGCTTACAAAGAATAATGTGCTGAAATAAGCTAAAAGCTACAGGAACAATGCTGGCTATGCCACAATTAAAACAAGACTGTCAGAGAGTGTTCTTCCTAGACTAATCTAGGTATAAGCGGCTTCTTTAAATGGAATGGTAATATTATATTATATTAATTAAGACAGATCTAGATATTTTCCTAAAATATCACTTATATTACATCCCTTTAAACTAATACTATAAATCTGTATATCTCTGTATATCTGTATATCTGTATAACTAATGTTCTCCTCGCTGATATATATATTGGAAATAATTTTTCATTTTGTTTCATTTGGTAATATATATATATATATATATATATATATATATATATATATATATAGATATATATAATATATATATATATATATCTATATATATATATATATATATATATATATTTTATGTCTTTTTTCCGTTTACGTAAAAGGTATTATTATTATTATTCTTTTTTTAAGCTGTCACTTCAAAGAATGATGAATTGTTTTTGTTTTTTTTTCTTCATGCATGTTACGTTAGCCTTTAAAGTGTAGCATATAATTTATATAATAGTATTGTAAAACATATATTTAATTATGAATTATTTTTGTATACAACGTTGGCTTCTTATTAAATGTAAAAGATGCGATGTTCCCGAAGAAATGAAAACAATTCTTGTACAAAAATGTGAACTTAAACGCTTTGGCATCCTTACTTTATCAAATGCCAATATCCATATACAATAAATCTGAGCATACCTATACACTTTGTACTGAACTATTGTTCTTCCAGCATCAAAGGATGGCCGCAACGTGTTGGTTACGCTTGACCCTTTATACAATTAGTGAATATACGTTATTCGAACTTTCAGGGTATCTTTGATCATTTACTCGGGACTCTTCCTGTCTATATCTCAATATATGCGTATGATGGTTACATATACAAAGATATGATATATATATATATATATATAATATATATATATATATATATATAGTATATATATATATATATATATATATATATATATATATATATATATATATATATATATATATATATATATATATATATATAATATATATATATATAATATATATATATATATATATATATATATATATATATATATAGGCAGCTCAAGTAAAGTAACAAAAATAAGACAGACAATTTTCAAATTTGGTCTAAAGTAAAAAATTACAAGAATATGCCAAAAATATTTTTGTCCTATTTGAAAGCAAACATTGTTTGATGACAGTGAATAAAACTTGGCAACAATTATAAAAAGTTACTCATCAAGAAACATGGAGAAATAAACTTAAAAATTGAAAGTATAAATACAAAAATTAATTGTAACGCAAGGCAGACGATTCCGAAACTCCCGAAACTTAAACTTTGGGGCCGCTGTCAACTTGACTGTTATACTGAATTGATATTCAACGCAAAGCTGTTGATGGAAACATGTTAATTGATTGTAATTCTAACAACGGGCCTTTCATGGGAAATTCTGTTTCTAAACATTTACCTACCGAAGCGTGTATTTTAAATGTACACTAAATTATGCTACGACATTACAAATGTAAATGTACGAGTAGCTTAGTGATCGTAATAGTTTTAACTCCATATAGACTTATTGGTGTTAGCATCTGAGTATGAGGTCGAGGATACAAATCCTATATAGACAATCTATAACTTTTTTAATTTTTGTGTCTCGTATGGATCTCGTATCACCTACCTAGCCTACACAAAGACAAATTCTTTACTTATCGATGACGTAGAGTAGTACGTAATTCAACTCCGCACTTTCATTACCTGACGTCACCTACCGTCACTTGAGTGAGAACACTCTTAGAAGGTATCAAACCCATAACTGTTACGCTTACAATTGGATTCAATGCATTTAATTTACATAATAAAATAGTTGTTACTACAATTATATTAAGTTAAAAATATACACCAACCTACCAAAACAATCTTATATCAGGTTGATAGCCTTTTAGATAGGTAGGCTTTTCAATACCTATTTAATACGACATACTTAAAAAAAATATTATATATATATGTAATAATTTAATCGTCTGCCTGTATACGTGACGGCTTGTGGGTTCGATTCCTATACGGGGAGAATGAATTATTTTCATTTTTTCCGCACTGTTAACCAGGCAAAGAGCGGCGTTGAGTTCCGCCACTCAACACGCAATGCCTCAATAAGTGGGGAACGGAGTGTCTTAACTATAGGTTCCCTCTGCCTACCCTGTTATGGGCGAGATACAGCGTGAAGCTAAAATAAAACAAATGAAATAAATAGTGATTAAACATTTCTAATGATTTAACTATAATATAAATATATACTATATAAAATTAATCTGTATTAATCTGAATGACAAGGCAAAACAAGAATAGTGTAGGCCGTTAAGCCGCTTAGCTTTATGTTCAAGAGGATGATTTCCCAAGAACGAAATAGGAAAATTCAAAAGCTCTATGGAAGTTCATTTGATTAATATGAAACTGTAACTGTATTGTTATGGATGTGATTCTTCCAAAACCAGAATCACATCTAAACTTTTGTTAAGACCATTAAATCTATTTAAGCCTAGTTTAATTTTTTCAGTTTATAAACCATGTAATGCAATATTATATTTTTAAGAAAAGCTTAGAAACCTTGAAGCTACTATTTTCCATTTTTGTGAGAAAAATACACAGCGACCTTTCTGTGTACTTTGCTTTATAATCGAAAATAGATGAGGGTAAGTAGGGTAAATATAAAATAAATTAGTTTTTTTTCTATTCCCAAATTGTAAATCATAAAAAATATTAAGGAATTCGTACCTTTTTAAAAAAAAAATTGTGACAGCTCACCTGTATAACATCCTCTCTTGTCGATCCGCCTCCACATATATTCGATAATACATATACAGCATTATCACTCCGGGAATCCAAAAACTGACACTGCTGGATATCACTGCATATACTCTGTTCACTGTGAAACTACACACTTTTGGATGTTTTTTCCTGAAGTCCAGATGCTCATGGGTACTATACCATCCCATGAAGATTGGCAGGAAGGATACCAAAGCTGGACTGCACCAGACCACAGCCAGCATTATGCCAAGCTTGCTCGTCGTCATTATCAAAGGATAATCCAAAGGTTGAACGATCGCATAGTATCTGTCAACACTTATGCAACATAAATGTAATATTGATGCTGATGAAAAATATACGTCCAAGGAGTTCCATACATCGCACATAAAGTATCCAAAAAGCCACTGCCCATTTGTAATCTCAACGCTAAAGTTGAAGCACATAGCCCATATCGCTACCAACATATCAGCCAAGGCGAGAGATACCACAAAATAATTTGTGATAACCCTCAATTTCCTGTGCCTCATTACCGACACTATAACCAGTAAATTCCCAAATATCGCTGCCAGGATAATAAACAGCATTATAAGACATTTTAGAATTACTAAGAAGACGATGATCGGATCGTCTTCGAATTGGTTGTAATAAACCAGATCGTTGATGGTCTCGTTCAGCTCGAGAGATCTGTTCACGTACGAGTCCGTCAGATACATGGATGTGGAGAGATCTCTGAAGTCCAGGGTGTGATTTTGGGTATCGCTGAGTACGATATCGATGTCAACTCTCATGTTTTCACATTGTGTTTAGTTTGTATACTTTAAGTTATGTTTATTTCTTTTGTTAAGGTGAAAGGGGCGACTGTGTCCGGACCCGCCCTGTTCCTCCCCGCCATTGTGCCCCGCTCGTTACCTGCAACAAGAAAAGTTGTTTGAAAAGTGTTTTTTTTTTGTGCGTACTCAATTTGGGACTGTTGACGGCTCATTGGCCGAAGTTTTACTTTTTACCTCTCACGATACGCTGATGATGAACGATAGATAACTGCTTGTGCGATAACTTTGACATTTTTTGATATTTTTTATGTTTTCCTTATAAGAAAGTAGTATTTGGACCACATATATATATATATATATATATATATATATATATATATATATATATATATATATATATATATATATATATATATATATATATATATATATATATATATATATATGTGTGCACATATAACAGGCTAATATCAATATCATAATATAAGGAAAGAGATAAAATTATACCACTGTGCTACTTTGATCGATAAATATACATATAGAGTGACCTAGTGGTAAACAACTCTTTTATTGATTGTCCGCTTATAGCTTATGCTTTGTCTTAAGGAAACCAAGTCTAAATATTTAATTGTATTATAGAAAGAATTATGACCAAATGCCCTATAATTCCCCTATTATGGCTAATCAATATATAATAAATTTACCCCAAATGATATTTGAATCCCTACTTACGACGTTTAATCAAACACATACCAACTACACTGTGAGGTCTAGCAATAAAATAAAATAAGTTGTAACAAAAGTATGAGAATTTTGTCATAGTTTTATAAGAACGTATGGCTTAAGTGGCTAGGACGCTTGGACGAATTCAAAGAGATGCGGGTTCGAGTCCCGCGGCGTACAAATCTTATATACGCTTCTTAATATATATGTTTCTCCTATAATAGTTTATTTCATACAACTTTTATGTATTTCAATGAAAAAATCTAAAAGATTAGACGTTATTCGAGCAGCTTAATATCATACGGATAAAAGGAGCGATCGTCTTAAATTCTATTGCGATCTCCCGATTCATTACTCCGGCTGATATCCCTTCCGGTTTCCACTTGATATCTGAAAAATCTTGTCTCTAGCGATATTTAAGAATATTTTTCAATGGAAAAGCAAAAAAATTTGTACTTCTAATATATAAATAAAGCGGCCGTCATGGCGCCGCGGCAAAGCGTCGTACCCTAAACGTGACGGTTTGGGTTTGATTCCCACTTGAGGGAGTGAATTATTTTCATTTGCTCGCTCTGGTAATAAGGAAAAGCGCGGGGTTGAGCTCCGCCACTCTACCATTCTTAAATCTGCCGACTTTTCCATATGGCATGAACTAGTTCCTTTTAAATAACAAATTAATATTATACTTTATCATTTTAATATGGGTGTCCTCATAACATATACAATATTTAATACAATCTGTACTATAATAGTTTTACGTATTTTGTTTTTCTTTTAGCTGCAGTTTCTTAGGTCACAAGCGTTGTCACACATTTTAAGTACCCGAAGTGATTCTGACAACAGGTACAGCGGGCCATCAAAAAGATTAATGTAATAATAGCCTATAGCTTTCTTTGAGAAATGGACTAAAGGTTACAGAAAAAAAAGTCAATTCACTTTTATTATATTAGTATATATAAAAAAATCACATTTAGGTAATAAGTACCGACAATCATGACTAAATCAGTCAAATTTGTATCTGACTGACCATTATCCTACTTAGTCATATAAATATGTAATGCTAATACAAAAATGTTCAATCCAAAATATAACATAAAAAAATAATACGTCCACATACTTATATTTCAATTTCATCCAAAGAAAACGTTAAGTCTTTCTTGAGACTAAAGAAGTTAACCGGTGGAGTGGATGACAAACAGCAAGATTACGCTTTGTAAAGCCACTTTAAGGCAGGCTTATATATGTACTTGACAGTGTACAATACTTGTGAATAAAAGAGAGTATTTTTGTTTCAGTTTCATGTCGATTTCAAATAAAACAATAAGTAGGATAATAAGTCACTAGGTTCGTTGATTATAAAAAAGAAAAAGTAGAACGGGGAACGTAGTGTCTTAACACTAGCTACCCTCAGCCTATAGTTCCCTCTGTCTTGCTATGTGAGCTAAAATTTTAAAGAAATTTTTTTGTACATATAACGTACGTATATAGTGAAACGTAACATAAGCATATAGGGAACAGAATGTTGGTGGTGCGGGTGTATGTGGTGGTGTTAGAAGCGCTGTGAAGAATGGGTATAGAACACTATCCAGTGGGACAGGGGCACCGTGATTTATTTTTTTATAAGATAAAAAAAAATTATAGAAGCTGGTCACTTCCTTATCACTATAAAATATACCTTAATTAATAAATAAATGGATTCTTAGCATGATTCACGAAATTCAGAAGACGAGTAACATATAAAAAATATATATCTGGCGTATTCATGGCAAAATTATTAGTGAACGTAACGTCTTCGTACAGCATCGGACCGTAAACGATTCGATATATATATATATATATATATATAATATATATACTATATATATATATATATATATATATATATATATATATATATATATATATATATATATATATATATTATATATATATATATATATATATATATATATATATATATATATATATATATATATATATATATGATATATATATAATATATATATAGAATATATATATATTATATATATATATATATATATATATATATATATATATATATATATCAGATTTAAAACAATTGGGAATAATTTAAGTGATTTCGCCCTGACGTTATATGGAGAAGGGTCGATTACACAAAATAAAGCTTGGACAAAAATTGCCACTATGATCATAGATGGTTGCAGGTTCGATTCCCACTCAAAATAATCAATAACGATCATTGCCCAGTTCTGGTGACTGAGTGCGACGCTTAGCGCCACGGCCACGACACTTCTTTTCACTTACATCCTCCATACAAATACTTGCATAAATAATCATCCTGACATGGGATAAAACTTAGTCGATCCATCGATGTACGCTTTACACTTTAAAATTTATATTTATATACATATTTATTCAGGAAGAAACGTCAGTATATATGAAACATGTTTTGTATAATATATAATATTATAATCGAGAATAACAAAAATTTACAAATCTACGATATTTTTAATAAAAATATTAATATTCTAATCTGTATAAGAACACTTAGATAGTCGAGGCGTAATGTCTCGTCTGACCTGAAATGCGACGATTCCCACTCGGGGTATAAAATAACTTTTATTCTTCGCTCTGGTAACAAGACATGTAGCGTTTGTGTTTTAATACTATGTTCCCTATGCCTACCTACCTACCTACCTACCTATCTACCTACCTACCTACCTACCTACCTACCTACCTGCTATATAAGGAAAAGAACTTGAAGACTTGAAGCCAAAAGAAAAAATTAAACTCAATTAACTAACAAATATGGATGCTTAAACTTATCCAATAATGTGAAGACTAACGATCCTGGCCGCAACGTGTGTCTTACTCGAAATAATTGTAACGACAGTGAGCGCAAACAGTGGATAGATTTGTATGGCAGTGTAATTATTTTTATAAAATGTATGTATGTTTGTATGTATGTATGTATCTATGTACCGGGAACTTTGAACGTGATTTTGATGGACTTTGAAATGTCGGAGTTATTTGATTTCTTCCATATCTATCAAGGTTTGTTGACAGGATCACAAAAAAAAAGTTATTAAACACGCTTTTATAAAAAATATCAGTAAAATATGAATAATAATAATAATAAAAAAAACACGCTTATAGAAAAATTTACCAAATAGTATTTTTTTTATTTGAATATATTACTTTTTACTTTTTAATTAATTTTTCTACAAAAACGTGTTTTAGTTATTTTTAAATATTACTTGTTTACTTAAATTAATTAAAACTAATTATCTATTTCTAGAGCAAACGTTTTATCGCTACAAAACTATTTCTAGAGCACTAACATATACACTCTAAACGCCATTACTTGATTGAATAGAATAAGATAGAAAAAAAATTGTAACCAAAAATCTGTAGGAAATTATTGTATTTAAATATTTTTACCCTCCTTATCTGGTGAAACACAATACAAATATATATTGAAGTTAGTGTCATAACAGTAAATTCTCTCTGCCTAGTCCACCACTGAATAATCAATATCTCAAATCTATTAGAAAGCAAAGAGCGGAGTGTTTCGACACTAGACTTTCTTAACCCACCCTGCCATACTATAAATACTCGCAAGTATTAATATTAGATAACTTGAAGTTTGCTCTGTCTATATTGCCGGTGGCAAGTAAAGTAATTACGTAAATCAATAAGGGTCCAGGTGCTTGGATAAGCCAGAGGATACCATACAAATTGGCAGTTCAGGATATATCTCTTTTGTTTTGTTAAAGGTATGTTGTACTTATATTTCTACTAATTTGTATGAAGGTTATTTATAAAAATGGCTATATCGTTTATTTATAATATAACAAAAACAGTTGTACTTTGAATGCTTTTTCATAGGCGCAATATGAATTGGTAGTACAGCGATTGATGTACTGATTGTAGTAAATATTATAGATTGCGGGTTCGATTCTAACTCTGAGGACGGATATTTTTTTATTATTATTTTCCACTCAGATATCAAGCCAAAGTGCGGCGTTGAGTTTCAAATATGTGTTAAAGGAATTTTTTTTATTTAAGTCTTTAAGTAATTAGTTTTAGTTAGGTGTAGATTTTGAGATGTTTTGAATAATAAGAATAATTTATTAGTTCCATATATTATTTTGGGATACTGTAACATAACAAAAAATTTGCTCTTTTTTTAGGGTAGTGAGCCTCAGAAGCTCGTAGAAGTCAAATATGTACCACAATCTCTTGAAACACAGAGAAATATAACTTTTAGGCTAACGCAAGAAATCGCAGCTTAATCAAAACCTATAGGATGACCCGTTGACCTAGAGTTATGAAAATAATCAAAAATTGGAAATTGACCTTGGACTTTCAAACATGAAATAGGTACGGAACCCTTAACGTACAAGTTCTGCCCGCACTTGACCGATATTTTAAGATAAAATAATTTTATCTTGACTTCGTTTTGCATTTTCCATTCATCTTCCAAACATTGAGATAAATATTTTCTCGCGAGCTCTTCTCAGTAAAACTGCCTTCCGAGATAAAAATAGCTTTATTATTAAAAAACTATGGAAAGCGTGAGAAACTGGAGAACCTTAAGACAAAATATTCTTTGTTTATCCTGAAAACGTCTATACCATGGTATCACTAGATACGGCCGCTATTTGTCTATGTCGGTCGACATCTGCGGTTAAGATTGCCCAAAATTGATGCCTCAAAATAATGTCATATTCTATGAATCTCCTTAGCTTGTAATATAATAGCTTGCCACGCCTCTCCGTTTATAATGGATTTTATTTTTTTAAAAGACTAATTTACTATATACAATATATATATATATATATATATATATATATATATATATATATATATATATATATATATATATATATATATATATATATATATATATATATATATATATATATATATATATATATATATATATATATATATATATATATATATATATATATATATATATATATATATATATATATATATATATATACCTGATTTAGTTCTAAAGAGAAGAACTAGCTAAAAATTCAACAGTTGTTCTTTACAATATTTAAGTTACAATTTAATAGTAGCTATTCCTATATGCAATTCAAATGCTCTTATTTCCGCATACATATTTCTATCCTTCAATTTGTTTTTGGACAGTGTTATAAAAAAGCTTTACCAATTGACATCATTTTATAGTTACTTTAAATTTTGAAAGCTTTTTGTTTAAAATACATTGCGGTTTTTTTATTACAGACACGTATACTACCTATATAATCTATTACAAGTAGTACACATGATTGTACGGTGTACACTATTGTATATGTTATTGTGAATGAAGTTTGTGAAGTCATATAATATATCTCGGAATATGGAATATCATATATTATCTATATGGAAATTATATACGGAAAAGGTCACTCAACACGCAATGCCTCGAATGGCGGAAAGTGGGAAACGGAGCTAGGTTCCTTCTATCTACGGTTTCGTCTGCCTACCCTATGTGCGGGATACAGCGTGATGCTAAATAAAATAAAAAAATAATATATTGAAATTTCATCTTGCTTATCCCTAACACACAGAAGAAAAGTATATATTTGAGTGAAAAAGTTTCCCGAAATGTTCATAATACTAAGAAAATAACTCAGCTACTTTCCTTGGCGAAGTTATTTCTGAAGTTTTAGGCGGTCATTTATTCGTGGATATTTATCTTGAACTGAAAACTGATATATCAGTATCAATAGATACATTATAAGTTTGTACTGCCATCTGTAAAGACTGCTGGTTGAGTGGCGAAACACAACGCCGCGTTTTATTTATGTATAAGACAGATATAATAAATGTAATTTAGCCATGAGTGAGCATCGAACCCCGACTCATTACGTGTATAGTCAAAAATCTTCCAAATTCACCGCAATGGCTTGCTTTTTAGATCCTTTTAGCTTAGATTGTGACAACATTTTGTCAACATTTTATATAAAATTTATAAGAAAACAGGTGTCCTAGATTTAAAAAACTTACACAATTTATGCTTTAAAGCACTCTTAAGTTTCTAGGGCGCTGATATTTTTATATCGCTTATACTTACATCGCTGTGTTGTTTAAAGAGGAACATTTAATGGGCAGTCTTAATTGAAATAAAAAAAACAATAATTGTTATTGTTTAATCTGGTTAATTAAAGAGGTTTTCTAAATAGATAAAAAAATTATACTGTCATTTATTATTATTATTTTATATATATAAAAAGCTAGCTAAAGAGTTACAGACAGATATTTTGTCCGTCTGTATCTTGTTCTCCATATTACTTTTTAGAATTTCCATATTTATTTTACAATTTAATTCTATAACTAAGTATAAGTTATGTATAAAAGAGCACTTCTTATAATAGTTAATCTTTATCATTAATAAATCGTCTCTCAGTGCTTCTCTACGTTACTCAAAGGCATTCCTTTCTCATTCAGACACGTAATATAATCTTACATTTTACAATTCAACACCCTATATTTAATTTATTTATTTTTATTTATTTAGAGGCCTTCGTGGCGCAGCGGCAGAGCTTCTGACCGTAAACGCGACGGTTGTGGGTTAGATTCCTTGATCTAGTGTCAAGACAAAGCGTGTTGGGTTCTGCCATTAAACACACGACGTCTTGAAAAGTGGACAGAAACCTTAAAATATAATTTAATTGTAAAAAATGCTTTATAATATAATAAAGTAATTTATTACAATATTAAAGCGAATCTGCTTATTACTCAAATTTATACTCAATCATCAAAGAATTTAAAGAAAGCCCAAATTACAAAGACGAGTCATGAATTTTTATGGTTTCATTTTGTAAGTAAATCTGCAGGCAAGCTTTTCTAAATAAATGTTGTTTTAATAATAAAGAGGAGTATAACAATATTTATTATTAATAGTAACTAAATTAGTTTTGTGTAAAATTGCATCTTAGTTGTTATATATAATTAGCTTCACGCTGTATCCCGCACAAGGCAGGATAGGCAGAGGGAACCGTAGGAACTTAGTGTTAAGACACTCCGTTCCCAGCTTTCCGCCTTTCGAAGCATTGCATGTTGAGTGGCGGAACTCAACGCCGCGCTTTTTGCCTTGTTACCAGAGCGAAGAAAATAAAAATCATTCGTTCTCCTTGAGTGGGAATCGAACCCACAAAACCGTCGCGTTTACAGGCAGAGGCTATACCTCAGCGCCACGACGGTCCTATATAATGATGCATAGAAAATACCATATATTATTTCAATTTCTATAGGAATTTCAAAATCAAGCTCTTTATCCTCAGTCTTAATCCTAAAAAAAGAACAAATTTTGAAGGCAAAGTTTTTTTAAGCTTTCTGAATTTTTCTTTATTAGGTATATTATTAGTATTTATACTAAAATGCAACTCCTATGTAGTCGAAATGTCGGTATTTCATTAGTTCATCCCCATTTTTTTCCGGCTTCAAGCTGTATCCCGCATATGGAGAAGGGTAGTCCCGCAGGGTAAGGAGAGAGATCTGCGTGTTCTCCGCTTTTTGGCAAAGTCTCAAACACTATATCTTCTGAACTCATTTATTGTTATTAGACAAAATATAAACATATGATATGTACATAGTAATTCTCATTTTTATATACGTGCTTATCCTGTTAAGATTAAGCCTAAAAGAAAATATTCGTTTAAAAGCTTATATTAAGGAAAGAACAAAAGCTTGTTAAAACTCAGTATTTTCTAAAAGGAGAAAAATCAAGTAATATCCAGTATGAATCAGCTCGTATAAACTGTACCACGTGACGCCACCATTAGTTTTAATAAAGCTTTCTTCAAATGTGAACTTTGTGTTATTTATAATAAAGAATAATTTTGTTCAATTGTGAAAGAGTAAAATTTGTAGCTCTAGAGTTAGTTAAGTATATTTAAGTTTTTACTGTAAAGCTTGTATGGGATAAAGAGATTTTTGGTTTGTGATTTACTCGCATACGAAAAGCTTAAAATGAGTAAAAATTGATAGTGGGTTTTGAACCCATCCAATTTTATACATATCATTTATAATTTTTGTAATTCCGTATGCAGAATAAGAATATATATATATATATATATATATATATATATATATATATATATATATATATATATATATATATATATATATATATATATATATATATATATATATATATATATATATATATATATATATATATATATATATATATATATATATTTCATATTTTTTACGGAGAAATGCATTTTTTTTTAGTTTGGTACAAGATATACGAACGCGTATGTAAGATTATTAAACTATTTTTTTTTTAATTTTTAGTTAGTTTTTTTTTATAAAAGCGTCTTCAATAAGTATGCCAAGTTTCAAATTAATCCGACGTTTTGAAATCATATAATATATACAAATATACTATATATCATATATATCATATAATCATATACATATATATCATATAATCATATACATATATATCATATAATCATATACATATATACAGCGTATTCAAGCATACATGAACATTTTATTAATGAACACTTTTGATTATTGAAAGAACTCCTTTTAAATTGAATCTTAACCTTCTAGATTATATTTCATCATTATATATATGATAACGTATCTCAATATCAACACGGCCATTTTACTATCTGTTTTGTATACACTTGGCTATCGCTAATTAAGAGGAACGTGTACTATCTGCATCTAGTTAGATCTCAATGGGCAGCTTTCAGTTGTATACAGCCGAGCTTTTTTAATAACTCCTACGAAATAAAACAGCTTTGAAATATATACGCTTATGCTACATAGTTGCAATTTTAATTTGAAAGCTTCAAAATTGTATATGTTGAAAGTGTTAACCTTACGTTTGATATATTTTCATATATCTAATGCATGTTGTGTGATAGTTATTAGTCTTATCTTTATAGAATACAATATACATTATAACACATACAAGTTACTTATATATATATATATATATATATATATATATATATATATATATATATATATATATATATATATATATATATATATATATATATATATATATAAGTAAATTAAAGACAAAAAACATTTAAAAAAAATAACTAATCTTATAACTTATAATTATCATATAGAATTTTTATGTTAATAAAAGCTTGTTGCGAGGCTTAACTTACAAATATTTAATTTAATTGTAAAATTGTGAATGACTATATAAACAAGAAAATCGCGCAGAGTTTCTTGCGCTGGTTCTTCTCAGGTCTGAGGCATTAACTTTAATGAATCATGTATTCTTACTTTGAATAAAATTATTAGAATTGCAAATTTCAAAAATTAATCTTAGTAAATTTTACATAATTAAATTGTTATTAGTTTATTTACACAAGTGAATAGCTCGACAAGCTTTTACTATCATATATATATATAATTTATTTTTTAGTTATCGCTATGTTTTTCAGTCTCATTAACTATTCTATCTTGTATGGTCCGCCATATTGGATTTAAAATGACGCCATTTTGTTTTTCGAGTTACTCTCAACGAGCCCTTTCATTTGATACCAATATTGTAGAAGTACATTAAAAATAACGGCCATCTTGGATGGCCCGCCATATTGGATTAGAGTGACGGCACACACCACCTTATCGTGTATTGTCATTCTAATTAAACATGTACAAAATTTTAACTGAATCGGCTGAAGATATCTATTTCAAGTTAAACAAAAGCTTTTAAAAATAAATAAAATATATAATAAGGCATGACTTTCGTCATCGCTAGAACTATATCAAAATTGCGCCAGAAATCGTAGAAAGTGGTGTCACGACATAATTTTCTCTCTGCATACCCTACTGCTTGCTGTAGATATTATGTAGTATACTAAAATACTGCACTACTTAGGTTCCGTATAAAACAACTGACATCTACTGGCATAACGTTATCTTTTATTTCATATTTAAATATAAATACAAATATACTCCGCATACGATGTCACGTCAAACGTAAAAGCGCACGTGTTAGGTGCATGTGTGTGGTAGTATGAAGACCTACATTCTAGATATGACCTGAAATATCTATGAATTATATATATATATATATATATATATATATATATATATATATATATATATATATATATATATATATATATATATATATATATATATATATATATATATATATATATATATATATATATATATATATATATATATATATATATATAAATAATCTTTCATTACTGAATGACTACCATACAATGCATAGTTTAAATTACATATTATTAAACACACATATAATGTCCTTAGAATGTGCAAAGAAGTACTAAGGAAGGCTTTTCCAAAATTCCAACGGGAAATGTTTAAAAGTGAACGGAAATTAAATCGTGGGCTTACTTAATATTTTTAAATTGATAAAATGAAAATCGTTAAAAGTTGTTTTGTCAAGTTTTAATATTAATTGAAGATATCGTGTATTAGGTGAGGCAACAATTGAGGGTTCGATACCCACTTGTGGGAATGAATTATTTCCATTCCAGTTTTGCCAAACCAAAATGCGATGTTATGGATTAGAGCAAGAAGCGGATAGCAGAGTATCTAGGTTTTCTCTTTATGAGAATATATTCAATAGCATATGTTTTTGGACTGAATGAGCTTTTAATCTCGCCCTCCCTACATAAATTCCTTTCATTTAGTCAAAAAAAGCCGAAAAAAAAAACTACAATGCCGGACGTCTCAATATTAACCATTAAAATACATAAAAAATAACCTACAATATTCTTTTAATGACATCCATAATTGGTATAATTTAAAATAATCAAAAAAAAAAAAGAATATAAAATTCAATCCACAAAATAAAAACTCTAGAGACATTACGGATGGGTAAAAGTTACGACAACTTTTTTGCGCGCAAATTTTTTTGCAACGTAATTTTAATAAACTTTTTTTTATATAGAAACAAGAGAGTTTGGTTAATATTGCGGTTCTTTATATTTAATTAAAGCGGAATTTTAGCTATATTTTTTTATTTTTTCTTCCCTTGGGCTTAGTTACTGTTTTTGCCTGCTAACCCATAAATTGGGTTTCGATGTCACTCAAGGCATATACTTTTTGGACTCGTTAATTGCATGCTGAAACAATTTTTTTTTAGCTTCTGCTCTGTATCCTGCATTTATCAGGTTAGGCAGAGGGAACCTAGTGTAAAGACACTCCGTTCCACGCTTTCCGCCTTTCGAGTGAGTAGCAGAACTCAACGCCGCGCTTTATCTTGTTACCACAGCGAGGTAAATGAAAATAATTAATTCTTTCCGAGTGGAAATTGAACCTACAACCATCGTGCTGACAGTAAGAAACTGTGTCCACTCAAAATCAAAATATTCTTTATTAAAATAGGCTATTACAAGCACTTTCGAATCGTCAATTAACATAAGTGTCAGTGTTGTCAGTTCTACCAGAAGCTACCACCAGCTCGGAGAGCAGTTCTGCTGAGAAGAGCTGGCAAGAAAGTCAACAGTTGCTCCTTTTTAACTAACGTAAACCTCGATATATTTGATCAGTATGAATTTACGAAAGCTGTAGTTGGATTGTTGAAATTAGTAGAAATATAACTTATTAACTATTTTAATTAACATATGGTAACTTGTCCTAACTAAACCTATGGATTCCATGTTACAACCAAAAGTGCCACTTGCAAGGGAAAAAATAATTTTAGCAACATCGCCATCTTTAACAATTCAGCATTTTTACGCCTGTCACATTGAGCGCTATATAAAATGTACAAATATTATGACGGCCCCTTACACTTCAACTAACTAAAATATTATTATCTACTTATTTTTTTTTTTTAAAAAAAACAATTCGTTCGACAATCCATGTAATTTTTACAAAAAAATTTATCAAATTCCATTGAAAATTAGCAGAGCAATAAACATGCAGTTCAACTAAGCACGTTAAATCGTTACGTCGTTCATTTTTGAACCCGGTTAAAAGATATTTTATAAAATATATTTTTTTTATATAATTAATATTACAGACCGTGCAAAGTGGAGTAGGCTCAGTCGGAAGGCAGACCCTGGCAAAAGCCGGGACTAATGCCAAGAAGAAGAAGAAGACCTAATATTACAGAAACAAACTTCTAATTAAAACCTTAATTAATATATTTGATTTAAAAAATTATATAGAAATTAAATCATATTAAATATAACCATTTGGCGCTAATTTTAATTAATAAGATGATAAATATTACTTTTTTAATATGATTATATTAGATTGTCATCGCTCTGGTAACACGATAACGCATGGCAATGAGTCTCTCCACTCAACAATTTAAATAATACATCGCAATATCTCAAAAGGAAAGCGGTTCAATTGTTCTCCATGTTCTCCGACCAAATTTGAAACGACGCATGTTTAGAATATACGGGATCCTCTACCGTCGTGGAGTAGAGGCACAGTGTCTGCCTGTAAGCGCGACAGTTTGTGGGTTCAATTCCCATAAGGGGAAAATCAATTTTTTTTTCGCTCAGGTAACAAGATAAGGCGTGAGGTTTAGTTCCACCATTCAACAAATGTTGTTTCAAAAATCAAGCAGAAAGTAGGCAACGAAGTGTCTTAACACTAGCTTCCCTCAGCTATTTATTATATAGCTATTTATATATTTATTGTATTTTATTAGTTGCCTCTAATGCGAATCGAACCAACACCTACTGTATATGTAAAATAACAATACAAATCTAAAATGATTTGTTTCGCGAAGTATTTAAACAATAGGAACAATATCTCTTGTATAGAAAACATACAGCAATCAAAAATCGGTAATATAAAAAAAATATTTTACCAATAACCTTTTTTTTGTTTACGCTACTTTGTTAGCTCCACGAATTTCTCATTGTGGGTATAGAGAGTATTTAGTTTTAAAAATATTTTATATATATGCAAATATATATATATATATATATATTATATATATATATATATATATATATATATATATATATATATATATATATATATATATATATAGCTATGGCTCATTTATGTTTAAAATATTATTACGAGCATTATTATTATTATCTCCGCTCTGGTAAGAAGACAAGCCACGGCGTTGAGTTCCACCAAACAGATCAACGCCACTGTCTCGAAAGGTAGCCATCGGGGAACATAGTGTCTTAACACTATGTCCACTTTGTGTACCCTGTTTTGTGCGCAATACAACGTGAAGCTGAAAAGCTGAAATATATATATTTATTAATTTTAAAAGGAAAGAACAGTTATTTGCATAGAAATTCCAAATTTAAATCTGAATAACTAACAGAATTACAAAACTTGGCTATCAGTTTGACGTTCCGCCTTTAAAATTTATGCTAAAATTGAAAAGTTAGTTGTTATAGAAGATTTTAATTTAATCTAAAATAGAAAATGGTTAATTATATTTTTAAAATATCTACTATACCTACAGTGGCTGGCAGAGGGAACTTAGTGTTACGACACTCAGCTCTCCTTTACTATCTTTTTCTATAGCATAGACAACGAATATTACATACTTAATACCCGCGCTTTAATAGGGCGTAACAGAGAAAATAAAAATCGATTATATTTGTTCCCACCGTTGAATCGACTAGTTTCAAAAAAAAAATACAAAAACTTACAACATTATCAGTCCTACAGGCACTATCTGCAATTATACTATATCTGTAATATCTGTATACAGAAAGCAGAGAACGAAGTGACTTGACACTTAGTTCTCTCTGGCTACCCCTGCTTTATATATAACATAATATATAGCATAAAAATCAAAAAATTCTTCCCCCAAATGGAAATCAACCCGCATCTATTTCGTGTACCAAATATCTATACAGTCACATTAAATCATCACTACCTCATTACGTAGCGGAAATGAGATCTTTTAATATTATACAAAAATATTGTATATTATAATGAGACGAGTCTTGATTAAAATAAAGGTTTTGCGGCGCTGAGCCTTGCCCTTATGAGGTCGGTATAATTTATAAGAGTAGGGCAGTTTTTGGAGCTTACAAAAAATATAATTTATATTTAAACATATATTTAATCTATGTGAGCGGAAAGTTTTGTGGATATCTAACGAATTAATTAATTAGGACCTTAAACAAAATAGAACATTAAACAATAAAGAGAAGACCTCATAAGGGAAGACCTTAGATAACCTTTGAAAATACAGAGCAGAAAGATACTCCACGGAGGGCATGTATGAAGAGGTCAATGACAGAGGACGAAGCAAGAGGCGATACTTAGCGTTTCGCGCTCCGTCCTCTCTTGTTACTTCAAAAGGAGTTTAGTGGGAACTTATGTATGTATTTAGGTAACAATACAAAATGGAGAACGGCACGAATCATTGAATTCTGCCTATAAAAAACGTATAATTTAATAAATATTTACTATAAAAATAACATTTGTAGAGTTTTAATATAACAAGATCAGAGAATCTCAATCTTCCAGAATATTATAATTGAATAAATATACTGTAAAACATAGCGTATTTTTTCTAGCCGTCTGTCTGTAAACGCGAAGATTGTGGATTACATTTCTATTCGGTGGAATTTATTATTTCCATTTTCTTGCACCGGTAAAGCTTTGGAGAAAGCTACGTTTAGTTACGCCGCTCAAGGCAGAACATTTTGAAAAGTGGGCGGAAAGTTGGGAACGGAGTGTCTTAGCACTATGATCCCTCCGCTTAACCTGCTATATGTCAAATATAACATATATATATATAGATATATATATATATATATATATATATATATATATATATATATATATATATATATATATATATATATATATATATATATATATATATATATATATATATATAATATATATCTTCTTCTTCTTCTTGGCATTAGTCCCGGCTTTTGCCAGGGTCTGCCTTCCGACTGAGCCTACTCCACTTTGCACGGTCTTTAACATCCTCAGTGGATAATTTATTGGCTCTCATGTCTTGTGTCACGACATCCAGCCATCGCTTCCTTGGGCGTCCGGGTGGTCTAGCTCCAGGGACAGACATGTCAAGGCACTTCCTTCCGACATAGTTCTCAGATCGGCGCATAACGTGGCCATACCATCTCAGGCGACGCTCTTGGAGCTTATCCACTACGTCACGGACCCCAAGACTACCTCGAATGAATGTGTTGCGTATGCGGTCGGACCGCGTCACGCCACACATCCATCTCAGCATCTTCATCTCCGTGACGTGAAGCTCCTGAGTGTGCCGAGATAATGTTGGCCAACATTCGCTGCCGTATATAAGAACAGGTCGGATAATGCTCTTGTATATCAGTCCCTTGAGCTTGGGCGGTATTCTGCTATCGCAGACCACACCAGTGACCTCCCGCCATTTGGCCCAGGCAGCGTTTATACGGGCATGGATGTCGTGGTCGATGCCTCCAGACTCATGCATAACGGCTCCAAGGTACCTGAACTTCTCCGACTTAACGGCTGGCTCAGGCCCGATATGGATGGTGCTCGAGTCCGGGCTCCCACAAGCCATGTACTCGGTCTTCGACACATTCAGTTTGAGACCACCGTTTTCAAGCACACCCTTCCAGGCGTTCACTTTACGCTCCAGCATCAGTCGGTTCTCATCGATGAGTACTATGTCATCGACATACATCATCAGCCACGGAGGCTGGCATTGGATGTCAGCCGAGACAGTATCCAGCACTACATTGAATAAGAACGGACTAAGAGCTGAGCCCTGGTGAACCCCTACTGTAATCGGGAAGGGCTTGGTGTCGCCAACAGCGGTCCTAACCACTGAAGCGGAGTCGTTGTACATATCTCTGATAACCTCAATATAGGCTTCAGGGATCCCCTTGGATCGCAATGCCCACCAGATACACTGACGTGGCACACAGTCAAAGGCCTTCTGCAGGTCCAAAAAGGCCACATGCAGAGCTCTCCTTTTTTCCCTGTAAGCCTCCATCAAAGTTCTGAGGGCAAAAATGGCATCCATAGTGCCTGATCCTGGTTGAAACCCATACTGAGACTCAGAAACAGTACATTCTTGGCGGAGCCTGAGGCCGATCATGCGCTCGAAGAGCTTCATGGTGTGGCTCATAATCTTAATGCCCCTATAACTACCGCAATCTTGAACACTGCCCCTTCCTTTGTAAATAGGGATAATAAAGCTCTGCCGCCACTGATGTGGCATCTTTCCAGTATTCAAGATACGGTTAAACAGGTCAGTAAGTATAAGCACACCAAGAGAGCCCAACGATTTCCACGCCTCGATTGGGATGTCGTCAGGTCCTACCGCTTTTCCGTTCTTCATGCGTCGAAGACAATTACGAGTTTCGTCACGGGTTATTGGAGCAACAAGTCCGAGGTTAGGAGATAATTCAGGAGGAAGACTACAAGACTGCTGAGTGTTCAGCAGCTCCTTAAAGTAGCTTCTCCATCTCTCCTTCACAGAGGCATGACTACAAAGCAACGTGCCCCGAGAATCTCTGACGCAAAGACATTTTGTAATATCCTGCGTCGCTTTATCTCGAGCACGAGCCAGTTTGTATATGAGCTTCTGCCCCTCCACAGTTTCAAGTTTATCGTACAATGGCGACAAACTTTCTCTGCGGGCTCTGGCTACAGCTCTTTTGCTGGCCCGTTTCGCTGCAATGTACTCCAGTCTGTCTTCAGGAGAGTTGGAATGCTGCCACTCTTTAAACGCAGCCTTCTTTTCCTGAATCACCCCCTGCACCTGGTCATTCCACCACCATGTCTCCCTGTCGATGACACGCCCACCCTTAGTAACACCAAGAACTCGCTTGCCCGCCGCAATGATTGCTGAATGAGCTCGATCCCATGCAGTCTGAGCGGTCTCGGTGTTAGTCAGTAGATTCTGACTCTCCACCTCCGCCAAGAAGTCGGTCTGCATCGGCCCATTCAACAACCACCACTTAAGTCTAGGCTTGCGTTTCTCGGCTACTTTCTTTTCGGGGTAACATTATAGTCCATGACAAGGAGGCGATGTTGGGCCGTCAGGCTTTCGCCGGGAATGACCTTACATTTGGTCACCCTGCCTGTATGACACCGTCTAGTCAGCAAATAATCAATTTGAGTTGAGTGGGACCCGTTCTTATACGTTATAAGGTGCTGAGGTTTCTTCTGGAAGAAAGTGTTCACGATGGCCAGATCAGACGCAATGCAGGTTCTTAGAATATTTTCTCCCTCTGCATTGCGAAGACCATATCCAATATATATATATATATATATATATATATATATATATACATATATATATATATATATATATATATATATATATATATATATATATATATATATATATATATATATATATATATATATATATATATATATATATATATATATATATATATAGATAATACAGAAATGAATTTTCCGTGTATTGATGATATGTTTCATACAAATTAATACGAAATTATTTATTTATACATATAAAACTCTTCTAATAGAAGAGTTACTGATAGAAAACTCATATCGATACTACTGAGTAGTTAAACTGAGGCACTAATTAATGATTTCACAAAATTCCTGAATCTATATTTTACGTCATTTAGGCAACGCAAACGACGTCGAAACTACTAACTGTTATAAATAAATTTATCTAATAAGAAAAAATGTTCCGAAGAATCGTCTCTATTAGCTTATTTAATAATATAACTTTAATACTAATTACCATAATACATACCATAAGTATACCATAAGCCATTTTCTATAGATAGATAATCACAGCTATCTGGATTTAGACGTATAAGTTTCTTAATTAACTTTAGGTAATATAGCTGTTTATATTTAAACAGTAACACGCCTTTAAATTAGTTGTAAAATTTTACAATAGCTATTTCAAATTAATTTAAGTTATTTTAAGTAAAATGAATTATACTGATTCGTGTGATGACTTAAGCTTTACGGTTTATCCCTTTAAGCAGGGTTTAAGAATCTAGTGTCAAGGTAAAATAAGCACGTTTGCATATAATTTACACGTCACGCCACGACGTCCCAATTTTAATTTTATTAAAAAAAAACAAAGTGTATATATATATATATATATATATATATATATATATATATATATATATATATATATATATATATATATATATATATATATATATATGTATGAATTTTCTTATTAAATAATAATATAATATTCTTATATAGAGTATGCCAATATATAAAAATAATATTAAAATAACTTACACCACGCGCAAAATGTAATCCCTCGATAAACAGTGCTGACATTTCATTGCTAACGTGCAAAGTACCGTGTTTTTATGACTCATGAGTCATGACCGATATTAGGCGGACGTATATTTTTAAATGAGACTTGTGAAAATTACTAAGTGCTTGGAGAAAGATACATTTGTCTTAGCGTTTTTGTTACAGGAAAAGCTTAAAATATTTTCAAAAACTGCGGACGTCGTGGTGCAATGATGTAGCATTCGACTGTACACGAGACGGTTATGGGTTCGACCTCAATCGAGGGAACGAATTGCTTTTCCTGTAGTTTTCTAACTTTGGTTTTCTGACTTAACACGCCATATCTCAATAAGTGGGGAACGAGTGTCTTAATGTCGTAGTTACGTTCAATCGTTTATAACTAATAATTTAATTATAGTTATTTGCCTATTGGTTCAAATTTCAAAAGAAAATTATTTGCTTAATTTGTGCAAATTTCGCTCATATATTATTATAACGAAAACGACTTCGTAAATGTATGGGAATACATACATTACTGTCTGTCTCTAACGTTAAATTGTTTTTAAAATATTTGTCTACAGTCGCTTCGTTACGTTTGATCGACACGTCGAGTTCGATATCCATTTGAGGTAAATTAATTGTTTTTATTAAAAAATACTTAAAGAGAACATATAAAAATTTAAACCGTCCAAGCGCTCTGACCACTAAGCCATGCGTTTTCCATAAGGCGCGGGTTCAAATCTCGCTGCGTTCAAGTTTTTATATGTTTTCCTTAAGTATTTTTTATGCTTAGTGTGGATTAACACTTTAAAAATCATTAAAATATTTATTTTTTTTTCATTTCCCTTCCTTAGATATAACTTTGTTAGATAGTTTTAAGTGTCTGAGAAACACAGGCAGGCATACAGAACTTTGCAACTGATTTAGTGACGTCTTACCAGAGCGAGGAAAGTTCAAGCCATAGCTATAGCGTTTTCAGTCAGACCAACTGCGACACTATACTGTAGCTCACTCACACAACTCAAACTCAACACTCTTTTTTACATATTTTTAGGGTATCCCTGCTGTCTGTCTGTCTGTCACCAGGCTGTATCTAATAAACCGTGATAACTAGAAAGCTGAAATTTTCACAAATTATGTAATTCCATTGCCGCTATAACAACAAATGCTAAAAATAAAAAATGAAAATACTTCGTTAGCGAAATACTTACAATCATTAAATAGGTACGGAACCCTCGATGCGCGAGTACTAATCGCACTTGACCGATATGTTTTTTAGCTTCACGCTGTTTCCCGCATATAACAGGATAGGCAGAGGCATCCTAGTGTTAAGACACTCCGTTTCTCCCCACTTTTGGCCCATTTCACCAGGAATTTAACGTTAAATCTTCTTCAAATATTATTTCACGCAAATAGATACGTATTATATGTATGATAATACGTATAGAACAGAAAGCTATGCTCAAACCAGCAAGTAAATAAAGTAAAGACGGCGAGACGAGTTTCTACTGAAATATTTATTGTACCGTTTAATATTTCAAGTACACTATTGTTCTCGATTTCAGACGTTTGAGTAAATCTAATGTTACAAATTTACCTTTTAATTCTTTTGTCTATTATTTTGAATGTTAACGGTCGCTTTGTTATTTAAAGCTTTAAGTCAAATATTTGAGAATTGCGTATTTGGAGGACAGTGACTGAGTCGGTCTCCAGTCAACTAACACGTCGATTTCTTTTGTATTCACGCTGTATTCCGCAAATATCAGGGTTCCCTGATGTTAATGAAGGAACCTAATATCCAGACACTCCGTTCCCGACATTCTGCCTAATTTTTTAGGTTGCATCTTGAGTGGCGGAAATCAACGCAGCGCTTTGTCTTGCTACCAGAACTAGGTAATGATAATAATTCAATACCCCAATCGGGAATCTTACCTACAACAATCGCGTTACAATAAAAACTGTGCCACTACTTTACAGCGGACACCTAAAAATAATTACTATATTTAAATTAATTTTATTTTCTCGTCGTGGTGAGGTAGTATGCGATATCTGGTTCAGTCAAATAACACATAAGAAGACTGAAGGTGAAGCTTCAGAAAATTAATATTTTTATTTAAAAAAAATACCTTAGAAGACACCTTAGGTTACCTTACCTAATGAGAGGGTGATGAGGTGGTTTTTTTTTATAAATATTCGTTAAGTTACTAACTTGAAATGTATTCACTAGAGATATGCCGACTATGACTTTGGCCGATTAGCCGACCAGCCGACTAGTGAAGGTTGTGGAGAAACCGGCTAGTCGACCGGCTAACAGGCCGCTGGTTTCAGATCGAAGCGGAGCTTTTGTACTGTCAAATGTAATGTGTAAATAATTGAAAAATTCCATGTTTGATGCCTAGTGCGATAGAAGCGAGTATAGTATTTTTTTCAAGTAAAATTATTAAATATTCATGATTACAACACTTTATTTTCCTACTAGTTCTGTTTATAATGAGTGGCTATTATTAAAGGCGAAAAACTAAATATTATCCAAAGAAAAAATAACAACGTTTACGTCATTGTTGACGTCATCGTCAAGTATTGTTAGAAAGTGAGTATTGAAGGTAAAGTTGCTTTATTTAATATTTATAAATGTGTACGACTTATAAAGATATAGAGAAATACAAACAGAGTGTGAAGCCGGATATTCGGCGGACTTGGACGATTATCCTCCGACTAGCCGTACATATTTAAAGAAGACATAAATAATTTGAACTCAGCAAGATTTGAACCCGCACCCGTAGATTTTTTAAAATTAAAGTTGTTATTTCATTAGGCGAGAGAGAATGCCATTTTATTAAATATATTTATACCCATGGAAACCGTACCACGAGGAACCGGAACCATGAGGTGCGGGTTCTAATATTCACTTAATATCGATCATATTCACTAGAAACTGTTAAATATATAGTGTTACCCTTTATAAATCCCATCCGGTCTCTGCTGGCCAGTGGTCTGAAGCTATAAACTAGTTGAGCGAATGTATAGAGGAAGTGAGTGAGGTTGTATGAAATTTCTACACCATTTATTATTTTAGAAGATGAGATTATTTTTGGAATATTAACATACATATATATATATATAAAAAACGGCTTATAATATATATAAATTATGTTAAAAATCTTTTAGGTTGCATTTTATTATCATGAGCAAATATATTCTAAACGCGAATCCGATTTGTAGACAGACTATAAATAAAAAAAACTTCTAGGCCTAAAGTAAAGGACGCGTGAAATGGGTCTCTCGAGACACTTAGAGAAAATACGCAGGGTGAATAATCCCTAAACACCTTCATAGTGAAACTTTTAGTTATAAATCTGAGGTGAAAGAAGATGAATTGTTCATACTGCGTACATAATGGAATATATTAGTGAAGTTTTAATAATGTTTGTAATTTTTAGAATTTTAAATAGTCGATTATAGAAATAGAATTATTAAATAGATCATATTGTGGGTTCGATTCCCCGAGGGGAGAACGAATTATTTCTTTTTTCTCCCTCTGATAATAAGGCAAAGCGCGGCGTTGAGTTCCGCCAGTCAACACGCAATGCCTCGAAAGGCGGAAAGTGGAGAACGGAGTGTCTCAACAATAGGTTTCCACGTTTTGGTACGGTACGGTTGGTATAAAAAAATACATCATATTATATTGAGGCCGTCGTGGCGCAGCGGCACGGCGTCTGGACAGTTGATGTGACGGTTGCGGGTTTGATTCCCGCTCAGGAAGAACGAATGATTTGCATTTCTCTCCCTCTGATAATAAGGCAAAGCGCGGCGTTGAGTTCCGTCAGTCAACACGCAATGTCTCAAAAATTGGACGGAAAGCGGGGAATGCAACATTTCACACTAAGTTCTTTCTGTCTACCCTGCTATATGCGGAGAATACAGTCAAGCTACATATATTATTGAAGCTATTATGTAGTTTTTAGAATGCGTCTGGTTAAAAGCATCGTGGGTTCGATTACCACACATTTTTTTTTAATTTTAAGATAAACTTTCATTTAACTTCACTTGTTTGTTAGCGAGTGTTACCAAGTACTTCAGTGTACGGCTGCGTTTTGACTTTGGTATAAACGTTTAATCCTCGCCCTGTTACGACAAAATGCGGCGTTTAGTTCCACCTCTCATCACGCAATGTCCCGAATTCGATAATAGAGACCTTGCTTTATGTGAAATATAGTATGATGCTGAAAAAACGTATAGCACTCTGGTCTTACATATTGTGCCTAAAAATATGAGAAAAGATGTATCACTCGACGGAACTTGAATTCGCAATCGTTATATAATGTATATATTTTGAATATTTATATATAATTAAGAATAGGAACAAGTGACTTGTCACAACTGAGCTACAATGGCGCTTACTTTGCCGTTTAGTCATCTACATATAATTATAATACAAAATATCTAGTATAGGAAACGATTTATTAAATTAAACTACAAAAAAGTTTCTAAAAAGAACAAAATATATGAACAACACGCTTTTTCTGCTTTAGAAAATATTACTCGAAAGCTTCGGAAAAGCTTCTAAAGGTATCCAAAGGTATTCAATCCAATAAAACGTTCCCTCCAGTTTTCATTAAAAATTATGCATCGTGCCTGATTGTACCCTGGTTTTTATCTATTTATTTATTACGTAGCCAACGTTACATATTAAGATATAAGTGTGTACACTGTACAGGATATTTATAAAAAACATTGTTACATAATACGAGTATGTCTAAATTATAGGTAACTAACATGTAAATGGAAATGCTCTTCTGTAAAAGAAATCATTACAAAATTACACAAAAGTAAAAAAGTCTATAGGTAGTACGTGAGGTATTGTGGGCGATTTTTTGTTTTATGTTTCATTAAGTTCCTACTTTTTATTTATATATCTTTTTCTTTTTTATCTTTTTAATTCATAAAATATTCTTTTAATTTAATTTTATAAGTATACAAGTAATTATTAAATATATCAAAATGAGATGTCTTTCCTTATGTATTACAAAGAATTCCACTTCTGTTCAGTGGTGCATTTAAGCCTAAATTGGTTTTAGAGAATCTTGAATCTTTTAATATATAATAAATAACTCTCTAAGGTTTATTTTTGTACATTCAAAATTACAGATCGATATCAATACTGAGTTTATTGAATTTGCAAATGTCTTTGAAGCGTTAATTTGTCTCTCAATTTAGTTTTTTTGAGCCCAAAAAACTACCAGTATACGGATTTTCCGATTTTGTTTAGAAATGGCTTAAATCATACTTATCTGACCGATTTATTACGTTATTTTGAGGGGATATGAATTAAAAAAGCACACAATTTCATCTGGTGTTCACCAAGGTTCACATTTTGGTCCATTTATTTTCTATATTGTTATAAAAAACATTCACTTTTAAAAAATGATGTAAAAATTCTAAATTTAATTGACAAAAAGAATTGTTAAAACACATTGTTAAGGTTCGTTCTAAGAAACAGCAAATCATTAAGATATAAAAAAAACTAAAATAAATTCATATAACACTCTCGTTCGTAATCAACCGGAATATTGTGGTATTATTTGGCAGCGCTTACGTTAATCATTCTATAAGAATTGAGTGTGTGCAAAAAAGGTTTTTCTAGTACATATTATATCAAGCTAAAATCAATAAGACAATACTTTCATATGAAGATAGATTGAAATATTTGAACATTTATTTATTTTTACATTTATTACTATAAACTTCTCTTAAAAAAAGGACTGCGCAAGTTTACTAATATACTACAAAAATAAATTTTATAGTACCATACCGATGTCTAAGAAGCATTTATCTCACTTAGTACCACCAAATAAAAAAAATAATCGCAGCTATTTCAAGTATATGTAAATCATACAATAATATAACATATGTGAAAAAGTTTATATTAATAGAGATTTAACTATTTTATAAATACTTATAGTGTAATCGCCACGAAGGCCATTACACTATAAGCCATTACACCATTTTCATTAAATATAAAAATATATTTCTCTTCCTGTTCCATTCACACTAAGATTAAGTAAGCCACTAAGCGGTTTCAAGTAAAATAGTAAATTCCTAAGTGACTTATTACTCGGTTCTCCGTTCTTTTTTCTAGTTCAAATTATATTGTGTAACAATACTAGGTAATAAAATTTTATTTCTTAACCACATATCAAAAAAAAAATATAGCATTTATCTATAAAACCTTACAAAGCTTGTCTAGTGTCTACCAAATATCATAAAAACGTACACTTGTCAAAAGCAATATCAAATAATCACCACAATTTCGTATATATAGTGGAGTGTCTTAACACTATGTTCTAGCCTATCCTGCTATATACAAAATATGCAAGAATTAAAAAAAAACAGTCTACAGCCTACAAACTAGCAATGACCTAAAACAAGTTGATATATAATTCACTATTTACTAATAAGATTACTCAATATGTTCCATCCAAGTATGTCAACACCCTGAGGAATATAAGCTGCCACCTACACAAAACACAACATAAACGTCGTTTACATCAGAATTGATACAACATTAATGATATCAGATGCCTACCAGCTAGTGTTGTTTTGAATCTATTATGAATCCGTTTTTTATTATGAATCTTAAAATCGCACTAATTAACTAACCTAACCAAGAAAAAACTTACATTATTATTATAAAGCATCATTTTTTTTCTTTTTTTTTCTTAAGCGGTATACAGCATACCGGCTATAGCCATGCCTACTCGGCAGAGGGTAGTGTTAAGACACTCCGTTCCATGTCCTCCAATCCTTCGAGACATTGTGTTCATTGGCGGAACTTCTACGAAACGCTCTGTCTTGTTATCAGAGTTAATAATTTATTCTATCCCAATGAGAATTGATATAATACTAAAAAAGAGATTAAGATATAGATATATAGATATTTATTTATAGATATAGATATAGATGACATGACAAAGCGCGGCGTTTAGTTCCAACTCAATCAAGTTTAAATTTGGACAAAAATTAGAATAGAGAATGTTTTGATAGTAGGTTCTAATTGTTTACCCAGCTATATACAGATCCAAGCGTGACACTGAAAAAAAAGTAACAAAAAATCTAGTTGACACCTTATTACGTGCCAACTGTGACAAGAGTTAATTGGTTTATTCAGGCACTTTCTGCTTTCTTGCAAGATATACAGATAAAATCTAACAACTAAGGCTAACAAAACTTAAAGACTAGAAACAAAAATTCGAAACGCGTCTATACATATAGAAATATGCGTATAGAAATGTACTGAACCAAAAAAACCCTCTCGACCGTCTGATTAAGGCGTACACCTACATACATACATATGCCGTCTAAACCTCATGAACCCTTTCACATAAGATTTATTTAGGGTGAGGCTATCTGGAGAAAAAATTACTTTGCTTAGCCGTTGGTCAAATGAATTGTCTTAGGACTGTCGTTGAAGGCTTAAGTGCTTAGATGTTTTGTTTAGATAAAAAATAAAGTTAGATTCGACATTTACCAAAATAAATAGAAAGAATAGTGATGTTTTTCATATAGCTAGAGAGACAGTAAACTCAGTTGTATAGTACAATACTAGTTTTTACTCGCGGCTTCGCCCGTGTAGTCAAATGAATTAGGTTAGGACTTAGGCTGGCTTACATTTATAAAAATCACACTCTTCGCCATTGATAGCTACTTACAATTTCCATGACACAACCTCATGTATGACTATTACATACCTCAAAAACTTACTCATTTCGCCTCCGGACTGGACGGACGAAGCCTATACTATAAATGTAACTATAATAGTATTTGAACCTACATACATATACAGACCTGTTTATATCTATAAAACAAAAACAAATGATTATAATAATTGCTATAGAACAATTTTCTTAACGCAGCATATATATAAGCGTCTTGTCTCCATTAATTAGATGTAGAAGCGTTAATTATGTACAGGTAATGGACTCGCCTCCTTGAAAAATAACACTCATTAACATAAAATCCCTTTGTACACTCGACTCGTAATATACTGCGGATATGCTGAGATTTTGTTTTTTTTTTTTATTTGCAGGTTAAGCTACACTTTTATTGGTTTTTTTTAGTGGATGGGTGGCTAAAAATTTGTTTGAACTTGAATTTTCCTTTAGGATTTAAATATTTTTATTTATTTAATAAATCTATATCCTATGTCTAGAATATTTGTTAGAACTAATGAAACATAAGAGAAGAATTTAATACATTGTCTCTGCAATGAAGAAATGCTTAGAATGGCGGGTACTAACGAGAAGATTTAAAAAATTACAAAACAGGATTTTACAATTACAAATGTATAAGTTACTTAAAGAAAACATATAAAAATTTGTACGGGATTCGAGCCCGCGCCACATGGAAATCGTCCAAACGCTCTGACCACTAAGCCATGCGTTCTTCCTCACGCCGCGTCGAAATTCTTATATGCTTTACACAACTTATTACGTTGTTAGCATCTCTGTAGGGGGTTTTTTACAAATTTCCGCTACCCAAAGATTATTGCACAGAACAATCATTTGGCAATAGAGAATGCATAAGTATAAAATGAATGTATAAGTTATGGCTTGTTAATACTATTTATTCTATAATGATAAATTAATGAACCAGTTATAAAATGTAGAAATTTTACCAATGTATCCGAATATAGCACCGAATATGGAGGGAAGAGAGTCCCCCTTTACCCACACTCTACCTTTCGAGATATTATGTGTTAAATGGCGGCATTTAACTTCATCTTCGTCGGGTGGGAATCGAACCCACACTCTTTGTGTTTACAGTCAGTCAGTCAGGCATTGTACCGTTGCGCCACGATGGCACATATTTCAAATCAACCTGTACCAAAACACCTACTGTATATAAATTTTACATATATGTGACGCTCAATTGCTCACTCGCTCTAGTAATTACGTAGGAGGTGCAATTGTATAGAGGAAGAGAGTATCTTAAGCTCTCGTGTTAGAAAGCTTTAGTTTTCTAAATCTATTCCGCGGGCAATACTCGATGGTTGTTTGTACTTAATGCTGCATTTTTGTTTTAACAGACTTGGATATACCAGGAATAATTTAAATATAAACATTCTAGGGTATGGAGTTCGAATCCATATTAACCGTGTGTCAAATCATATTAGATTAATTATTATCTGTATGTAAAAAACTATTTTGTTATTGAGTGACAGACAGACAACACAGCGGAAATAACTCGGCCTAGAAACGAAGAAATTTAACTAAGTCTAGGTCAGTGTAGGGATTTGGGCATTAAGGGAGTATTTCCCGCAATTTTCAACGGGAACTGGAAAATCGGGATCTCTCATTTTATAGTCAACGCAAAATGGAAATTTTTGGGCTATAGCTTACGTGCTATATATACAATAGAATCTTTTCACTGATATTTGATTAAATTAAATTAATATATATACTAAAGTTCTAGCTTAAACCGCTACAACATAATACGAGTATATGTTCAACATTTATTTGACGTTCAATCGCTCGCTCTAGTAATTACATAGCAGGTGCTTCGTGTGCTTGACGGCGACGTACATAAATAATATGTATAGAACGTATGTGAAGCTGTCGTTTTAGAAACATCTCGGCTATGTTAATTAAATAAGATTTATATAGAATTTGTATATATATTTTTAATATGTAAATATACTAGCGTCCGTTCGTGGATTCGTTCGTTTATCGATGTTCTCGGATTTACTGTAATATAAAATGTATGTGTTTATTGTACTTATATATACTTTGTTCTCTCCTTTCAAATCACTTCGTCGATAGAACTATAATACTCGCACGTGTTTTCGGCATCAAGCAATAGGAAAAAATAGCATAAGAGTTGCTCCAAAGCCTATACTATTTTCTAGTGAACGTTTTAATAAAAATCGTTTAAACTGGTCCAGGCAACGAAGAGACAGACAGACTTTTTAAAAATGTTGTTTTATGTTTTAGCAACGAAAGTATACACACTATAGCTATATATACTATAACTATAGTTAATAACTTTATACACTTGAAACATAGATATTTTGAAATCAGCAAAATACACTCCAATTTTGTTTATATAATGTATAAATATATCGATTAATTCCTTTAAATACATAATGTAAAAATTAAAATGGAAAATGGTCCCATTAAAAATATTAAAATCATATCATGGTATCATCATGGTGTAGAATATATATATATATATATATATATATATATATATATATATATATATATATATATATATATATATATATATATATATATATATATATATATATATATACATATATATATGTATTTCTTATTTATTTTTACAATTAATTGTACTATAGGTACTCTTACCCGCTGCTTATAACTCATCCACCACCACAAGCTGGCTGGAACAGATCTCTCATAGAGATAAGTCCACCTTTGTGATGTTTTATAGATGTTTTAGTGTCGTAAAGAATATTATATATATCATGGTTTTGGAGTGTGGTAACAAAGTGTAGTGTTGAATTCCACGACAAACATACGAGAACAGATTGTCTTGATAATAAGTTCTCACTCTGCCAACACTGTAATATGCAGGATAGGAGCGAGAAGCTGAACCAATTTTATCAATTATTAAGTAATAAATCTTTATTGATAGCTTAGCTTTTCCCTTTGCACTGAAAAAAATGTATCAAACTATTAAACATACCATTATTCTTTTCTTCCAATATAATAAAAACGGATACTTTCAATAAATTTCCCTCGACGTATACAAAAATTAATTAATATCGTTCGAATACTGAAAAATCGCCGCCGCAGCAAGCAGGTTTCCTCATTTATAAAAGCAAATACGTATAAATCACATTAATTCAGTAGGATACTCGGTAGCTGTCGACAGGTGCTCGAATGACCGCTCGTTATATTGGCATTATCGATGTAGGGCCTTTAAAATTAATTACCCGTTCTCTACCTAGAGTTCTCCGTTCGAAGGTCAGGTTGAGATTGTATGGAGGAGGTCACACATTTTCACAATTAGTGTGTGACACAATTGGAAAAGTAAGGTAATTAAATCTTAGTACACTGAATTTGTTTATGCGTTAAGCCTCGTGTGTATATATATATATATATATATATATATATATATATATATATATATATATATATATATATATATATATATATATATATATATATATATATATATATGTATATATATATATATATATATATATATATATATATATATATATATATATATATATATATATATATATATATATATACACATTTATATCTTATAATTATACAAAATCATATGAAATTCTATATATTTGAAAAAATATCTAAATATTTGGAGTTAGAAATGTCATCGTGACTATTATGGTGCTAATAGTCGTTTCAGTTACGAGTTAATATCGAAAAGCCTCGTTCAACACAATACGATTCACAATAGGTTCAACACAACAAAAGAGGCTTATCTCTTAGCTGTTGGACCAAGAACCGAATGCAGCATTTCTTAATAGGCCTAACTACGATTGTCCCGAATCCTTGTTCCATCATAGGACCAAAGTGGTGGCTTTATTCAAAAGGGACTTATATGTTTAATTTTTTTTTAAATTCTGGCGCAAATAGAAATATTTTACGTTTCTTAATTTGTTTTTTTTTCCTTAATAAAATTAAATTATTCATATACATATACAATTAATTATACAAAAATAATTATTCTCTTATATCTAACGGGTATTACATAATATATATATATATATATATATATATATATATATATATATATATATATATATATATATATATATATATATATATATATATATATATATATATATATATATATATATATATATATATATATATATATATATATATATATATATATATATTATTTCATTCAATATAAGCCACAAAATAAAGCTCAATCTTTATATTATCCGAATTGAAATTTTTATATTATACAAATATCCAGTATGTAATATAAACTTTTTAACTTTAACCTTACACAGCGTACTGTTCAATTTCTTAAATATTAAAACAACGAAACAGCTTGAAATATTTAACACTGCGTACAACAAATTGGGCATAGTTTGAGCTAATTTACTTATTTAAGATGAAATTTATTTTATCCGCAGCATCTCCTGGCGCTGCCTCTTTAATATATTAATAAACCAAGAACTTGTAATATTATATATTTTGTACCAGATTTTATGCTTTAGTAATTTTGTGAAATATGTAAAGAAAATATAAGTATATAATTTTTTATTTAATTTTTTCTTACTTAGTAATAATAACTATAAATAATTAACTAAGTAATATTCAATTTTTTCTTACTAGAAAAAAAGTGACTGTGACATATGGACGGGCAGACAGACAGACAGACAAGACGAATCTAAACGGATTCCGTTTCTTGCCATTTGCCTACGGAACCTTAAAAAGAGTAATTCTCTTTTTCAATTTCCACCCAAATTCGAGGTTTAACGCTGTTTTTTGTCTAACTGAACTAAAAGTAATTGTGATGAATAGAAAATGAATCTATTCTATTATCATTCATGAGTGAACTCTCAGATACTGGCTACGATGACGTCAAATGATATACGAGTATGCATGTAAGTTTCTATTAACATTCATAATAAGATAATAAATACATAAATAAATAAATAAATAAATAAATACGACGGTTGTGAGTTGAATTCCCACTTGAGGAATTCAATATTTCATTTTCCTAACTCTGGTAAGGAGACATAGCGCGGCGTTGAGTTACGCTCCTGAACACGCAATGTTTAAAAATTGGACGAGAAGTAGGATCCGGAATGTTTTAACACTAGATTTCCTCTGTCTACCCTGCTACATGCGGGAAAAAGCGAGAAGCGATAATTTTTGTGTAAAACCGATCATTCATCAGAATATGCAGATTACGATGACTCAATCAAAATTTGTGTTGTTATTACCATCGTGTCCGAGTGGCGCTGTGTGACAAATGTGTTGATCTTAGACCTGATTCCTTTCCGAATTATTTTCATTCTGCCACTCTGGTAATGCAAAAAGCGGTGGTGGTTTCCACCAATCATGAAATATCTTGAATTCTGGTGAAAAATTGAGAATTAGTAGTATTTTTACATTTATTTACGGCACTACATACCAAATATATTATGGGAAATATATTAAATTGATTTGACTTTTTAAATTATTAAAAACGAAAGCCCCCTACAAATGTCCACTAAACAAATATAGCGTCATATAATTCAGTTTTCGCATTCTCTTTACATACACATACATACAAACATACAAACGTCTGTCAACTAAGCCTAGATTATAATGTCCAAAATGACAATTCAGTGTTCATTTTGTCACAAAATCTGTATTTCAGCGCTTATTTCCGGAAAACACGGGCTCCAGTGATAATCTGTTATTATAGAACAATGTATGCAAATGTTTGAATATTGTGCGTGAATATGAATGTGCTTTGTGTTATATATATGTCTAATTTTAGACAAAGTTCACTTTTAAATGTTGAAAAATTACTTAAAAAATTGAGACTATCGCTCAACAGATGAGTTTCTGACTACGTGCGGAGAACGGAGAATCTTGACACTAACTTATCTTTGCTTGCCTTGCTTTATGTGGGATAAAGTGAGCAAACATCGAATCCACCGCAGCACAGCTGGTTGTCAATTCCATACCAAATGTACTGATAAATGATATGTATAGTGTAAAGTGAAATCTGCATTATAAGAATTAATTATATTGCTTAAATTTAATTCATAAAATAGATTAGAATAGAAATTAATTAGAGAAACGGCGTTAAGATCCGTCACTACGTAGCAATGTCCCGACGCACACAATTCGCTAGGCTAATACTGCTAGGCTCAAAACAGGCTTACCTCTAAACTATGTGTGGTGGACGGCTGGAGTAAGAGAGGTGTTTAAACATTTATATCTAGAATATTATCATTTCCTATTTTCAAAGCATAAAATTACGATGGCGCTAAGTGTTTAATTAGGATTCCGTATCACAAAAGGAAATAAATGGAAGCCTAATAGGATTACTTTTGTGTCTGTCTTTCTATCTGTGTGTCCGTTTGTCTGTACCATTTCCTCAAAATCGTAATTAATCAAAATTAAAGTTACATATACAGATCTAGGACTCATCCCTTATAAGATAGAGAATATAAAACCTCTAAGTCAACGCAATCATTAGACATGAGCGTTTATGGTTCATTTTTGCCGTATTTATACGAAAGTCATAATCGAAACCTACTTCTTCCCGTCGCCATACACTTATTATATTTGGCAAAAAGTTAACTAACTTCTAATCCTCCTAATAAAGGAAAACGCCTGAAAATTTATTCATTTCATTCGAGTTGGTCAGATTTAGTAAGTTGACTTTCTTGATTATGAAATCAATGTGGACCCCGCGATGCGGTAGTACCACTCACACTTGACCAATATTCTACATATTAAAAAATCAAAAGCCGCACAGTAATCATGACTAACCAACTGATAACGTTTGATCTAGTTTACGACATGCTTATCTCAATGTTATTTCATGTTTCTATAAGTCTTAAGACATGTGTACTAAAAATGAAAAGTGTATACGAAACTTTGAGCTCTGATACAATTGGTATATATTTTTTTAAATAACATTGTTGAGTACAGTATTAGGTTTAATTCAAATATAATATATAACAGCTTCACGCTGTATCCTGCATATAGCAGAGTAGACAGAGGGAACTTCGTATAGAGACACTCCATTCTCCATTCTTTGTCCAATTTTCAAGACATTACCTGCTGAGTGGCGGAAGTCAAAGCCGCACTTAATTTTCTTACCAGAGAAAATTAAATAAATCATTCTCTCGAGTAGGAATCGAACCCACAACCACAGCATCTGACTGTTAACGGGGAGAATGAATTACTTTCATTTTCTTAGCTCTGATAAAAGCACTACTTTGAGTTCCACCACTCAACACGCACATCCTTGAAAGTTATCTTCTACCAACGGCTCCCTCTGCCTATCCTGCTATGTGCGGAATACAGCGTGAAGTTAAAAAAAATATATATACATATAATGTAATGCGAAAAAAATATGTTTGTCCACAAAAAGATAACTAATGAGTCATATAACAGACCACGCGGGCGGTATTAGCTACACACAGCGGCGTTGATTGGCTAAAGGACTTTATCATAAGTACTAGTTATAGTATGGTACTATAAATTTAACTTTTTAACTATGTAATAAAATTGTCGAAACTGAATACCACTTGTAGTAATTCATTATCATTTAACTTGGCAGTACTAATATGGTGTCATCGAGCTGCTGTGCTGATGGAATCAGGATCTGGAACCCCGGACAATGGAACTCTTCAGAGGTTACTAGTGAACCACTCGAGAGCATGTTTTTTAAAAATTAAACCACATATATAGAGGACGCGACGGTTTGTGGATTGGGTGGACGGTGAACTCGGGGAAAATGAATTGTTTTCATTTTCTTCTCTCTGGTAGCAAGGCAAAGCCCCACTTTGAGTTTCGCCACTCAACGCGCAATGTCTTAAAAGGCGGGAAGTGTCCCCACTTCCCGCCGTGACTTAACACTAGGCTCTACGGTTCTTATGGTTCCCCCTGCCTGGGTAGGCAGTGGTATGGCACGGTTACCATGTGCGGGACGTGACGTTATTAGTATTATTTTTAAACTACATATTAGGTTTGCGCTCTTCTCCTAGAGGGGTTGACAGAGAGAACGGGACATGAGATATAAAAGATTAAAATTCAAAAGCCCATAAATAAATACCAATAAAATTTATTACGCATTTCCATATATCTTTCATTTTACAATTGTTCAAGTTCTAAGTAAATTCTCTACAAAGTTTAAACTTGCCGTTGTCACTTCAAAGTTTCGTTTCCGGACTTTCTAAGACTAAGGAAGTAGTATACGAAATTTTAATAAACTATATATATATATATATATATATATATATATATATATATATATATATATATATATATATATATATATATATATATATATATATATATATATACTAACTATAATTTTTAACTTCACTGACTCTGCAGTGTTTTTGGGAATAGCTCTGGATTCGAGACTTCAATGGGGCACCCACCTGCGAGTAGACTAAGCTCTGCTGCTTACGCTGTTAGAAAAGTGGGACAGCCTACAGACGATATTACTGCTCGAATAGATTATTTTAATTATTTTCATAGCATCTTGTCCTGTGGAATATTGCTTTGGGGCAATACTGCAGATATTGAATCAATATTTATAATTCAAAAAAGAGCAGTGCGGGTCATTTACAGTATGAAAGCTCGGGATTCTTTGCGAGAAGTTTTTAATAAAGCGGGTATTCTTACGGTTGCATCATAATACGTCTACAATAATATTTTGTTTGTATGTAAAAATATAAACAGTTACCTAAAGAACAGTGATAAGCACGGTATAAATACAAGGAGTACAAATAAGCTGATTACACCTGGTTTTCGCCTTCAGAAGGTAAACAAATCGTTTATGTCCCAAGGTATACGCGTGTATAATAAAATTCCACAAATACTTACAGACTTACCCTTCGAGCAATTTAAAGTCAAGATTAAAGACATATTATTAGGGAAAGTATATTATTCACTCCAAGAATATTATATGGATGTAGTGTGTGGAGTTAAGTACTGTTAATGCTCATTCGGGAGGCTTACCACAGTTGTAAATATATTGTAAATTTACATTAAAAAGAGCAACTGGCGAGAAACTCAATTTCTCGCCAGCTCTTCTCAGCTGAACTACCCTCCGAGCTGGTGGTAGCTTCTAGTAGGGCTGATAATAGCCTATTTGAATGAAAAAAAATTATATATATATATATATATATATATATATATATATATATATATATATATATATATATATATATATATATATATATATATATATATATATATATATATATATATATATATATATATATATAAATATCCATATTGGTGGCAATTTCAAAAATAACTAGTATATAGATATTTATAATTAACAACAATTTTGTTGATTGTTCTTTAATTATCTTTACTATTAAGTTATTAAAACAGTCACAGTCTATACTATACAAAAGACTAACTCTAGCCTATATATTTTTTAGCCTATATATTTTTTAGCCTATATATTTTTATGATTTCGCTGGTACAGCGGCATTGTGATTGACAGTAAAGCCGATGAAAGTAGGTTCGATTTGCTCTCGGGGGAATAATTTATTAGTTTTGATAGATAAAGCATGTCGTTCAGTTCCGCACAACACTAGCCCTCTGCTTAGAGCAGGATACAAATTGAAGTTAAAAACATTGATTTCGTTTAAACTTTCTTAAACTACGTAGAAATTAAATTATTTATATATATATATATATATATATATATATTATATATATATATATATATATATATATATATATATATATATATATATATATATATATATATATATATATATATATATATATATATATATATATATATATATATATATATATATATTTATATATATATAAAATAAATCATTCGCCCGATTTCACATCGCACCCATATCAGGTTTTAATCAGACATTTTCTATAAACATATATATTAAACACCGAATATAAATACAAGATTATATATACAACAATCTATGGATTAGGGTCCCAATTGGCTAGATTTAATTATTCTAATTTTCTTCGCTCTGGTAATAAGATAAAGCGCGGCGTTGAGCTCTGCAACTTAGCCATGTCATGTCACGCCATGTCTTGCAAAGGTTTAAAGCGAGGAACAGAGCTGCGGTAGGAGCACCGGGACTTCTGATGCACTCGGGGAGGCCTATGTCCAGCAGTGGACAGAAAAAGGTTGAATTGATGATGATGACCCAGCTATGTGCAAGATACAGCATAAAGCTAAATAAACTCTATTGAACCTACATCCCCTAAATTTTAAACATTTCTAAATCTTCAATATAAAATAAATAAAGAAGTTTGAAATTGTTCTTATTCTAAGTATTAATTAGTACGATACTCTTGTACAGTACATATTAATTATTAAGTAATTTTAATAAAGCGTTCGGATAAAAATTTAATTATGGAGTTGCTTAGCGCTAACAATATTATACATTCTTTATTATATATATATATATATATATATATATATATATATATATATATATATATATATATATATATATATATATATATATATATATATATATATATATATATATATACATATACATTCAGTATGTATGTTAGTTTGTTCCTGTATACAGCGTTTTACAATACTAGCTTTCCTGCATGGTATTAGGGTGATAAGTGATTTTTAACATGACGCTGTATCCCGCATTTGGCAGAGTAGGCAGACGGAAGCTAGTGTTAAAATGCACTTTTCCGAGCATTCCGCCTTTTGAGATATTGCTTGTTGAGCAGCGTAACTCAACGCCGCGCGTTGTCTTGCTACTAGAGCAAGGAAAATGAAAATATTTCATTCTGCTCAAAATATTTCATCTTGCTCCTTACTTTTTTCCTAATATTTCTTATTTATTTCATCTTTTTTAATTCAAATAAGAAATTCCCCCAAACATCTTGAAAAGTATGAGTGGACCAAAATAATTTGTACACAATACCCACTTGACTTATTACCTTTAGAGTAAGACCTTATAAAATACATAAATAGAGTCTCGAAAACGTTATTCTCTTATAATAGAATGCCTTATATTATTTTTACAAATATTATATTAAGATTTTAAATAAGCTTCTTACATTATCCTGCATAGAATTATTATTCTGTATACAAATTTAATATTTTATAGACTAAAATAATACATAATGGTACAGCGTATCACTGTGAGTGGAGGTGGGTTCAAACCTCTCGGGCTTGGGCACAGTTAATAGTAGTGTCATGGACTGATCAAACTTTATTTCATCAGTCCATGACACTACTATTAACTGTGCCCAAACTGTGCCCGCGTACAGCGCGATAGAAAATGACGCGAAAAAAAATCACTTAATTTGAAGTTTTGGTTTTAAATAATTTCAATAATTCATAAAAACAAAAAAATAGCTTCACGCTGTATCCCGCACATGGCAGGGTAGGCAGAGGGAACGTGGGAACCTAGTGTTAAGACATTCCGTTTCCTGCTTTCCGCCTTTCGACGCATTGCGTGTTGAGTGGCGTAACTCAACGCCGCGCTTTGCCTTGCTACCTGCTACCAGAGCAAAGACAGTATCTCCTACGACAGTACTCTCAATAATTAAAAAATTCAGAATAAAAACATGTTAGGTAGTAATGTATTGGTGCTTTTATGGTAATCAATCATAAAATTAAATTAATTTTTTTATCAACAACATTTTCTGAGACACTGTGTGTGTACTGGCGGAACCCAACGCCGCCACCACCCGATCACAACGGCTTAAAATTTAGTACAAGAATAGATTTAATTTGCTTGCGTGTTTTATATATATATATATATATATATATATATATATATATATATATATATATATATATATATATATATATATATATATATATATATATATATATATATATATATATATATATATATATATATATAAATAATTAAAATCTTAGTTTCTACGTAGTTTAAGAAAGTCAATGTTTGAAAGTCAAACGAAATCAATGTTTTTAACTTCAATTTGTATCCTGCATAGAGCAGGATAAGCTGAGGGCTAGTGTTGTGCGGAACTGAACGACATGCTTTATCTATCATAACTAATAAATTATTCACCCGAGAGCAAATCGAACCTACTTTCATCGGCTTTACTGTCAAACACAATGCCGCTGTGCCAGCGGAATCATTGTTATCTAAAAAATATATAGGCTAGAGTTAGTCTTTTGTATAGTATAGACTATATGACGATTGGCAAACTTTACAAAACGGTTGTTCGAAACTCCGTTGTACAAACTTGGGGAAAATTTGCACATAATAAAAAGGCTTGTTCTAAATCAATAAACAGGAAAGCTTCTTTGTAGGACAGGGCTGAAATGCTATTTATTCGTCGTGTCACTATACGAGAGGTCGCGTGGTCTGTGCCCATCCCAGAAATTTAACTACCAAACAATAAGAGCTGGAAAACCTTTTACGAAATATTATTTCAAATCCTTAATCTTAAAGAAAGCTTCAGAATTTCTCTACTGAACTAAAAAGTTATTAAATTTGTATATATATATATATATATATATATATATATATATATATATATATATATATATATATATATATATATATATATATATATATATATATATATATATATATATATATATATATATATATATATATATATATATATACACAATTGTGAGGTTACAATGTTTTAATATCGCATCATTAAACCAACCACTAGCAGCCACGCTCTCATAGAATATATACAATGCGATACGTAAGTATGTACATACATGAAAAGATAACGATGACAGTAGAAATGTCTTGCCACATATTTCTGTGGCATCATATACGACAGTTCGAGTTCGATTCCCATTTAGGGAGAAATTATTTTTTTTTAACTTCCTCCTTTACTTAATAAGACAAAGCGCGGCGTTGAATTCCGCCAGTCAACATTTTACACTTATTAGTAAAATAATATTATTTTAGGCCACCTCAAAGGCGATCGCTGTGAATTATTATATTTAAATTACTGTCGTTTTCCCACTATGGTTAAACAAAGCGCGGCGTTGAGTTACGTATCTCATCACCTATCTTGCCTGCTATATGCGGGATAAAACATGAAACCAAATTTTTGTGTTAAGACACTCAGTTTTCTAGTCTCTGTATCTACCGATATGAACAGAAGGAAAAAAAAAATTACACAATTATTTTAACTAAACATGAATTACCCATATTATCATACAAGAGAAATATACGTTAATCCATTTGTCATTATTACTATTGTTTTATTATCACATACATATTTGCTTGCAATTGTCTTTTGTGGTGTTTATTGAAGCTGATATATGTATGTATGTATGTATGTATGTTTGTATCTATACTAATATTATGAAACTGAGGAGTTTGTCTGATTGAACGAGCAACTCTAAAAAACTATAAATCTGATTTTTTTTTTATTTTATAGCCCATTTATTAGGAGGAGCAATAGGCTATATTATATTACTTTAAATGTTTCTATATAATATACTGTACGATTCTATTTGAACACGCGGGTGAAGGTATTGGAGATAGTGTAGGTGTATACTTTACCTAAAAGAAATGTGAGACTATACCTGTATGATTTAATACAATTACGAATAATAATAAACTATATATTATATAGATTTATATCGATCGCCACTCATATGGACCGATTGGTCTTAGTCGGAAGGCAGACCCTGGCAAAAAGCCGGGACTAATGCCAGGAAGAAGAAGAAGAGATTTGTATTTATTATATATATATATATATATATATATATATATATATATATATATATATATATATATATATATATATATATATATATATATATATATATATATATATATATATATATATGTAATCTATTAACAGTAATGTATATAAGAAATTGCATATTAGAAATAATATCAAATTTCTTAAAAATCGGAGTGTTTTAACACAAATGACTGGGACTTACGTAAAAAGAAATACATGTCGAACATAGAACCTCCACCTTCTTGGAAGTCGGTTAATAATGTTAAATTATAGAATTACATAAGAAGAGTCTGTTAGAAGTTTTAATTAGCAAAATTAGTCAAAAATACTTCTGCCAAATTTCGCTTGTCAAAATTTCTTTTGGATAATTAAGAGTTTTGTCTGTAACGTATATTACGCACACGTATATGTAATTAAGCTCGTTTGCCTAATAAACGTTTAGCTTCACCGGTACGTGAATATAGTTGGCTTATCTTATATAAATAATAGGAGCATAAAACATTATTATTTGATGTAATATAAACAAAATCCATTTTCAAATAGACAACCTTACTCCTTCATCATAATTTTACTACGTATTGAAATACGTATGTCGATTTAGAAATGTTGCGCAATAAGTGAAGGAAATTAGACTATTTAAGAGAGTATTCTGGAATACGTATAAGTTGGAACGTACCGGGACTCGAACCTCAACCTCTTGAACATCAACGGTACCGTTATAAGCAATCTAGCGACTAAGTTAATTTAAACACTTAAACTGTAATCCAAGAGGTACAGGTTCGAGTTCCTATATGCAAAAATTTTTATACGTTTTCTAAAAATATTATTTCCTTCGCCTTTTTTGCTTGGTGTAAAAATTATTATTATCAAAATTTAAAGAATATTTACATTTATAAAAAAATAAGCCATAATTGTAGCGTACAGTCAAAAGAAGTTACCACGATTGTGTTAATTAAAATAAAAATATATTTTGACTAAATGTAAACTGACTGTAACGTAAGGTTGTGGGTTCGATTCTCTCGTGAGAAGATAAAGCGAAGGGATATAATGTCTCAAAAATTGGGCAGAAAGTAGAGAATTATCTTAACACTGGACACCCCTCTACCTTGTAATATGCGGGAAAAAACGTGCTGTGTAACTATTATTATAATAAAATAATATATATTATAATAAGATAATATTCTATGATTCTATAGCTACGATCTATAGCTATGATTTTGAATTTTCTCAATATATTTCGTTAAGACCCTGCTACACTATAGTCAGTCATCATACACTAGTAGTATGATTTTTGTCTGTCTGTCTGTTTTTTCCGGCTAATCTCTGCAATGGCTGGATCGATTTTGACAGGGTTTTCACTAACAGGCAGAGTAACTTAGGATACTTTTATTTTAGAAAAAAATATATATATTATATTCGAGTTAATACGACCATGTACAATGTGATTTTGTACAACAATCGAAACGAACGCAATTCAGTTTACTTAAGTGGCGAAGGCGCGAGCAGGTCGCTAGTATATGATAAAATTTTCACTGTTGGCAATTGAACTAGATCTCCACAAATACCATAATTGCGACATTATATATATTTAAATAAACACATATCAAGCGTTGCTCCAGAACTTTGTCACTATAACGAAGTCAGTCATAAAACCAAAAAATCGAGTTATAAAAATTCAAAGTTAGTCATAAGAAGTTAATACAAAATCAAAACATAAATGATACACTCCCCATTATTTACAGTCATTATCGCGCTCGTTTTTGACAATTACTAACTACAACGAAAGTCCATTACAGCTACGTGACTTCTCGTAATAAAAGTTTTTTATTGTTTCTTTTTTTTTATAAGTTCTATAAATATTTATATAATAGGACCGTTTATTACATTGAGATATTGACAATATATAAAAAAAAGATGTCATGAAGGATCTGTGAGCATAATTATATTATTGGAGAAAATTATTTATTTAATGAATATATATATATATATATATATATATATATATATATATATATATATATATATATATATATATATATATATATATATATATATATATATATATAATATATATATATATATATATATGTATATATATATATATATATATATATATATATATATATATACAGCACAAAGTGAACGCCTGAAAGGGTGCGCTTGAGAACGGTGGTCTCAAACTAAATGTGTCGAAGACCGAGTACATGGCTTGCGGGAACCCGGACTCGAGCACCATCCATATCGGGCCCTGAGCCAGCCGTTAAGTCGGAGAAGTTCAGGTACCTTGTATCCGTTGCAGGAGTCTGGGGCATCGACCACGACATCCATGCCCGTAGAAACGCTGCCTGGGCCAAATAGGCGCGAGGTCACTGGTGTAGTCTGCGATAGCAGATTACCGCCCAAGCTCAAGGACTGATATACAAGCATTATCCGACCGGTTCTTATATACGGCAGCGAATGTGACCAACATTATCTCGGCACACTCAGGAGCTTCACGTCACGAGAGGAAGATTGCGGCTATGGATGTGTGGCGTTACGCGGTCCGACCGCTACGCAACACATTCGTTCGAGGTACTCTTGGGGTCCGTGACGTAGCGGATATCCAAGAGCGTTGCCTGAGATGGTCCCTGGAGTTAGACCACCCGGACGCCCAAGGAAGCGATGCTGGGATGTCGTGACACAAGACATGAGAGCCAATAGATTGTCCACTGAGGATGTTAAAGACCGTGCAAAGTGGAGTAGGCTTAGTCGGAAGGCAGACCCCTGGCAAAAGCCGGGACTAATTCCAAGAAGAAGAAGAAGATATATGACCAACGTAAAACGGCATGTAAATAGAAAAATGGCATGCTAGTAAATAATAAAAAAGTATTGATGGCTATTATGGCGTTGTTGGGGACAGCCTGAGTGTTAATGTTACAGTATTGATATCGATTTCTACCATGCGACTTTATTAAATTACATTTTTTTGTGGGAATCGAACCCAAGACCGTCTCATTTACAGAGAAATGTGCGTCTGTACTATGACAGCTTGTCTAATTCAAATACATATTTCTGTATTCATATAAATAATTACAAACAGATATAAGTTAAAAAGTGTAGATTTTGAGTACATTATATATATAGCGAGATAGTTTTCACAGAGGTTATAATCAAAAACGTGAGCACAACAGAAATGAATAGTTGATTCACAAAGCTCGGTGCCAGTCTATTAGCTCATTGCCGCCGGATATTGCTCTATTGTGATGCATAGAAAATGTCATTGCCATCCCTTAGTGTTAATTTTCTGGTGAATTTTGAGCACTAAAATATGTAGTTTGAATCACTATGATTTTGCTGGTATATTTTTTGTTATATTTAGTGGAATATTACTCTGTCCTCTGATGTTTGTCCATTTTGAAGATAGCTTTGAGTGGTGAAAGTGTTACAGTGTTATATACTTTCCGAGAGGAAAACGTTCTCGAGAAAAGTTACCCGAGAAGATCAGATTCTCACCTATAGGTGGTTAACTTTTAGACATCTCTTATATGTTTCACGATATTATAATATTCATAATTAAATATAATTAATTAACTAGAATATTATAATATTCTTTCAATTTATATAAGCTTAAACACGTGTTCCAATGCAGCTTTAAAGAGTTTTGGGGGTATTACATCCCCTAGTAGCATACCCGCACTGCAATGGAATAGTGCTGTGTGTAGTCATGAACTGGGATCATCAAGGTAGCGGCTTTATATATATATATATATATATATATATATATATATATATATATATATATATATATATATATATATATATATATATATATATATATATATATATATATATATATATATATCTCAATAAAACCAATGTAATGATAGTCAAACTGGCATTGCTGGAGAGACTCTAGCACCGCCCAGGTCTCCAAAGAATCAAAAGCTTTCTCGTGGACTGCCACTAGACAGGGTTTCCCTCCACCTTTTAGCAGTTCTGCTGTGATATCGTTATCTCCCGGCGCAATGTTCTTAAGCCGATCAAGGGCATAGGCTGACGGAATCCGGAATATCTTTGGCATAGTGTTGGATTAATTTGGCTATTTTGTCATTCACTGCCCGGGGAATGAGAGCTTTTGAGAAGGTACATAATCGTCCAGAGCACCTCTCAATTTCTATCTGAATTACAAGCTTAGACGAAACTCGAGCACCAGATTCAATTTCGTCAACTGGCTTTTCCCAACATTCAAATTCCTTGGGAACACCTTGGAGCTTTGATTCCACTCGATTATGTTTTTATTACGGTTCGTGTTATGAGCGCACAGATCACGTCGTTTGTTATAAAAGATCTGATCACGGAGCTGCCTGTATTTCGACATGGACAAGGACACACAGGGTATGTTCAGAGAGCTCTTGAAGTTTACCACTGAAGTGTGTCTTGAAGAACTTGGACCTTACCTCATACCACCCTGTACGTTCGTACCACCCTGATGTTTATGTAAAAGATAATAAAGACAAGCAAATTTACAAGGCGAATAACTGAATTAAATGTTTTGATAATCGACTACAAACGAATTTGAGAGGATATTAAATTTTCTTGAAATCTATAATCAATCTATCAATCCTTCATCAAATATTTTGAATAGATTTACAATAAACTTATGTTCATTATTTATCCATCATACGTCCTCTGTGTTCCGTAATCCGTTAATATTAATATTAATTATTAATTTTAAATATGGATAGCTAAAGTCAGATTATTATTACTCCGGCTTTAGCTATCCATATTTTTCTTAGTTACTGCCCATTAAAAAGTGACCATGTCTGGATAATTACTTGTGTTAACTACAGATGGACCTAAACTGGTACGTGACGTAAAAAAGATTTTTTTCTCTACTTTGTACTATGTGCCCAATCTCTCTATGTTGGACTTATGCGCCCACTCAATCTTGCCAAGAACAAAGTTACATATTCAAATCCATTTAGAAAAATACACAAAAAAATATAACTTAAATATAACTTTATTATCCAAATATTACAATAACATCCAAAGAACACTGTATTATAAAGAACTTTTCTCAAGTAAGTACATAATTCACGCGTTAGCAATGGCCAATGATTGATGATAGCTGACCGGTAATCGATCTGCTTGAAGGCTTGCTAAGTTACCTTGTAGCCCTATAATGCTATTATATAAATAATATGTCTTAGTATCGCTTTTTTACTATTGTACTTAGATACGATACAAAAAAATTGTAAACGTCTAGAAATCTATTCTGTAACAATTTACTCGTACAAAATTATTTTAATTTATTTAACTTGTTTATTTATGAATAGATTGAATTAAAACAAATCCTCAAACTCAAATTTCCTCAATATCTAGATATTGAGGAAATTTTACCATAATATAATTATGAAACACTGGTATACAGACAAAAATAAAAAATAAAAATTTTTGATCATCTCAACTTATTAAATGTCCCCAATAATATTTTTTTATATATGTTGACTATTATAGACTAGAACGTACCCGTGGTTTTGCCTGCGAGCTTAAATCTAAATAACTAACATAAGAGTTCTCTATCATACATGAAATACCCTATAGCCCATGACAACTCAGACCACTAATACAGTGAGTAAAGTAAACATGTACTCGTAATATAGCTTATGGCATTCCTAGATACTTTTATTATCCAATAAAAAATAATCTACTTGGTTCTGTTGTTCCTGAGATTAGCAGGTACTACCAAGCAAGCACTTCAGATTTATAATAATACAATATAGATGACTACATACTCTCTACCTACTTTTATAAGCGCCCGTTATAAGCGTGTAGATAAAAAAATATTGAATAGTCCAAAATAATGATTTATATATATTTTTAAATATAGTATATGTAGTATATGTTTATATATAATCTTAATACAAATTACAGATACTTTACCCAAATCTTTCCATTTAGCCGCTCTGAAACGGGAACTTGGGATAAAAGCCAAACATTTCATTCTAAAAGCCGGACGTTAATTCTTCTATTACCGTCCCTTTGCATACACTACAGTATAGTTGTTTGCGTGTAATTTTCTTCGAGAAGGTCAAAAGAGAAAAATGTCTAACATCATTAATTTATGAATATAAATATACCTCCGTCACTGTGACGTGATGGTCTTGTGTTTGTTTAACTTTATTATACGGCTGTGGGATAATATTTGACATTTACATTAACAGTCTAAAGTATTGTTCACACACTAAGGAAAAAAACATATTTAGAAATGTATATATATATATATATATATATATATGTATGTGTGGGGGTCGTCGTGGCGCAGAGGCATAGCATCTGTCTGTAAGCGCAACGGAATGTGGGTTCGATTCCCACTCGAAGAGAATGTATTATTTTCGTTTTCTTTGCTCTGACATTAAGGTAAAGCGCAATGTTGTGTCTAACTCAACACGTCCCTCGGATGCCGGAATGTGGGAAACGGAGTGTCCAAACACTAGGTTCCTTCAAACTACAGTTCCATCTGCCTATCCTGCTATCTGCCGTGCACTTTAAATATGTTAAATTAATAGAAGCGTAACTAAGTTCTTATTGTTTGTTAATAGATGGCTCTAGCAGTAATTGTTGGCTGATTTTGGCATATCCAAAACATCATAAGCAAATAATAATGTCTGATTTTGTGCCAAATAATCGCAGGAAGTGTTACTTTTCTTATTTCAAACAAAAAACGACTGAAGCATATCAAGATTTAAAAAAACTTTACGAGAATACTGCATTAAGTCGAACAATGTTCTACGATTGGTTCCGTCGCTTTAAAGACGGTGATTTCGATGTTGACTACTGTCCGGTTGAAGACGGCTAGTAACATTCGAAGACGAGGATTTAGAGAATAGAAAGAGAGAAGAAGCTTGTTGAGGATCCGTGCAAAATTTACTTCTGCTTGAGAATAGCTTTTTTAATCAGGAGTCATTTCTAAGCGACTGCATACGTTCGGAATAATTCGACAGCAAAGCAATGAAAGAGTTCCTTTTGATTTGCAGTCAAGGAACGTTGAGCGTAGTTTTTTCACCAGTGGCAGAACTGCTCCAGCGGCAGTAAGGAAAAGTTTTCTACACCGAAATGTAACGGTTCATGAAAAAAGGTTTCACCACAGAAACCCGAAGAAAAAAGTTATGGAGACTGCCCGTTCATGCTTCTACGTCGTCGCGTCGTGTCGACCAAATATACAATACTTCTTTTTATAAAATATTTTTTATTTATGATTTAGGTTTATAAATAAAATGTCATTAGTTTATCTCTGTAGAGATAAAATTATTGTCATATTAGAAAGAGAAATATTGAAAATTTAATAAAAGTTGTGAGGATATCATTTATGTATATGAAGTTCAAAATAGCTTTCAACAAGAAATAGGTTAGTGAAATCAACAAAATTGAATACAAATATGAAGCCAAGATATTGACCACAAAAAATATAATATGTTCAATATTATGTATTATAAACTTACCCTTCGAGCAATTTAAAACCAAGATTAAAAACATATTATTAGGGAAAGTATATTATTCATTCCAAGAATATTATACGGATGTTAGTGTGTGGAGTTATGTACTGTTGATGCTCATTCGGGAGGCTAACCACAGTTGTAAATATAATTTACATTAAAAAAAGAGCAACTATTGAGTTTCTGGCCAGCTCTTCTCAGCAGAACTGCCCTCCGAGCTGGTGGTAGCTTCTAGTAGGACTGACAATACTGGCACTTATGTTAATTGACGATTCGAAAGTACTTGCAATAGCCAATTTGAATAAAGAATATTTTGATTTGATTTGACAAAATGTTATTAAAATTCGTTTTAATAAACTAATATCAAAAGTACAAAGTTATATTTACAGTACCCAATTACGTTGTCTAATAAAGTTAAGCATACGTCTGACTTCGTTAGAATTTTGAGACTGTGGCCTAGTGGTTGGGGCACGTCGAGTATGAGCTATAAACGAATGGTGGTGAATGGGAGATCTTGGTTGACCTTCGAGACCACAGTATCAACGATACTGAAGGAAGATGGTATTAAAATCATGAGGACCTCCCAGAGCATGTATGAAGTGATTTATAAACATATGAGCCGAAAGAGGTATGGAGGGAACTTTTTTTCCTCCATACCTCTTTCGGCTATAGGCGCTGTATTTTCTCTAGCGAAAAGCTATATAAACCTTTATAAAAATACCAAAATAATTCAAATTATACTTAGGCATATTTACACGGAATGTAAATTAACATTCAGACACGCTAGTCTCAAATTGACTATTGAAACAACTAAAACCCATTCATTATATGGTTTCATGTTTAAATCGAATTTTACAGTGAATTTCGATTTCGTGTCGAGAACCTCACCTTGTCAATCAAATTGGTATACCTCAGCTAATACAATGCCTACTTTAAATAGCCTCTTTATGTATCGACAAATGAAAACTGTATTGGTCAAGTGCGAATTAGACTCGCATACCGTGTGTTCCGTACTAATTCATTGTAGATCAAGTACATTTTCATAAAAATTGTCTTCAATGTACTTATTTTTTATGAGATTAACTAAAAATATAAGTTAGTAATGGGTTTTTTTTTCGTGAGCTTTTTCCTTATTTGTGCTGTAAGTTTTCATTTCTTACCGTATTTGATTCTAGATTTTAGATGTAACAGACAGTCACACAAAAGCTGACAATGAAGGATATATATATATATATATATATATATATATATATATATATATATATATATATATATATATATATTCCATTTTTTTTCTTTTGAGATAGGGGAATAGTTATAAAATAAATAGAATTTCACTTATATTTTAAAGTGAAATATTTAAAAAAATTATAATACAATTGAAGTTTTATTTTATTGTTATGTTACTAATACAGAAATAAGTATATAAAAAATTGCTGTTCAATTAAAAAAAATGGGGTTAACACACACTACATGCTTTACTACGTTTCGCCCAATTTTCGAGACATTGCGTGTTGAACGGCGGAGATCAACACCGCGCTTGTTTTCGTACCAGAGCGAGGAAAAGAAATAGTCATTCCCGAATGGGAATCGTAACCCACAACCTGTCTTTGATAACCTTCTATAATATATAGTTACTGAATATAGATATTATATATATATAATATATAATCAAAAATATATTTACTTATATTATATTTCGTATGAAATATAATAATTTTACTATAAGTTATAGTAATATTTAAACAGGAAAGAAATCCCCGAGTGAATATATCAAACCCATGTCAATCAGACACAGACACAACTTAAGTCGTAACTAACATTATTGACTCACATATATTCACTCACAGAGGGATATGCAGAGAGAAGTTAGTATAAAAACACTCCGTTTCACTTTCGAATTTGAAATATTTTAGGTTTAGTCATGGAACCGAACATCATCTTTCATACCATCATCATATCATCCTTGAAGGAAATTTCCAACTAAGGTAACTAGCTAACAACAAACGCATTAAAGTTCAAAAGATAGATTGTACGCGATCTCATGACGGTCGCGAGCCTAGTTTACAGGGGACACCCTAGACGCCGACGACTCCTCTCAAGCAGCCTCGTAGAACTTGCTTTTTGTTATGGAAAGAATACACTCTTCCTTCCCATCAGAGGTCGCTGTCAAGAGCAGCAGGGCTTTTGTCCTCATAATCGAAAAAAAATAGTTTCTTTTAAGGTGTTTGTTCTTCACATTGTAATAATAAACAGTTGTAGAATTACATTGCAAAAACATTGAGCTGGGAACGTTTGTATTCAGTTTTTTTCTGTATTCTGGCGTAACGTGATTAATAGCTTTCTTACATTCTTCTTGTTTGATAGATGTATTGAGAATACTAGTTCTCTTGGTTTTGTTTTAAAATTAGATAAAATAGGACCTGGTAATATGGCAGCTAAACTAGAGGTTTTATTCACTACGCCCTATATATGATACTCGTATAAAGCAATTAACATAGATAATTTATAAAACAATGTATGTTTTCCCGTAGAAGTTTCCAGAAATCCTTTCTTAGTCCTACAAGTTCCCTATACGTCATATGTCGTCATTCATACGTAAGGAAAATGTCATTCACTAATTTAGTAACGGAAGAGATTTTATATAAATTTTATGATTATTGTAATCACTAAAAAGTTTTTATAGCTGACACGCATACATATACATTATAATAAAAAAAATATTCCGAGTAGACTGTATTTAAATTTCATCTAGAAATTATACTTTTGTTATTAGTAGTAACAAACTATTGATTGACTGACTATTAGTCGTTGACAACATGAAAGTAGCGTCCGCCTAATGGACCTCTTGGGAATACTATTCATTTAAAAGACAAGTCAGAGAGTGACATTAAAATAAATAGTTTTGTAAAGCAAGACGTTTTTGCACTGAAAATGAAGTATGACGTTTTATTTAGATAGCTTTTTTTAAAGAAGTCTAGTATATACCTAAGTATATACTTATTAGTGCATATATATATAGAGTTTAGTGTTTACTTGCGGAACTCAGCGCCGTATTAAGTAAGCAAAAAATCAGGTAGAATGAGTTATTTTCAGTTCTCCCTCTCAGAACAGAACACAGCGCGGCGTCGAGTTCTGCCCCTAAACACGCATGGTCTCGAAAATTGGGCGGAAAGCGACAACCGAATATTATAACACTAAAAAGTTACTTATGCCATTTTTTTCATCACTATAAAAACATATGTACATGTTTGTCAGTCTATGAACCTATAACTAAATGAACTTATTAAATAAAACCAGAAACAGGCATTTTTTGCATTTATATTATTAGTATTAGTATTCTAATCAGTGTTTTCGAACTCCATTCATAACTTAATTGTCGCCTGACTACGTCCATTCAACACTTTATGCATAACATAAATTGAATTACACAAAAAATTGAGTTGGAGGTTTTTATATACTTTTTCAAATATTTTTTAAAAATTAAAAAAAATATATATTTACGTTTTTTTCATTAATATAAATTTCTAGTATTACATGATACTTTTTTAAATCTGAATCTTGGCCTGTAGCCATTGTGGTACAGAATAGTATTTTCTCTATGGTAAAACATAGTGCAGCGTTGAACTCCACTACTCATAGTACAATGTCTCGAAATTGATTTTAAATGAGAACAAAATGTCTGGACAGGTGTCTGTGTGGAAAATACAGCAAGCAGAAAATAAATGTCACACAGAACTTCGCTTGCATTTTTAACAAGTGAACGCTGATCAACTGGTTACTCATCATGTACTATTAGGAAAATAGTATGTAAATAAATAGCTTCACGCTATTAACCACGTATAGCAGGGTAGACAGAGAGAACCTAGTGTTAAGACACTCTTTCCTCATTTTCCACCAAATTTCCGAGATATTGCGCGTTCAGTAGTGACTTTTAACACTGTGTTTTGCCTACCAGAGCAATGTAATGACATTACAATAATACATTGCCTCAAGTGGGAATCGAATCCACAACCGTCGCGTCTACAGTCAGACGCTTCAACGACGACAATCAACGGTCTCTGTACTGTCATAATTTCCACTGCTAGGATTTTGACCAAGTTGTGAGTCAAAGACGGTCATGGCGCTGTGAGACATTCTGATAGTCAACGTGACAGTTGCCAGTTCGACAGCTCTCAAAAGTGCATTTTGAAATAAAATTTAACCATTTACTATTTAATATCTCGAAATCTATCTCAGGCGAAGAATGTAGTATGAAATGTATTAACTCTAGGTCCCTTCTACCTTGTTATTTATCGCATACAAGGTGAAAAAAAAATTATACATAATCAAGAAAATTTTCCTTTCATTAAGTTAGATTCTTTTGTTATATTAAAAAGAAAAATCTTGCTCATCTTTTAAACTCTTTAAAACGATATCATAATTGGATTTTTATTCGAATGTTTAATCAAATATTCAAATTAAGTTTTATTAGAGTCTCCATCGGTGTTGTTATTTTTATGGCGCTCTTCTTAAACTGAAATAACCAAGAGTTGATTTCTTATAACACTATTTATAATTTAATTTATAGGGGAGCTTTAGGGATAAGTGATTTAAGATGTCTAGACAGCAGTTGTGATTTTTGTCGCATATGTATCTGGAAATTTTATATAGTATATATCATGTGTACCTATAGTAACTATAGAACTATAGAAGTAGTATAGATACCTCACAAGGTGATCGACATATCCAGATCAATTCTGTTGAACTCCATTCCTCATTTTCCATATCATTGACTGGCGGAACTCAACGCTGAGCTATTACTATTCATTTTCCCCGAGTTGGAATCAAACCCACAATTATCACACTTACAATCAGACACTGCCGCTTCGCCACGACCGTGTCAGTATATTAAATAAAAAATATATATATATATATATATATATATATATATATATATATATATATATATATATATATATATATATATATATATATATATATATATATATATATATATATATATATAAGACACACCATACCTCACTTTCCGCCTTTCGAGTCATTGCGTGTTGAGCGGCGGAACTCAACGCCGCGCTTTTGTCTTACTGCCAGAGCCAAAAAATGATTTTTTTTGTCATTCTTCCCGAGTGGCAATCGAACCCACAAGCCTTCACGTTTGCAGACAGACGCTGTGCCTCTTCGCCACGACGGTCCCTAAGTTAATAATATTCATTCATCTGTATGAAATTAATCGGCCTATAATTATCAAACTAAATGGTATCCGATAACTTGTTATACAATATTAGGTAATATATATTCAGTAATATATATAATTAAGACTTGAAACTGAACCAACTGTGACTGAACACATTTGACATTTTTACCGAATAAATTTATTTTACTATATTAATTATGTTTTTTTAACATTTTTGCTATATACTAGCAACCCAATCGCGGCTTCACTTGATCGATGTTCTTGGATTTGCTCTAATATAATACTTTGTCTTTGATTTTTATTTTAGTATCGTACAAATAACTATATTTACTTTAAAAAACGTTATTATTTTGAAATTACAAGCAGACAACTCTATTTTATTTATATGTATAGATTACGCATTTTATTTTCCTATTTATTAATATTAATATTATTGTACTGTATGAAAGGTTTATGGCACATCTGACTGTAAGCGTTATAAATACGGGTGCGATCCCCACTCGACTAAAATAATTATTTTTATTTTCCCACTCCAGCAAGTAAAGTGCAGCGTTGAGTTCCGCGCTAGACACAAAATCTCAATTTCAACAAACAGATGGAAAGTGTATAACGGAGAGACCTAATAATAACTTAATAAGCCAACAAAATAAAAAAAAAACATTCGTCTGCAAATCTTTCATCTGTAGATTTTCATTATATAAATAAATACTATACCGACTTGAAATTGAACTTATTATCATTTAGTGAATTAAAGACTCGACTTGTTTGAACAGATTTGTACAATTGTAAAATATATCTGGAGGACCGTCGTGACGCATAGGACCTAATAAGACCTTTGAACGCGACGGTGTGTGGGTTCGATTCCAAACTCGAGTTTTCACTCCGGCAACAAAGCGTTGAGCTCCGCCACTTAATACGCAATTTCTGAATGGCGGAAAGTGGGAAATAGAGTTTCTTAACACTAGGGTCCTTTTACCTACGATTCCTGCGAGGATTAAAAAAAAAAAATTATATATAAATATGTATATATATATATATATATATATATATATATATATATATATATATATATATATATATATATATATATATATATATATACATATATATATATATATATATATATATATATATATATATATATATATATATATATATATATATATATATATATATATATCTTAAGTCTGATGAGTTGTTAAATGGTCATACCATTTAACTTAACTTATGGAAATCATTCCCTGTAACGGATTGAACCTACAACAGTCAGGCACTGTCTCACTGCGCTATGAATATATTTAATTTGTATTAATAACTTTTTTTTTCGTGGCCTGAATTTGCAACGGACGCAAAATAGTCTGCCAGTGTCACATACATTAATTATTTATTTATTAGGCAACCCTTATGTCACATACAATATGATATAAAAATGTAACAGATTAAAAAGCGATTTATTTTGTACTTCACACTTACAGGCTGGCTCAACATCGTGACTATAATATACTACTTAACCTATAATAATACCCTACACCCAGTTAAATATAATTAATAAAAAAAAATAATTTTAAAAATTAAAAATTCAAAATTAGGTCACAACCGTATAATAATTATTTCTTATGAAAATATAAATAATAATAGCTATAATGTGTATTTATTCTTTCATTATAAATACAATATTTGACGCAAATATAATAATATTGTATATAATAAATATTATATATGAAAGATTTAGTTGTAACTTTCCATGATTCCGTTTAAAGAAGCGTTTGAGCCCAGGTTTTAGGTAACCTTTCTACTAAGAAAAGTATTTTTTTTTCTTTATATGATTTCATGTATTTTGCCTCGATGTAATATAATATAACATAATATATTATTTGGAACAAACGTTGGGTTCTTTCATTTAATACGATACCTCTGAAATTGGCCAAAAGTGAAAATAAATTCACTTAAAGATAGGTTTCAAAAGTTAAATTCTGAAGAAAAAAACCTACATTCATTCATTTACATATTATAATAAATCCATTTTTTTTTCATTATATAAAATAAATAATACTAATGTAAGTTATATCGAAAGTTTAATATCTACCTGCAAGTACCGACCTGGCTACCGCGTAAATCTCAATAAATGTTTCATGAAGACGTACCGCCCGTGTTATGAAGAAACGACGTCCATTATGTGTTATTAGTTTATGAAAACACACTTACCTCTTGTAACTTTGTAAAAGCAACTTTATATGGCACAATGGTCTTATGTAATATTATTATTTATTCGGAGTAAATAAGTACAAGAAGTAATTTATTACAAGTTAATTTATTAATTCTTCCCATTGTCATAATAATTTACACTATATTTTAGATAAGGAAAGATAGTGAGTTTCCTGTTTAAAAATTTCTTACTAAGAGTAGTCAGCTTATTTATTTACCTACGCGTGCTGAAGATATATTAAAAAAATTAAAAATTAATATATATATATATATATATATATATATATATATATATATATATATATATATATATATATATATAATATAATATATATATATATATATATATATATTATATATATATATTATATATATATATATATATATATATATATATATATATATATATATATATATCTATATATATATATATATATATATATATATATATATATATATATATATATATATATATATATACAAATAAATTAGCTTCACGTTGTGTCCTGAACATGGCAGGGTATATACATATACAAATGTACCTGCTCGCTGTCATAAATATATAAAAAAGATTAGTTGGAGCATTTAACAATGTTACAGTATGTACACCTACAAACAATTATTTAAAAAAATTAAGCATTTCTGCACAAATTAGTAGTCTCAAGAATGGCAATCGGTTAGATTCAAATGTTTTTTTGACTAATAATTTTTTCAATAATATATTATGGTACAATTCCTTTAATATTTAGCATTTGTTTTATTTCAATTGGTTCATTAATTATAAAATAGATATAAAGTTAAATTACTTTGTACGACAAAATTGCTACAAAATAACTGGGTTTTTTTAACTGGCTGAAATCTCAAATTTTCTTTCTAAAGTAGACAAAGTTGCATTTATGTATATCTTCTTACTATCTTATATTAAATAATAAGTTTCCTTAAAGGTAACTGTAACGATTATATCAGATTTGACAGATTATATTTTTATAGTCATGTTGCGCTACACCTCTGGTCAGATTTTACCAAGTCAGGTTTTGTCATCAGTTTTATATATTAAAAATGGCATTTAGCTTCGCTCATGTAGTCAATTGTAAATAAAATAAAACAAATTAGAATTGTCTCTGACATAACATATACTGCCATATAATATGACCAAAGCTAACTTTCATTGACTGACCACCCAAAACAAGAAGCGAACCGAACAATTTCAATTTTAAATATGTATACTTACTATACTACTACATATTAGTAAGAAATTGTAAATATATGTACGAATACGCTTAAAACAAATTAAAAATCAATTCTAATTTAGCTTTGTAAAATATTCTAAAAGTGAGATATCGATTTTATTTATTATGTATAAATACAGTCTAAGCAACCATTGTAAAGTCAATGTCAAGAATAGTATAAAATAAAATCGTCTTTTACTTTTACATCAGGATCGAATAGAGGTAGTCATTATAATTGTATATGTAAATATATATATATTATATATATATAGATATATATATATATATATATATATATATATATATATATATATATATATATATATATATATATATATATATATATATATATATATATAAATATATAATGTATATATATATATATATATATATAAGCATTTAGCACCAGGTTAAATAATTTATAGTTATTTTAAATATAGTTATTTTAAAATACATATTTTTATATATAATCTATATTCTTCTATTTATATTATTCTTATAATATTATTGGTAAACCATTCTAATTCTAATTATTATTGGTAAACAGTTCTAATTATAAGCTAAATTATAGTAACCAGAGAATACGTATCTAAAATATAATTATGAACACAGAAAATAAAATGGAACTCTCTCTATTAAAAAAAAATACTTTTTTTGAATATTATGAACGTATATTTAAATAATGTTTTTCATGTATTCCCAATAAGCCCGATAAATGTACGATATACAAAATCTATATCTATTTAAGGCATTAAATTAACGAAAATTCTAACTATTTTTATTTAATCATAAAATTTTATTAAATATAATAAAGTAGGAAACTAAAACCATTATCATAAAAATTAAAAAAAGAACCAAACACAACATACCTTAAAACCTTAAAATCCAATACCTCTTAAAACAAATTTAGTTATTCAAATTAAAAAAAAACACCAACTGTCACTGTCACAATACATTCGTTCGCGGCAAATCACTTTATTTACCGACTTTGTACGTGTGAACTCTATAGGCGGTGGAAAGCGACTGGCTGTCTGCGGCAACTTGCGCAGGTTCACTTAATAGAATGCAGTAAGCTTTAAACATTATGAAATATTATATATTTATTTATTTAACAACTAGAAAATGAATTAATTTTGATTAATATTAAGTTAAAATTGTTAAACAGTATTAATATAACAGTATAATCTTAAATTGAGTTAATTATAATGTGATTTTAATATATAAAATGTAATAAATCGCCATCTTTAAATACAGCAATCTTAGAAAACTAGGATTAAAGATAGTCCGTTCATTTTCTACCAACTTTTGGCACATTATGTGGTTGTGGGCGGAACTCAACGCTGTCACTTGTCAGATTTAATATCGATATTCGAAAATATATATTAATATTTCCTGAGATATGATCGAATCGACATCGACAACCAACGTATACAGCCTAACATTTGCCAAATTTACCACTTAACAATTATTTACTTACATATTTTATATAATTTTAAGCGATTTTTTGTTTAAGTGGCTTACTAAAACAAAATATTTGCAGTAGTCCATATGATCCGTGGTGTATATATATACTCCGGTTAAACAGTTTCAAATAAAATGTTTAAAAGTCACGAAAGCCAAATATGTTATTATTATACGTTATGTAAAATAGGCTCTCTTATCTTTTACGAGTAGATTAGAGAAATCGTAAATATTGAGCCATGAGACCTAAACACATGCTCATATATGTATATATCTATATATGTATATTTAGTATATTACATACATACTATTTGAGACAACCTCTTGGGGGACGTAGTGTTTTGACACTAGGTTTCCTCCTCATGCTTAATCTCCCATATAGATGCGGGTTGCAGCGTGAAGTGTAATAAAAAAAAACAATAATTCAAAAATAACTTCACTACAGTATAAACACTTTTTATATATAAACATAAAATTTTATGTTCGCATTTCACAAAAGAACGAGATTTAAATTCGCCATTTAACATTGAATGGTGTAGTTGGAAAGTGAAAAATGTGACACTAATGGTATGAAACAAAATAAATTAAGTACCTTTTTATATAAAAAGGTCTTCGTATATCGATTGTGTAATGAAAATATATGTTGTTTTTTTACATTTGTTTAGAAAATTACTAAAGTTTATAATATTTATTAAAGGATTCTTTAATATTATTAAAATAAATAATATACTGTGATTTAATTTAAAATTATAATTTACAAAAATATAGATTTAAAATATTATATCGAGGTCATCTTGATTCCATGGTACAGATAGACTCTTACATGTGGGAATGAATTATTTTCATTTCCACATGTAAGAGTCATATATATATATATATATATATATATATATATATATATATATATATATATATATATATATATATATATATATATATATATGTGTGTGTGTGTGTGTGTGTGTGTGTGTGTGTGTGCTTATGTACATTTGTACATTTTTACTCCAACATACTAAGGTTGCTAGAAATCGCTTTAAGCGGTAAGGCTGCCTTATATTACTTCTGTTCTTTCTTTAGCTCTTATGTATTGTATACATATATTTCTGTTGTGCAATAAAGTATATTTGTATTTGTATAGTATGACAAAATATGATGTAGAGCTTCGCCACACAGCACACAATATTGAGTAAATAATAATAAAGTAGAGAAAGTAGAGAACGGAGTGTCTGAGTCTAGATTCTCTACGCCTAGGCTATATACGAGATGTATGTTTTAAAAAAAAGTTACAATATTCCCATATATATTTTTTGTACCTGATCTTTTTGGCATCAAATTGTTTTGTTATTACGGCAACACATGTGTGGCACCAGATTTCTTCATCTCCATCCATATCATGTATATTGCGGAGTAAACAAAAACAACTAAATTGGAATTTTTCTTACGAGCTAACCATTACGAAATTGTATAACAAATAAAATACAAACATTAGCTTCTACTGCGGCCTCGCCTTGTTGTGCTGGAGTGCTCTAGGTAGCTCTATATGCATAGGTATATTGGACTTCTTCGAAGAGGTAAATATTATAGTTATAATTATAGTATTTTTCAAATTGAAATAATTTTATTTAAAGTAAGAATACACAATTCATTTTTTGAACGTCATAAACATTACCATCGGTTCACTAAAGTTAATGCGTCAGACAACAAATTCTTTAGCTTTATAATAATCGTATGAAATCGATTGATCCATTTGTAATTATTTTATTTGTCTATCTGTTCTATAACATTATTACTATTTCAAGGGTTTCGTATCTCAAAAGGTAAATACAGAACCATATTGGATCACTAGTATCTATAACCCTCGGAGCACAGAACAAAAATTTAACCTCTAAGTCAACAAAGTCAACAAAGATATTTACTTATATGCTTCGTTTTTGCTGCAATTTGTATGAAAATTGCCGAATAATAAAGGATATATCCTGTTGACCTAGATTTATGCAATTTGGTACGAAGTTAAAACTTAAAGTACAAACAAAGTAGAATATCTGGAAATTGATAGAAATTTGTTTAGTAATGAACTACATACAAAATGGCAACAACATACAACGCGCAAATTAAAATTTTTCAACTTTATTAGTTGTATTTTCCATTGTCCTGCAATTATGAAATTGGTATGGAACCTCAGTGCGCGAGTACCACTGGCACTTGGCCGATATTGTTTTATTTGAGTCTGGCAAGAGTATGCTACGCCTTGCTACGAATACCTACGAATTACGAAATCGATAACTGTGAACTGATATTAGCGATAACTTTATTTCCCTCTTTAATTTTTTTTTCAGCTTTACAGTAGCGGGATACAGCATCCCGGACATAGCAGGATAGGCTGATAAAACTACTGAAAATAATTCGTTCTTAATAAGATCTTTATTTTATACAAGATCTATTATTAATTTTTATATATTATTGTTTGGTCACCACAGACTTTTGGCGTTGACATTGTTTTTCTGGTTTCCTTGTTTGTATAATTAGAGTTGGAGTTTTTCAGTCATAAGCAGTTTTATTATAAATCGATTCTCATCTATGCTCCGGCTGGCCGACAGTTGTCGTCGACGATATCTTCAGCTATTATTTGTTTTACTTTTCCAGGTACTTTGTTAAAGACTTTATTGCATCCTCGTCTCTATAGGAAATAGCAGTTTTGATGTTGTGTTCTATTATATCACTCATGGAATTTTCGTTTGCCCGACGAATAACCAGCCGATAGCGTCTTCTTCGGCGTCAGAATAGTAAATACATCCTTTGGTCTCATTATTGCGACGACAGCGTGGGATATACTGTCGTGTATGACACTCTTGATTGATGATCACTACGGACTCGTACGTTAATCCCTGGGCTTCGCTGATAGTTAGGATGTGCGAATTGATAGTTAGGTCCGCTTTATCTGCTTGCGTATGAACCAGGTATAGAGTGTTGGGGGAATCTACTGGAATGGCAGCACCCGTGTATCTTGATCTTCTGAAGGAGCGAGTCATTTGTTGGGGCGAATAGATTTCATCGTAAACCTCGCTGAGCGCGTATGTCACGTCCAATGGACATCTGATATATCATATGATCTTGCCAGCTCTTGAGTGATGGTCGTTACGAGGTTTGGACTAATATAGTGCATTTTGAAGAAGGGAAGAAGTTTATCTATCGATGAAGGGCAGTTGGTTAATGTCACCGACAAGCGTAATTGTTTGGGTCTTTGCTAATATGGCTGCAATTACGGTCGCCCCAAAATGGTTCATTAAGACTTCGTTTACGATCAGTAATTGGGGCAATTATTATTTAAAACTACCGCCAATGGTTTCTGAGTTGCCTCGCAATTCCTGCAATAAGCTGACTGATTGACTTCGTTAGTTTGAGTAATGGATTAAAGCTACAAACATCGTATTTACAATCAGATAATGCACCGCTTCACCACGATGACCATTTACTCGGCTGAATTTTACGCGTTTCTAGCCAATTTATTCCTACCTATCATTTGATATACACACATTCGATATAAGCATTCAAATCTATAATTACTCTATCCTCTATTTATATCTCTATTTACTAAATCCAATCTCTTCTACCAAGATTTGAACCTACGACCTTCTCTTGCATCTCCATAGAAAATTTCGCAATAGATTTCATGTAACACAACAGTAGTTAAGTTAAGTAAAATTTATTAGCAAAGTGAATAATTATCTAATGACAGCAACTGCGTCGTACTGCAACGTTCTGCCAAGAAAGAGCACCTTATTATGTAACACCGATTTTGCGAGTGCTTCCCTATTTCAATTTCACTGGAATCGATGTGGAAGATTGCGACCGTCTTTTTGCAGCAGCTTCGATTCACGTTTAGGGTAATGAATTATTGTATTTCTTCGGTATATTTCTTGCAAAAAGTTCCTGTAAGAAGACAAAGTGCGGCGAATGGAGAACTGAGTGTCTTAACAATGGATTGCGCCTGTCCATCCTAAACATATTCGGAAAAAAATGTAAAATTACTTATTAAATTATTTATTTGATTGAATCTAACTTTTATATATACCTTTGGTCTTTTAGTTACTGTTTTTAGTATATGAAAAATGTTGTTTGATAAAACATAGTGTTAAGACACTCTGCTTTTCGTTTGCTGCCTATTTCAAAGACATTGCGTGGTGAGACGTTAGTAGTGTAATATTTATATATTTATTATTATATTTGAAATTGTTATGACAAATTATATTCTATTATAAATAGTTTTGGATGTTATAATGCGTAATGGAAGTTTTATCCTATTAAATTTTAATTTTACGTTATTTTTTTTACTAAGAACTCCTTATACACTAATATTGTGAAGATAAAGAGTTTGTATGTTTGAATGTGCTATCTCAAGAACTAATGTTTTTCAATAGTCCATACATCTATGAAGGCTGTAGGCTATAGTTACATCACATCAATCATTCTTATATAAGCCACTGTAACTGCGGTCAGGGGTAAAAAGATAAAAACTTGTCATTTACTTTCTTTGATGTATTATAGCATAACTCTGTTAGTAGTCACTAGCACTTAGTTCGAAAGTATTTCCTCCAAGAGTACTTAAGTATATTATTTAAGTGACTCGACCTAGAGAAGTACGGAGTGACTTATCACTCACATAGTACACAAAATACGGTTACTGTAACATAAAATGTAATATAAATTGTACAATACCTACAGTACCTCCCACACTACTAATTGAAAACAGTATATCGATTCATGAAGTTTCTACCTTTTGAATACATTTCTATATTATCATACTATCATATCTGTTATCTGATAACCAAAAATGTAGGCTATGATTAATTTTAATTGAAATAACTATATGTGAACTAAAGTTGAGGCTATCGTAGTTCCTCTTGTATGTATCTGCCTCACTGTAGTTCTAAGTTTAAAATTCTCATAATTGACAGAAATGGAAGAAGAAAATCGTATATATTTCGGCTTCATGTTATATCCCAGGCAGGGAAAACCAAGTGTTTAGACACTCGTTTCCGTCCAATTTCAAAACATTGTTGACTGCGTAACTTAAAACCGGGCTTTGTCTTATTACCACATTAACTAGAAAATTAAAAAAATCGCTCCCCCGAGCGGAAGTCGAGACATTTACAGTCAGACGGTGTGCAAAAATTATATTGAAAAAATATACGGTTGAACTAAACTTTGGATTTAATCCCAGAACTGCCATAGCTTAGTACTACTAACAGGAAGAACAAGACGTCTCTGTATATGAGCTGAACATGGAAAATTACATAACGAGTAGTGAGAGGGGCATGCAATAAATCTACAGCGCACACCTACAGCTATACCACACCTGTTCATTGTTCGTATAATACGAGTGCATAATCTGAATTTCAAAGTGATAACTGCCGGCACAATCTGATTGCATTGCAGGAATATATCACAGATACTATTTCTTATCTACAATAGTTATATAACAAAATAAACATCAATGTAAAATTAAACTTAAATCTAAATACTGGTTCTATATATATATACTATAAATTACGATCAGAGGTGTGCTAAATGGAATTTTGTTGTATGATGCATATACACTCACACACACATACACACACACACTTGAGTTTCCATTGTTTACATATTTTTATACTGTATCATTGGTATATATATATATATATATATATATATATATATATATATATATATATATATATATATATATATATATATATATATATATATATATATATATATATATATATATATATATATACATATATATATATATATATATATATATATATATATATATATATATATATATATATATATATATATATATATATATATATATATATATATATATATATATATATATATATATATTCAAATTTAGTTTGTTAACTTAAGTAACGACGCTCGGGTCGACGTCGCCTCGGACGTTAATAACTGCGACACAGTTTTGAACTACTGTACTTACGAGTATTATAGTAAATTATAGTAAGCTGTTTTTGTTACATACAAAATTTGGAAATAAATTATTTAAATATAAAATATTAATAATAATTGATTCTATTCTAACGTTATAAGAATCTTGTCATGGAGAACTAGGATATATTAAATCACTTTTAGTACTTTCTATTTAACAACAGGAGTTAAGTCACAGATAAAAACTATTTTACAAAGTTTGCATGCAATTGTTTATCAAACATTATGTAGGTCTTAAGAGATAAAGTCAGATTCGACCCAGCCATATATCTTCTATATGGAAGGTTTCATTTTATATAATAAACAGAAAATAATTAGTGGCAGAAAGATGATTCAAATCATTTCCATTATTATTATTGTCAATGTCACACACCATCCCGCTTATAGCAGGGTCGGTAGCATTAACCTTATCATTACTCCGTTCTCCGCTTTCCCAAATCTGAATAATTCCATATAGACTGTTAACTCAACACCATGGGATAACCAACACGTTCACAAATACGCGTCTACAGTCTGGTACTGGTCTCAATGTATCTATTAATTAATATAACCAGGAACCTAGAAATCTTATATATATATACATATAGGCTAAAATTTCTCGAGTAAAATCTGAACTTCAAACGTCCGCTAAAAAAAATATAGTAAAAACGATCCAGTTACACAATTACCTCAGACGAAACATCAGCTAAAATAAACAACTAATCATATTTTTTACATGCCCAGTATATTTTACATAAAAAAAATTATTTTTTTTTTCGCTAAAAACGTAATTGAAACTGTACGAAGTACACGCAATATTTATCTTCCATTTTGTAGGCAACACCTCTTCGATGAATTATAAACAAGAATAATTCTTAGAAATGTTCCCATTCTTGATTTGGCTATGAATAGTGAAAAGCTTTTGGTGCTTTTTTAAGTTATAAATTTTGTTCTGTAATGTAAATGTGTTCATATTTTTTACTTAGTTTTGTTGAATATAATAAAAACATTTATAATATTTATATTTAATCTTATGCTTTAATATTATATATATATATGTATATATATATATATATATATATATATATATATATATATATATATATATATATATATATATATATATATATATATATATATATATATATATATATATATATATATATATATATCTTCTTCTTCCTGGCATTAGTCCCGGCTTTTGCCAGGGTCTGCCTTCCGACTAAGACCAATCGGTCCATATGAGTGGCGAAGTGGTTGTTTGTGGAGCGATTGCCATCTGACCTCCAAACCCATTACTGGGAGAAACCAAGAAAGGACAGGGAATAAGAGGCAGAAAGACTTGGAATATAGGGGAGGGACACCACTTACATGGATTGGATCGGGTTATGAAAGTGGTGGCTCGATGGTCCCGGGGTCGCGTACCCGTATGCCGGAAACCAAATATCGGACAGATAATTGGCTTAGACACCCTCTGAGATGCCAACGCCACGCGGTGTTCCTAGGCGGTCACCCATCCAAGTACTGAACGCGCCCGACGTTGCTTAACTTCGGTGATCGGACGAGAACCGGTGTGTTCAACGTGGTATGGGCGTTGGCATATATATATATATATATATATATATATATATATATATATATATATATATATATATATATATATATATATATATATATATATATATATATATATATATATATATATATATATATATATGAATATATATATATATATATATATATATATATATATATATATATATATATATATATATATATATATATATATATATATATATATATATATATATATATATATATGTATATATTCCATTCCATTTTATATATTCCAATTTCTGAAGGCTTTGGAAGCCTGGGCACGTGTGTTTAATTTAATTAAAAACCATATTTGTTGAGATATTAGTATCCACGCATTTCTAAAGGCATGTATAATATAAGTACCTACTCTATGTGAATTGATAATATAGATATAGTAAAAAATCAATTATATATTATAAATTGTGATATCTCACTCTAGCAAAAAGCGACAAACGAAATGTACCTTCTGCCTACCCTGCTATACGCTAAAAAAATGTATAACCTATATTCTAACTTATATTGAAGCCGTCATGGCACGGCACAGCGTCTGACTGTAGACGCGACGGTTGCGGGTTCGATTCTAATTTAAGGGCAAAATTATAGTCATTTTCTCGCTCTTAAAACAAGAAAATGGGACGTTAAGTTCTACCACTCAACTCACAACGTTTCACAAATTGGACGGAATGTGGAGAAAAAAGGTTCTCTCTGCCTACCCTGATATTGTCGGGATACAGTGTACGGTTATAAAAATATATTTTCATAAAACAAACGCACACTTAACTATCCTAAACGTATACCAAACGAACTTAAACTATACGTAAGTACTTTATATGTATGTATATAAATTTAAAGTAAATAATTAAGGTACTTTAAGTTGAGACGTTTCTGTCCTTACCCCTTGTCACTGGCATAATGTAATAAATATACCGTAGGGATCTTCCAAAGTGAACTTGTTGGGAAATAAATGTTTTTATAAATATTAGCTATACTAGCGACGCACCTGCGGATTTTTCGGCTTGAACTATAGGATTATTTATATAGTAGATTTTTTTCATTACAAATCTTCGATGTTCACGAATTTCACCTAATATAATATGCATATATTGTACATATAAACCTAATTTTCAAATCACTGTAGCTATTAATGAATATCGGTTGTTTAAAAGTTACATTGAATACTAAAATATATCGCATCCTAGTCGAAAGTTGTTGTTTTCTTTTTTTTAGTAAATGAAGGCAAACGAGCAGAAGGAACACCTGATGTTAAGTGGACACCCTCACCCATAGACATTTATAGCTTGAGAGGACGCCAACCTTAATGTTGGAGAAAGATTATTATACACTCAACGCTTGAAAATCCCTAATAAAATAATATTGTTTAAGGAAAACCTTAGGAGGTATATAATTCATAGCTTGCATGTACGCAGAAAGAAAGATCTAGATGCACGTTGGTTAGATGCAAAAGATGCATCCAAATAATGCTGATGGTATCTGCTCTTTAGGCGGGAGGTGCGATGGTAAAAAGATGATGGTTGCGCCAAATGAAATGATTTCTGGAACATCCCCATTGTACAGCCGGTAGAATACCGACAGAGAACCAACGTCTCTACGTTCTCCCCGTTCCTTTAATTATTCTTAGTTGTTTGTGAGCTTGGGATTATCGACAATAATCATAAATCGAAATCATAAAACGATCAAAAAAACATGCCTCAGAATCAAGCGGTTGTAATTGATACTGAGGGATACCTGCCCAAAGGTAGTGTGCTTGTCTTGATGTGAAATACTGCTTCGCCATATACAGTACCTCGAGAATTATTGAAGCCAATTTGGCTTTACTCTCAAAATTACCTCTAAACTGAACCTGATTCGAAATGTCAACTCCAATAATCCCAATACTTTACTAATACATAGAGGAATGCCATGAAATAGGCAGGATAGGAGCTAAAGTGATGGAGGTTTTTTTGGTGGTAAACGTTGGTCAAAATTACGTCACCGCCATTCGAAGACTTGCTCCAGGGAGAACGCAATATCGGACACAAGTTGTATTCTACGTGTTTCCACCTCGACGTGAGTATAAAATGCATCACCCTAGCTGTCACCTGCACAGCAATAACTACTGCAAGTACGCAACATGTCATTGATACGCAGAATGAACAACGTGTGAGAGAGCACTGAACCCTGGGGTACTCCAGTATTGATGGACTTGATCTCCTATCATGTACCGTCAACAACGCCCTTCCACTTCAACGACCGTCCATCAAGAAAACTGGTTACCCAATGGCATAATCTCTCGGAAAGTCCGTATGATGGGAGATCAAGCGCGTTAGCACTAAGGTTAACTCGGAAGCACACGTCTTGAAGACGATACAAGAGTCAGGACCACTGGACTTCCTGACGTCAAGGGAGACGCACTGCGGTTTGCGTAAAACAAACATCTGGTATAGAGATCTGGTATCTAGAGATGGAGTGTGGTTGTTGTGATACCACAAATGTGACAAGAACCGGCGCAAGAAACTCAGCGGCACTTTTATTTATTTTTACAATAAAAAAAAAACTTCCATCTTACTCTCGCTTTTATTTAGTACCAGAAAAATATTATTATAAACCTTATAACAAGCATAAACTACGTCATATTAGCACATAAACCAATAAAGAGACCGTCCAATCTATTTCAAGCAAGTCTAACGGGAACATAATAAGAGAAGCTCTCTGAATATTTTATCGAGCGCTCGAATTTGTTGAGTGTGCTCTACTATCGACTATCGATACTCGTGGTTACGGTATGGTATTTGAATTTTAGGTTAATAAGTGTTTTATACGTTAATATATATATATATATATATATATATATATATATATATATATATATATATATATATATATATATATATATATATATCTAACTGTAAACTGGATAGTTGTGGGTTCGATTTTAGATATTTGTCTTTTTTAGTATTAGGTTACGATATTATCACTAAAATAATTAATGTATAGAGTGTCTAAATAACGAGTTCGCTCTATCTACACTGCTCTATGTGGGAATTTCCTAAATAAAAATACATTAAAACTATAACTGACAAAGCGTGAGCATAATTGCAATGTAGGTATTGAATATAACTACCTAATAGATTTAAAATTAGCATTTCTCATACAATTTCTATCGTTACATTTATGTGACAGCTGTCTACGAATTTGCAAATAAGCTGATTTTTTTACTTTAAATATATGTATATCTCATTACATTTTATTATAAATAGAAACATACATAAAATTTGAAATTAAATCAAGCCTAACAAAACTATAATAATTATTATTATTGTTCTTTATTTGAACAAAATATAAATATAAAAATAAACAATACAAAAGAGTATACAAGGCGATCTTATGGCTCTGTAGCCGTCTCTTCTAGATAATCTCTAGAACGAAAAGGAACACTTAAAATTATAAAGAGTTACGTATAGAAAGAAATATTATAAGTAGATATAAACGAATATATAAATACTTATAATACGATAAATCATATAATAATATATTTGATGAATCCATTCATAGTACACACATAATACAATATATAAACATAAATATATACACATATAATATATTATACATACATATATTTATATATATATATATATATATATATATATATATATATATATATATATATATATATATATATATATATATATATATATATATATATATATATATATATATATATATATATATATATTTAGACATATATTTATATATACATATATACATACATATATAATATGAATTTTTAACTATATCATATGTAGATAGCTAGTTCCGCTCGTGGCTATGTCTGCGATTGTGGATGTTTGGCTACTTCCGGTTTTACTGGGTACAAAAATATTTGTTACGTCATAACATTAAAAATAATTGATAGTATCCGTTTTCCACTAATATTTTTTTGTATATAATATGTATAAGTTTAAATCTTCTATTGAATCACGTGAAAATTTCGATGTTTAGCCACAATTGATATAAATCTGATTATCAATTATGAATGAATATTTGACTTAGAAGAATAATGTATACTTCTAATTTAAACGTTTCAAAGTCTCGTCTAGTCTAGAAATGCATTTTTAAGCCACCCTGTGCGTAGTTTTTGAACAAGACTTCTAAAGTATGGAATGATAGAGATGACAACAACCGACACGCTGTATTCCATCGCTATATGGCAGGGTAAGCAGAGGAAACCGTGTGTTAAAACACCGTTCTCCACTTTCCGATCAAATTTTATTACGCATATTATATGTGGAACCCAACGCAGCATTTTGTCTTGTTACCAGAACGTAAATAAAAATATAACTTGCCTGAGTGAGAATTGAACTATCTCGTTTACAGTCTTACAAAAAATATTAAACAACTTAAGCCCAAGCGATTACGACAATCTTGATATTGGATAGAAAAATTGTAACGAATATTTAATGTACTGCATATAGTAAATACTATTTTCGTATGAGAAATCGATATGTATGGGTTACACACGATGTATGAGAAATGTTTCTAATTATTTCAAAAATAATAAATTTACAAACAAATCACTTTGTTCTCCATTTTATTAATATTTAAAATAGTTTTCGACCATACACTATAAAAGTAATTTAAAAAATTAAACTGATTTTAAATGCATATACTTACAGTACCTATATTATATATAATAGATATATTAATACGTAAAGCAAAAACTTTGGACCCCTTTTTTCGTGTATTGGTATGATTTATTTGGCACACTTATAGTTTGTGTAGGAGAAGTGCAGAACGCTAATATTTTTCAATAATATTGCTAATAAAGTACATTAAATCAATAAATAAAACATTACACACACTACCATATGTTAAAAAATATAACTTTAAGTGACATACACGTTGCTATGGCGACGTGTATTTTATCGCCATAGCAGGTCCTGTAGTTATAATAGATGACACCCATATCTCAAAAACAGAATATTCTAGAATCCTTAAAAATAGAATGTAACCTAAGTTAAAATATACCTCATTACCTGAGAAAGTCATACATACATAGGCAAAAATACTATACAATTTCAATAATATATCATACATAAATATTTTTGAAGTTGGTTAATAATTGTCTTCACATAGATTTTTACTACTGCTGGGCATTTTTATCATAAATGAAACTTAATTAAATATAAGTATTACCTAATAAACCCTTACAATATCTGAATATTAAACACCTTAGCTAACTTTTCGTACCCCTTATCAAAGTAAATTAGAGTAAATTAGTTAAAGTAGGCAGGGAGCTTCGTGTTGAAACTCACTAATATCTAATTTCAACTAATTTGGAGCCATTGTGTGTTGTATGGCGGATCCTAACACCGCGATTTGTCTCGCGATTATAATTTAATACATGACTATGACGTGCAAAACAATAGTAAAACTCGGTTTTTACGATAATTTTTCAGTTTTTTTCTTTTTTAAATAAGTAACTTCAACCCTTTTTCCCAACATATAGCAGGGTAGACAAAGGCACCTAGTGTTAAGAACCTTGTGTCAATTTTTGCTAATTTTTCGAGACATTGAAGTGCAGAGCAAAGCAGAGCGGGAACATAAAAACTATTAATTTCCCCAGCGCAAGTCGAACCTACAACTGTCGCGGTGACAGCCAGATGCTGTGCCACTAAGTCACGTGATTAGTAGATATAAATAAAAGTCACATAAGAGATAATATAATATAACATTTTTCACAATATCTCTCTATTATCTATACTTTACATAATATCTTTGGCCAACGAACGGTCACTTACAATATTTTATATAATACAAAAGTCTTAGTTATTTGTAAAGTAACAATATTATTACAATGTAATAAATTGTAATTCTCGTCGCTAACAAATGTTGGCAGCTATCCAGATCCATGAAATAAAATTTAAAGTGTTCAAGCGTCTTGAGTTGTGATACTATCTAATAGAGGTATAATAAAGGAATGTAGCTATTGATATATTTCATTCAAAGACTCACTTGTTTTTTTTCAACAATAACTTATTCTTAACTAGACTCTGATAACAATATAATACGTAAAAGTCTCATATGGCGGAGAGCGGAAAACATAATGTCCTGACACTAGATTCCGTCTACCAACATTTCTATGTGGATACTGTGTGATGCTAAAAATTAAATTAAAAAAAACGCCCATAGTCGCTACGTCATAAAGGTTTCTCAACACTTGGATATATCGCCATCGATGGCACCATTGGAAGGACTCAAGAACAGCCGGGATTTCAATAGAGTCAAAAGCTTTCTCATAGTCCACAAACGCAAAGCTCATGGGCAGATTATACTCTTCGGTCTTCTGTTTATTCTTCCATACCGTGTGAATGTGGTCTATGTTACTTTTGGTTTTTTCGTGTATCGGAGCTTCGGAGATCCCGTCTTATCAGCTTTGATATTTTTTTATTTAAATCTGACAAATTGTCAGTTGGATTATATGAATTAATTTTATTATTATTATTATTTTTCCGTTCTAGATAGATAAAGCACGGCTTTAAATTCCGCAATCCGAGACGTAATGTCTCTAAAATAGACAGGAAGCGGATATCAGGTAACCTTAGCCCTATGTTGAATATATATTTAATATATCGAATAAATATCGAAGCATATATCGATTAAAAGTTATTTAAACATATGATAGATACCTATTACATGAGCGACGTACAGTAGCCTCTTATTACGAGAGCTCTCTTGACCTGCATATGGGATGGATGTCACTTAAAAAACTATATATATATATATATATATATATATATATATATATATATATATATATATATATATATATATATATATATATATATATATATATATGTGTGTGTGTGTGTGTTGTAGAATCTATATTCTAAAACCAAATTGGATTTATAGAATGGAAATTTTTTGTTAAATATTTTTGTTTAGAAAACAGAGAAGCTAGACGGATGTCCGTCAGAATATAAGACATGACAATGCACGTTGAATGGCGGAGTTTAACGCCACGAATTGTATCACCTGTTACTTTATAAAAGTGACAGTATTGTCAATTTTACAGAAAATTTAGGGGTATAGAAAAATATATAGACGCGTATATATAAATTAGATCATAAGAGAACTTTTAAATGTAAATTATTTTATATTAACTATACAAACAATCAGGCATGTTATAAATATACCATCAACATGAATTTGAACTGATAATGATCAGTCAGATATGTCACAACTGAACAACAATGGTGTTTATTCATCTTATATAGATACGTTAGGTTTTATATAATCTCTTAAATAATCATATACTTGCTTCTTAATAATGCAGTTCATATTGTACTATAATTTAAAATCTTATCGTTAGAAAATTATAAAAAGAAAAATTTGTAATTTTGAATCTAAAACTTTTCTTTGATTATTAAACTAGAACCTCTTTCAAATATTCAAAACGTCTAAAAGACAGTACAAATAACGTCACTATATCTAAATTACGAGTATAAATAAATAAAATTATATTTGTATAATAGTTAAAATTTTACACTCCAGTTATAATTCATAACACAATGTTATGGAAAGAACTGAAACGCAAGCCCGAATAAGCTTTGGACTATGAATAGAAATGTGCTTTTTGAAATCGTAGGTAGCTTTTCTTCTATATTTTTGTGAAAGTTCAACTGTATGTATTCATTATTATAGTGGTGTGATTGTGCTTAAAATATTAACTTTTATTTTAAAACTTTCCATACAGCTTTTTGGTTCCTTTTTTTATTAAATACTGGACTTATTTACTAAATAGTTCATACTTCAAAGTGTTACTTTACAGTAATTTTTAAGGGATATATTTAAAAAGCGTTGAACGGTACCCCAAACTCGCGGGTTCAAAATTTGGATATTTAATGAGAAAAATTCATTTAATAAGTACAAAACTAATTTCTAAGGACCACAGGTTCAAATTCTAGGTTAAATTTACTTAATAATTATAAAATTAGAACTATTATAATAATTCCTTAGACATTATACAGCCTGAAATATGCCTGAAATATGCTACATTTCATATAAGTTTATGAAAGGTATCTTCGTTGGGTGAAACGTACCTCTAATATGAATAGCTATTTCTTAAACTTTAGCAATTAATTTGTTGCCAATCAAATTTACGGTAACACAGTGGCTTAGTCAAGACTGTATGGGATATATATTTTAGTCTAACAAAATATTTAAAAAAAATGCGTGCGTCCTGAATGAACGTAACTTAACGCTGCCTTTTCCAGAACATTCTTTAATAATCATGTATATTCAGGTTAAAATTGTGCCATTGTCCAGAATCTGTTCCGTCCACAATAGACTACAAGCTGTCATCGATAAGGCGTTCGCCCGTAGATAATATTGGCTACAGGGCCAAATGCTGCGGGTGTATACCATTGAAAATCGCTGTGATAGCTATCGGCGTAATGACGTTGGTAAGCAATATAATTTAATTTATTTAGTATTAAGATTTTTTTTAGCTTGACAATATATGTCGCATATAGCAGGGTAGGCTGAGGGAACCGTGGTTTGAATTAATCTAGTGTTGAGACACTCCGTTCTCCACTTTACTCATTTTGAGGCATTGCATGTTTAGTGGCGGAACTCAACGCCGTCAATGTCTACAAAAGTTGAGTGTCATAAGACTAGGTTCCTTCTGCCTACCCTGCTATGTGCGGGATACAGCGTGGCAGATAGTACATTTTAGCGGGATAGGCAAAGTAACTTGAAAAATAATATTATGACAAAAATGCCTGTAACGAAATGTATGATTATTAGTTATATTCTGGTATGTAAGTATGAATTATAAGTATCCTACAATAAAATAGGTAGTTTCAGGTTTGTTTTCCACTTCCTCGATAGGCCTAGGCCAGTTGTATATGATGAGCTTTTTTGATTGAAATAATAAAATATGTGTAATATTTTATTTATTTCAATCAAAAAAGCTCTTCATCTTTATATATATATATATATTATATATATATATATATATATATATATATATATATATATATATATATATATATATATATATATATATATAGACATTCTGTACTCAAATAGATATAGGAGTTTCTTATACATTTTAAGCTTCTATCACTCCCTAGACGCTACTTAGGGTCTATGACGACAAAATCTCGAGCTTTACAGTGAACTTATGACATTTGAACTTACTTCGGCGAATGTAAAAACTGTTTATAATTCCAAATAAAGTTCTCCCTTAACACTCATTTTGGTAACTACCATTATTTACATGTTAATAATAATAAAATGTTCACGTGTATTTTCACGCTATATCTCGCAAACATTAGGGCAGAGAGAAGTAGCCTAGTGTTAAGACACTCCGTTCTCCACATTCCGCTTACAGGTTCTAAAACTTTTAATTATTATTGTAGCTTTATTTCAAAAAACTAGTGTTCTAAAAATATTGTATCTTTCGCTAAGTTAATTGAATTTTTCCAGATGTGGTCAATTCTACAGATACAGTCAGCAAACAAAGTGATATCAGACTTCGTTGCTGACAAAGACGATGTGTTGTTTAAAAGTGGCAAAATATTATATATATTGACAGCTACAGTACTTATGTTCTCTTGTGGAATACTTTTCTTTGGTATAGGAATGGTAACTTATTATTTAACTAATTGTTATTTAACTAATTTTAAATAATTGTGTATTTGTATTTGTTTATAATTCTCTAGCTTTTATCTGCAACTTTGCCTGCGTAGTCAAATGGACATTAGTAAGGGCCGGTTTCCCCACTTGCTGATAAAGTCACAGATATGATTATAAATATATTCCTGTTCTGGTCTCAGATAGAAATATCTAGCAGATAAAAATTTGTTTAAACTATCAGTTCTTATCAGATAGACAACATTAACTACCAGCTTACTATTTGAAACATTATCCGTAACCGGTGAAATCGGCCCTAAGAATTGTGTATATCACATGTCATTTTCTAAATGCCTAAAGTGATCACAAATATAGCCTATAGTCTTCCTTGATAAATGGGCTATCCAAATAAATATATATATATATATATATATATATATATATATATATATATACTATATATATATATATATATATATATATATATATATATATATATCTATATATATATATATATATATATATATATATAATTTTTCTAATTTACAAGTGGCTAAGGTTACTTCTGGTAGCTCTGAAATAAGTCAATAATAATCTTCTGATGTGTCGCTCAATTGTGTAGATTTGTCTGTCTGTCTGGCTAGTGTTTGCCTGTACGAATATATCTACCACACCGTTCGTATGTCACAGTCACTATGTCGCCACACTAATCTGGGACTACACAGTTATAACTTTTTAATTGTATTCTACTGTCTTAAAATATAAAGGGCTTCCACGCATCCATACATGTAACTGTTTTTATTAGAGAAAAATTATAATACCTAATAGTGGTATTTTGGTTGCATCATAAATATCTAGGCACTTACTATTCTCTATATATACTACTATGGAACCATTCATGAGTGAGATCAACTCGCTTGTCGCAACTTGTCCACGTTTTAAATAAATATTACAATTTCTTCTTTCAAACTAATCCTGGAAAACGTGTAATATGTGTAATATTATAAGTATTTACATTATCTTGAAGCCTCTACAGTTACTTACTATGTAAATATATGTATTTTTTTCTTTGTAGACCAGCTACCTGATGATCCATGTGTTCGTCTGGTATACGTTTTTGTATAATTGTTTTTCGATCATATGCAACGTTGCAAGTTTTATTTGGAGAATGTTAAAGGTAGAGAAGAAAATTATGAAACACATTATTAAACTTATGCTGTCGATGTCTTGGAATTGCTGTAAGTAATATATTATAGCATAGCCGCGACTTGGCTCGCAGTGATGTTTTTATATGACTGTCTCGTTGGCCATAGGGATATTTAAAAAATATTTGTTGAGAAAATATTTTTATTGAATTTTTTTAATATATACTTTCCTTTATTATACATATAACGAACAAAATGATATAAAAAATTAGTTAAATAGTTTACGTGTTTAAGCGTAACAAACAAACTCACTTTCACATTTATACTATTAGACGATTATTTTAAAGTACAAACACAAGAAGCCGATGTAATGTTTATGTTTGACATATTCTATTTCTCCGAGAACATTTTATAAAGCGCGTCGTTAAGCACCCAAAATGCATTTTTTTAAATATACTGTAGTTATAAAGGAAGCTTAAAGTTAAGAAACATGGTTTCTAATTTTAAAAAAATCATCGACATGTCATATCTACCAGTATATAGGTCATGGTGGCGTAGTAAGACAGTGTCTTGATCGATAGTTGAAAAAATGAATTATTTCTTATTCCCTTCTTTAGGACTAAGGGTGTTACGTACTAACGTAGAGCGGAGAACGGAGTGTCTTGACACTAAGTACTCTGTTAACGGGATACAGCGTGAAGCTGAAAAAAATGCTAATAGTTCATAGTTTTTGTGTCAGATCACATTCTAAGTGACGCTACAACTGGTGGGTTACATCGATAAATGTCATTTTCAGCCTATAGCCTATAGCCTTCCTCGTTAACGAGACTATATCTTTATTAAACACATTTTTTTTAAATTCAAACCAGTAGTTTCTGACTAAAGACCAACTCTTTAGCATTTACATTTAAAGTATATATTTAATTTTGTCTTCCAGTGTTCTTCTACTTCTTGGTGATTGTAAATAGTTTTAAAGTAACAACGCTTTGGTCTTGAATATAGACAATCTTTAATATATTACATAATTGATATAAAGAAAATATTTATTCAAATAGAATGGAGAAGGCATAAAACTTGATACGCCAATAACCCTTACGTCTACACATGGTTCGCAATACCCGAGACTCTTCCGCCTACAATGCAGCGGGCACCTGCTCGATGTAACCGTGTAATGCTAAGGAATTTCGAATCCAATTTCTAAGCAAGACCTGAAAGAATCGTTCCACTAGAGCAGTGGTATGGAATAGCGGTTAAACAGTAGAAGTAAGAATGGCTTTCGATCCCTATGAAGAGAATTCATCATTTTCGTTTAACAGTTAAAGACAAAATACAGTGTTTAACTCCGCCATGCTAGGTAGTGATTCGAATCCGGGCGGAGAACGGAGGGTGATCATTAATTATTATGTTTTTTTTTATTTATATTAATTTTCAATAAAAATATTTGTAAAATATTTTGTATGGTTTTACTTATAACTTAAGCATATTCAATAATAAACTTTACATGTTATCATTACTTTTTTGTTTATTAATAAATGCTAGATTATTATTTTATTTAGAAACTACTAATAAACTACTAATAATAAGCATACTTTTTTACACAAATAAGTAAAAATAAAGAAGTTACAGTAATATATTAACTTAATAGATGAATGTGCAATGGCGGCCTTAGCACTAAAAACGATATCTTACAGACCAATAGACGCATAGGATTGGTTTTACAAGAGTGCAGAAAGGTGCATAAAGTATTTAAAAAGAGACCTACATATAAAAACAAAATATTTAACATAAAAATTAATTCTAAAAGAGAAAAGGTATCAATATATGTACATACATACATACACACACATATGTATATATATACATATATATATATATATATATATATATATATATATATATTATATATATATATATATATATATATAATATATATAAATATAATTGGTGTTGGAGTTTAAAATTTTTTTATATATAAATATATTTTTAATTAATATTATAAAAATTATATTATATTATTAATATAATATATATATAAATTTTATATTATATATTATAATTATATTTATAATTAATCTTTTTATATATAATATATATATATATATTATATAAAAAATTATATAATTATAATATAATTAAGATATATTTTTTTTATTATATAAAATTATATTATTAATAATAATTTAAATAAAATATATTAAATATAATATTTTATAAAAAAAACAAATAACAAAATGTTAAAATACCTATTTTCTTTCTGGCATTGCCGGCTTTTGCAGGGGTTGCCCTTCCGACTGAGCCTACCCACTTTGCACGGTCTTTAAATCCCCAGTGGTAAAATTTTTGGCTTATGTTTTTGTCACGACATCCCGCCATCCTTCCTTTGGGGCCGGGGGTCTAACTAGGGACAGACATGTAAGGACTTCCTTTAAAAAATAGTTTTCCCGATGGGAAAAGTGGCCCTACACCCCGGGGACGCTCTTGGAGCTTACCATAGTCACGGACCCCAAGACACCTCGATGAATGTGTTGCGTATGCGGTCGGACCCCCGTACGCCACACATCCATTCGCATCTTTATCTCCGTACGTGAAGCCCCAGTGTGCCGAGATAATGGGCCAAATTCGCGCCCAATAAGAACAGGTCGGATAATGCTCGGATATCAGCCCTTTACTTGGGGGTATTCTCTATCGCAGACACACCAGTGACCTCCCCCCATTTTGGCCCCCGGCGCGTTTTACGGGCAGGGTGTGTGGTCGATGCCTCCGACTCATGAAAGGCCCCAAGGTACCGGAAATTTCCGACTTAAAAGGCCGGTCAGGCCCCGATTGGATGGTGCTCGAGTCCGGGCTCCCCCCCAAGCCAGGTTTTCGGTTTCGACCATTTAGTTTGAACCACCGTTTTCAAGGACCCTCCCGGGGGGTTTACTTTAAGCCCCGCCCTCAGGCGGTTTATCGATGAGTACTAGTCATCGGCATCATAAACAGAACCCGGGGGGCTGGATTGGAGTCAGCCAGGGGCCGATCCAGCATACATTTAAAAAAAAGGGGCTAAGGCGAGGGCCGGTGAAAAACCCTATGTAATCGGGAAGGGTTGGTTTTGCCAAAAGCGGTCCAAACCCCCGAAACGGAGTCGTTGGGAAAATCTTGAAACCCAAATTAGGCTTTGGGGGGTCGCAATGCCCCCCATACACTGACGTGGACACAGTCAAAGGCCCTTTTGCAAATCCCAAAAAAGGGCCCCGCAGAGGTCCCTTTTTCCCGGAAGCCCACAAATTTTTTTTGGGGCAAAAAGGGGAGTCTATAGTTTTCCCGATTGGTTGAAACCATATGGAATCAGGAAAGTTTCATTCTTGGGGGAAAACCCCGGGCCGTCATTTCGCTCGGAAAAAGCGATGGTTGGCCTTTTAAAATTTTAAAGGGCCCCCCAAAAATACCCCCCTCTTTAACAAGCACCTTCCTTTGAAAGGGTAATAAAACTTGCCGCCAATGATGTGGCATCTTTAGGGAGCCCAAAATACGGTTAAAAAGGTCCCGTAAATATAAAAAACAACCCCAAGAGCCCCCCCAACAACCGGATTTTTTTTTTTTTTACCCGCCTTTTTTTTTTGGGGGTTCCCCCCCCCCCCCCCCCCCCCCGAGGGATTTTTTTTTTTCCCGGGGGGGGGGGGGGGGGGGGGGGGGAGGGGGGGCCCCCCGGCCTTTTTCCCCCCCCCCCCCCCGTGCCTCCTTTTCGTTCCGAAGGGGCAAATTTCGATTTTGGCACGGGTTATTTTAAGGGACAACAAGGGCCGAGGGTTTGGAGAAATTTAGGAGGGAAGACTTTAAAAAAATGGAGTGTCAGAAAATCCTTAAAAGAGTTCCCCCAATCTCTCCTTAACCCCGAGGCATGACTAACAAAGCAAACGGCCCGGAATCTCTTTACGCAAAAGACCTTTTATAAATTTTATGGTCGCTTTTTTCGAGCCCCGAGCTGTTTGTATAGTTGGTTTGCCCCTCCCCCAGTTTTAAGTTTATGTTCAATTTTTGGGCCCAAACTTTTCTGCGGGTATGGTACAAAATCTTTTGCGGGCCCCTTTTCCCCTTTCAAATTTACACAGTCCCTTTTTAAAGGGGAGGGGGGGTATCGGGACTCTTTAACGAAACCTTCTTTTCCCAATCAACCCCCCTTTCCCCCGGTAATTTCCCCACCAGGGTTTTCCCTTTTCGAAGACCCGGTTTCCCCCTTTTTAAAAAACCCAAAAAACCGTTGCCGCCCCAAGATCTGGAAAGAGCCGATCCCAATTTCAGTTTTTTGCGGGTCGGGGTTAGGAGTAGATTTTGATCTCCACCCCCGCCCCAAAAAAGGCGGCTGCCGGCCCATTAAACCCCCCAATTAAGTCTAGGCTTTCGTTTCCCGGGTTTCTTTTTTTTGGGGGAAAATTTAGTCCCCTGCAAGGAGGCGATTTGGGCCGTCGGCTTTTTGCCGGGAAGACCTTACAGTTTGGTTTCCCCCCCGATGACACGCTATCAGAAAAAAATCAATTTTGGGTTTGGGGGGCCCTTTTGTTATTAAAGGGGTGGGGTTTCCCTTTGGGGGAATGTGTTAAAGAGGGGCCCGTCAGGGGCAAAGCGGGCTTAATATTTTTCACTCTGGGATTTCGAAGACCAAACCAAAACCCCCGTGAACACGGTTAAAAACCTCACCCACCCTACCCCCGGGACCCCTTCAAACCCCCCCAAAAAAAAAAATTTTGGTTTGAAAGGTTTTAGCGAGTAGGACCCCCAAAACGCTCCCAGAAAAAACTCCTTTTCAGCCGCGAATAAACCCGCCTGGGGAGCATAAGCAAAGATAGGGTTTTTGGGTTACGCCCCGATCAGTTCCTTACCCCCCCTTTAAGCGGTGGGAGCGACGGTTTAACTCAAGAAAACCCTTCTGAAGTTTCAAAAAAGCGCTACCGGGACCAAAAGTTTTTTTCCGTAGGGGACCGTTAATTTAAGGGGGTAACCCCGCCCCATGTTAAAGAGAATTTTGCCCTTCCAGCGAGGGGGCCTGAAAGAAAAACACACCGGGGCCCCATTAGAGGCATCCTGCCCCGGGTCGTCGGTTTGAGGGCAATAGCCTGGGGGCCGGGGGGGGAAGCCCCCGGGTTTCCCGGGGTATATTTTGACAATTTTAATGGCCGCCCCTTTTCCATGTAAGTGGGGGTTTTGGGAAGGGGAATATTTTTAACCAATAGGGGAAAAGGGTTTTAAAAACAGCCCCGACCCCAAAATTACTTTTTGGGTGAAAAAAAGGGGGGGAAATTTAAAAAGGTTTTTTGGGGGTTGGGGGGGGACCCAAAAGGGGGAAAAGGATTTGGGTTCGGTAAGGGGGGGGTTTTTTACCAAACCCTTTTGGCAATTTTTAACAAACCCCCAACAATTTCCTAATAGAGGGAATAATTGGGTTTAAAGGGAAAAATCTTAATTTCTTTTTAAATAATTTCTACTTCTATCCAAAGGGTTTTTAAAATTTAATTTAAATTTTTTACGACAAAGGGGAAAAATTTTAAAAAGGGACCCGGGGTTTTCTTTCAAAGGGAAAAAATATTTCCTTTTATATAAAATTTCGTAAGGAAACCCGATGAATTTTATGCTGTAAAAGCCGTTCCCCGTCTTTTTTGGATTCTAAAGGGCCCCCAAAATCCGCCAGTTGCCCCAAAAGGGAATATTCCATTTGGGAAAGGGTGCTATGGGGAAAAAACTTAACAAAAAGCTCGAACAGGGGTTAAACTTGTAAGTTGTTCATTTTAAGGAACGGCCCCACGAAAATTTTTAAAACTGCGGGAATCTAGAAAACCGCAGGCGTCAAATGAAAGTAAAAAGCCATTTTAAGCCTTGAGGGAAACCTTCATGCTTAATGTTTGAATTGAAACCCCAAATTTCCCAAAGGTTTGGGGCCCCCACAACGATACGCCCTTTGGGGTGTTTGTAGGCAGGGAACCCTTTCCCACGAGTGGTGTGGGGGTTTTAGGGGGGAGGTGAGCGGAAAATGGTTGTAGGGGGTATTTCCCTACCCAAATTTCAAAATTTTAAATTTTAAGGGAAAACCGGGGAGGGGGGGCGCCCGGGGAATCCCCTCGTGAACGCAGCCTGCTCCCCCGCTGGATTTAGGGAATTTAGTTTTGGGTTTGTTTTTTGTTTAAAAAAAAAATTGACAAAAATTTTCCCCCTAGTTCTCTATTGGGTTAGCTAATTTTCTTTTTTTCAATTACTTTTAAAAATTAAAAAAAAGATTCACAGCCGAACAAATTTCATACATTTTTTGGGCATCCAAAAAAAAGCCCTGATATCAAAAAAAAGGAAAAAAAGCCCTAAAACGATCCCTTGGGGGGGCCCCCCCTCCGTAAAAAAAAAGGGGGACGGTTTTTTTAATACCAAAATGCTAGACCTAAAAAGAGGTAAAAACACCCCTAAAAGATTTAAGTTTAGCCAAAGCGGGGTTTTCGTCTATTTGGGGTTTTAAAGCTTAGAAAAAAATCACCCCAAAAAAAATAGACTGCACTTCCCTAAATAGATTTTGGGTTTTTATTAACGTAGCTGTTGGTTGTAAATAACAAAAATGGGGGTTGGGGCGAGGGAAATTTGTGTTAGGGGTTTAGGTCCCTGACCCCTAGGAAGAATCGGCCCCCGTTCCTGGGCTTCAGAATTAAATTTTTTTTTGGGTTGGGGGTTTTTTAAAATTTTTAACAGTGCCTTTTTACCTAAAAGGCTTTTTTTTTCACCTTCACGAACTTTTACCCGCCAAAAGCAGAAAAAAAAACAAATTAAATTAGTTTTACGGTTTTAACCCGAATTTTGGTAAACGCGTGGGGGATTTGGGAAAAAAAGCAAAAGGGGGGAAAATTAAAAATTTTTAACTGGGATGATCCCAAAACCATTTCTCCCTTTTAAAATTTAAAGAAATTTATTTTTTTTCGGCCCTTTTTTATTGGTATTTAATTTAAAATTTTTTCCATATTTTGGGTAAGTTTATTTGGGGTTATTATAAAAAAAATAAAGCAGAATTTATGATTCAATTTTTATTACTTTTAAATTATTTTATATATAAGTAAAGTTAAATGATTTTCGGGCAAAGATAATAAAATAAGCATACTATATGGAAATAAGTTTTTCCCTTTTTTAATTAGAAAGGTTTTTGGGTAAAGATTCCCCGGAACCCCAGCGAATATAAAAAAAAAGAAAAAAAAAGTAACTTTAGTTTTTTGTTCACTCCTGCCAAGCCCCCTGGAAGGGAAAACTTTTTTACCCATGTTTAAAAAAATTGATGGATATGGCAAAAAATATTTTTTAACTTGGGGCTTTATTCCCGCAGTAGGGGCCCTGGCCCCTGCCGGGTCAAGGGGTTGGGGGAGTCAAAGACCCCCCCCCCTTTCCCCGGGCCTTTCCCAAGGTGGTTTAGGGTTTTAGTAGTGAAGGAAGGCGAAAACCGGGGGGGTCGTTGATAAAAGGGGTGTTGTGTGTGTGTGGTGTTTGGTAAAATTGTGGGTGTTTTTGTGGGGGGAAAGGGTTTAAAGGCCCGACGTGGGCCCTACTTAACATTTTATTAAAAACGTAGCGAAGAAATTGGGAATTTAAAGAAAACCCGTGAAGTTATTCAAAGGAAAATAACCCTTTTTTACTTTAAACACTTTCCCTTTACCTGGGTTCTTTCAATGTTTTCATTTTTGTAATAAATAAATTTTAATAATTCAATTTAGAAAGGTGAGAAATGGGAAAATCTATATTAGCCCATCCAAAAAAGGACAGTCTTTTGGGGCCCCCGGATCCGCCAAAAATTTTTGGGGTTTGGGGAGTAAATTAAAACTGTGTATTATAAAGGGGGGAAAAAATTTAAGCTTATCTTCCGGGACTTTTAAACGATTTTTAAATAATTATATTTCAGTATTTCCCCGGTTTTACACATCAAAAAATGCTTTCCAGCGGGGTGCATTTTTAAAAAATTTTTTATATAAAAATAAAAAAGAGTCCGGTTTATGAAAAAATTTGGGATGGAAAAGAAAACTTGCTTATCGATAAAACCAGGGTTTTTGGAAGTACTATTTTCAAATTTTTTAAATGAAGAGAACCCGCCAACCAATGTTACCCGCGGTAAATTTTTGAGGGATTATAAAAGTGAAATTTATAAATGTGAATAATAATAATAATAATAAATTTTATTTTAGTAAAATATGTGATACAGATACACTCTAGATGTATTTATAATTTGATATATCTACAAATCTCGAGGAACGCGATGGCAGCCATACTAGTGTAAACTGTGTCACAGCTGCCAGCGTCTTTGCCTCTTAACAAATAATACTGATACTTTTATACATTACAGTGATTCAGTGAAAATTAGTATAAAACAAAAACATTTTGCTCTGCGAATACAATTAAAATACAATTAAAACATTTAAGACGCCTACCAATGCATACATTAATGAGTGTGTATGTGTCTAAGAGAGTGCGCGTCTTGTATGTATGTGGGTGTGTGTGTGTGAGTGCGTGTGCGTTTGAGTGTGTTCAGTAGACAGTGCTGGTAGTACCAGAGGAAACAACCCATTAATACTGGGTGGAATATTTTCCACTTACTGTAACATACAGCTTCACGCTGTATAGCACGGAAGGAGGAAGGAAGGAATCAAAATCTGCATAGATGAAAAACGTTCCCTGAACGTTTTTCATCTATGCAGATTTCGAGTGGGAACCGCATTCACAACTACCGTGTGTGTACACTTGCTATGCCGCTACACCATGACAACGCGGCGTCTAGACCCAACATGCTTGTAAACTTCAACAGTTGATAATAATAATATTAAAGTTAAATTCTAAACGTTAAACCCTTTCAAAGTAGGTTAAAAACTAAAAAGTATTTAACTTTTAGAATGCAATTTTTATAAGCCAGGCTTAAAGTGCAAAACAGTAACTTTGTATTTCAAATTGAGAACCACGAGTGGTCCTTCGAGCCCGATAACAGCGGGTCAAGTGACTCTGGCCTGCACAATCGTGGCGCGATAATATAAGAAATGCTTTATTTTCTACTAAATATATATATTTTTATAACATGAATATATATTTAAATTGAAAGAATATATTATTGATGTTTTTGGATTTTTTCTAATGTGAATTTATTTGATATTCATGGCTTTTTTAGCGGTTAGGTCCATAATTTTAAGGCGCTCCGTTAACCGTTTTTTCCTGCGGAACTTAATGTCACTGAAAAATATAAAATATTAAGTAATTAGATTTCTACTTAACATTCTTTTTAAAATTTAACTTCTAAGATTCTATTTAACATTTTATGAGTAAACAATCATATTTTTCAGCAGACACTTCAAAACTACGCCACGATTATATGAAATGAAAACATCTATCCCTATATATGAATATATATATATATATATATATATATATATATATATATATATATATATATATATATATAATATATATATATATATATATATATATATATATATATATATATATATATATATATATATATATATATATATATATATATATATATATATATATGAGACACTTTCGTAACTGGGTAACTGACTGACTTAGGACCTACTATAGGAGCCCGAATTTCAGCATGTGCTTAGGAAGTGTAGAACTACAATTTCCTGAAACTCTTACAGAAAGAAAAGTAAACGGTATTTTATATTATATACCCACACAAATTTAATTGTGGACTAGAGCCCGTTAGTTAATATTATTAAATCCCTTAAGTTACATTAAACTTGCGATATAAACCTTCAGAGATGCTAACATCAACAATAACAAAGGTATAATAATTTCTAATCAGATCACTCCTTGGCGACGAGAGTTCTGTTATGTACAAATTTTCTTACGTTTCTATATAAAAAAAGGCTAAAATTAATTATTGGTTGGTGGTGGTGGTAAAGGCTAAAGTTAACCACCATGTTTAACCTTGTTTAAACATGATTAGTACTAGAAGCAAACTTTCCAAATCCAGTTTCAGGAACTTCTCAGAAGTCTTTATTTGGGAAGCTCAGCTTAGGTTATAAGTACGTACAAACATAACATTCCAAGTGCTGAGTAGCTAGTGTTTGTTGTTTCAGCTGTGTAAAGATCTTTAAACGTATACTGGAAGTTAGTTAGATGCGTTGATTGTAGCTAGCAGGTTAAATTCCACTTATTATTATTATAATTATTCTCCATATACCTATAGACACACGATTCGTAGCTTTTGTAAGGTAACATAGTATAGTGCAGTTTTTGTTTTTAAATCCTTTAAATTTTTTTTTGACATTATGTACTTAAAAAATATTTAGGAGAATGTCAACATATTTTTGTATTAATGCCACCAATACGGATAATATCCGGGCAGACGAGGCCACGAGCGTAGCACTAGTAAAAAATATGAATAAGCAAAAAAATCATTATTATATTAAATTATTATTATATAATTTAATTAGTAAAGTGTTCTCCGCGTGGTGTGTGTACAATTTTTAAAAAAAAATTAGAGAGTTTTTTATTTATTCAAAGAATACTTTAATCTATACATATTCAAGTGTCTGTTTGTAATTTCAAAATAAGTATGTAATTTCAAATGAATATAGTTGTTTACACTTTACTAAAACATAAACAAACTTTTTTTTTCATTTTATGAAACTTTCATGCAAAGATAGAGAAGGTTTTAATGATTTTTAAAGTGTTAATTCACACTAAGGATAGAAAAAAATACTGCATTTAAATTTTCATATGTTTTCTTTAACTATAGAGAAGATTGTTTAGCAACATATAGACTTACTTGTATCACGAAATTCCCTCGAGATTGGGAAAAACCGCGTTTACTGAACGCTAGTACCCAAGAACCCAAGAAAAAATACGATTTTGAATAAGATTTATATTTTGTATAACATATAAATTAGATGTTTGTATTAATCTTAGAACATCGATTAAGCGGACGAAGTCGCGAGCGCGTCGCTAGTATTTAATATATAAATACATTATCGTTAAGTTCAAGCGGGCCGCTTATAATAATAAAAATTAAAAGTGATACAGTAAAAGACGGTGAAGCGAAGCTAAAACGAAGCTATTTCTAGATAACGAATCTATATATAGATAATATCAAAGGAGAGACTAGAACGCAAATTGTGGCTCTTGACCCGACTCGGTAACGAGTTGGGCAAGAGGCAACCGTTACCAAAAGTTAGGTGACGTTAATAATACGAGTATATTCTGGTATAATATATTCCTAGAATAATAATATTATATAACAAGGAGCTGAAGTCCACAATTTCGTTTGTGTGGGAAATTTGTGGAGAAATCGGTATTTTACGATTTATAAAATGTAAAATATCAGTTATAGTATTCGTTCGATTTTCGCGAAATCCTCTCCTATTCCTACTATATACTCCCCAGGGATTTCTGTTACCTGTCAGTTACCTACAGATACTACGGGCATACGGGTACGCGACCCCGGGACCTCGAGCCACCACTTTCATAACCCGATCCAATCCATGTAAGTGGTGTCCCTCCCCTATATTCCAGTCTTTCTGCCTCTTATTCCCTTTCCTTTCTTGGTTCTCCCAGTAATGGGTTTGGAGGTCAGATGGCAATCGCTCCACAAAAAAACCACTTCGCCACTCATATGGACCGATTGGTCTTAGGTCGGAAGGCAAGACCCTGGCAAAAGCCGGGACTAATGCCAGGAAGAAGAAGAAGAGTCACAGTGGTAACACTGGTTCTAGGTGTATATACCACTAGAAGGTATATTTCTTTTCAGCCTCATATATCTTTTGTACATCGTAGGATATACAGTACCTAGTGTTAACACAATTTCCACTCTACTTTATTAATATTTCGTGTATTTACGTCACTTAAATCAACGCCACGCTTCGTCATAGAGTTATGAAATGATTTTTTTATATATCAGTTACCTTACTTCCCTCTGACTGACAACGTCTGCCTTACCCGTGTAAATCAGAAGTTGCGTAGATCCTCTGTACGACGGTGGCTTCTAAAAAAATTCACTAAGAATTTTACTGACGACGTAGGTTTATTGACGGTGATTTTTTTATACCTTCACGAGGTATTCTAACCTAAACAAGTGCTAGGACACTTTGTTCTCTGCTATCTGCCAATTTTTGAAATATTGCATATTGAGTCGCTTTGTCTTGTTGACGCAAAAAACCGAAAATTCACTACAATTTTCTAACAGTAGTGAATTCTCTTCATTCTTAAAATCAATAAAATTATATTCATATTTACATTTTTGTACTATACTTACTTAGCATTTCAATAAATAATATTACGAAAAGCTTTAAAAAAAAGCTTTCAAAAGCCTCAATAAAAAAATACACAAATAGATGAATAATCTCTCCAAATATATTTAAATATTCTTCAATATCTTGTTGTTGTTTCAAAACAAAAACTCAAATGGAAAAATAACAAAAATAATTCCACTAATACTTGAAAATTTACATCTCCTGTATCGGATTTGGGATACTTAATCCTGTTTTATATACACCAAGTTGTTAAGCGTGTACTCACATTTTCATGTTGATCTTAGTCGTGCTTGATATTTTCCTCCCTTACATAGGTATAAGGCTATTTATATATTATATATATATATATAATATATATATATATAATATATATATATATATTATATATATATTCAGCGATACAACTTCTGAATGTACATGAGACGGTTGTAGGTTCGATTTTCACTCAGAGAAATACTCTGGTAACAAGTCGAGGCTCAAAAAATTTAGTAAAAAATGTGAGAAACAGTTTCTTCTGCCTACCCTGCTATATGCGGGATACATCGTGAAGCTACGTAAAACAATATATTTTTTATGATCAATAAGATTAGCTTACATTATGACTATCAAAAGAATTTATTTAAATTTTTCATTAAAAAAAATTTGTACTACGTAATAAAAAATCTTTTTTCTATACATATAAAAAAGTAAGCTATCGTGTCTCATTGAGATCTTCTCACGGATGACTTAATTTTTTTCCGGTTTACTAGAGAAAATATCTCGGATTCAAGCGGTAAGCGGAGAACGGAGTGAATTAACATTAGGTCAGCTTTTTATATATGACTTTACTTTTTAGCTTCAGACTGACAGAGGGACAGGCGGAAGGAGACTAGTGTAACGACACTGTTCCCCGCTTTCCAACTTACAAGGCATTACGTGATGCCCTCGACGGTAGAGTAAGATAATAAATAAAAAAACAAAAATATTTTCAAAACTGATTGCTTTAAGAAACTGCTGCATCCCTTATCAACATCGTTAAGCATAAAATAATAAGAGGCTTACCCACTCGTAGACGGTGTGGAGATAGTGAAACCGTCATAGGATATACGTATATTATAATTTTAAGTTTATATTCCAAGCATATGTAAATTTTGTGGCTGATATCGATGTTTACATTTTAAACATGTATCTTGTATAGATTAAGAGTAATATATATATATATATATATATATATATATATATATATATATATATATATATATATATATATATATATATATATATATATATATATATATATATATATATATATATATATATATATATATATATATATATATATATATATATATATATCTTCTTCTTCCACTTAGCATTATCCCGGCCTATTGCCAGGGTCTGCTTTCCTACTTAGTCTACTCCACTTTGCACGGTCTTGAGCATCCTCAGTGGTTAGTCCATTGGCTCTCATGTCGTGCGTCACGACGTCCAGCCATCGCTTCCTTGGGCGTCCGGGGGGTCTTACTCCAGGGACAGACATATCAAGGCATTTTCTTCCGACGTAGTTCTTAGGCCGGCGCAAAACGTGGCCATACCATCTCAGACGACGCTCTTGGAGCTTATCCGCTACGTCACGGACCCCAAGACTACCTCGAATGAATGTGTTGCGTATGCGGTCAGCCCGAGTAACGCCACACATCCACCTCAGCATCTTCATCTCCGTTACGTGAAGCTCCTGAGTGTGCCGAGATAATGCTGGCCAACATTCGCTGCCGGATAGAAGAACTGGTCGGATCATGCTCTTGTATATCAGCCCTTTGAGTTTGGGCGGAATTCTGCGATCGCAGACCACACCAGTGACCTCCCGCCATTTGGCCCAAGCAGCGCTAACCCGGGCGTGAACATCATAGTCGATGCCTCCGGACTCGTGCATAATGGATCCAAGGTACCTGAACTTCTCCGACTTAACGGCTGGCTCAGGCCCGATGTGGATGGTGCTCGAGTCTGGGTTCCCGCAAGCCATGTACTCGGTCTTTGACACATTCAGTTTAATATAACTGCGGTTATTTAATATTACAAACAGACACTCATTTCTTACGAAATTAACTAAATATATAAGTTTGTAATGATGTATTTCCATGTTAAACTTGTAAATTGCCAATTCTCATATAAATTGCAACGATAACATAAATTACAGTTGTAGAGGTATGAGTGATAAAACAGACTTATTAAGTCTGTCTTTCTCTACAACTTTAGATTATATAATTTTGCAACTTATAGTACCTACGATAAAAGCTGTAATACTATGAGTACTATAGATAGTTTAATTTAAATAAGAACTTTAAGTTCCACCCAAGTAATATTATACAGTATTTATGAAAAAAAAAAAAGAAGATTGAGTCACAAAGAAGAGACACTAGAGAACTCCACTCCACTATTAATATAGATAAAATATATTATTTAAAATATTTTAGACATGTTTATAATAAAATCTGGTGCTATCATTGTACAGTGGGACAGGGTCTGATTGTAAACATTGAAGTATTCCAATTCCTCCATTATGTTAAAACAGAGTAACGTTTCATATTAAAACTTAACACAGAGTGTCTTGTCACTGGATTCTCTCCGCTTCTTGCTACAAGTCGGATAAAATGTGAAAATGAAGACTATAATATAATCTTATTTGTTTCCCCAACCACATTGTGAAGCTCGCGGCAAGAGATTGCCTTACAATAACTCAGTTAATATACGAAGCGTGGCGTGTACTTTCAATGTATTGGAACGGAATAGTCTAAGTAAATTGTTAATATATTAAAACAATCAATTTACCTGTAGGCTTTTACGCGTTCTATATAACAAATAGTGGCGTATATAGGCACTATCAATTATATGTACATAAATAACTTTTTTAATACGAGGCAAATTTTAATGCAATTATCACTCAAAGACGAATTAAGTTGCAGTCTGTTAATTAAGACAGACAGACATTGTTAATAAAGGTGTAGGTTTCATATGTATATTGTATAATAAAAACATATACAAACATCTCCACATTACATCCCTAGCGTGGCAGCAGAGGGAACCCTCCCTGCATACCTCTTTCACCTCGTCCACTGTCATTAACATCTACATACATGCCCTCCGAGGGGTCCGCATGCTTTTTACGTGACCTACCTCCAGTATCTTTGAGTTTTTATTATAAAATATGTTTATTACACCAACAAAAATATAAAGAAAAAATATGATAGCAATGGAAAAACATACTATATTGGTGTACACACGGCCTTATCACTACAGGTGGTCTCTTCCGGGCAACCTTTACCATAAAATGATCGAAGAATGCATAATAGTGGTTGGTATACATACATTATCTGGGAAAGAAAGTTATAAAAGAATTATAATAAATTATATATATACATATATATGTATGTATATATATATATATATATATATATATATATATATATATATATATATAATATATATATATATATATAACGCTGGCGTACCTAATAGGTCAAAATTATGTAGGTAGATACTACGGGGTGGAACCTTTATCTTCTAAAGGTAGCCCCAATTTCTATGAAAACCAATATTATCTTTTATCTATAACCGTATTTTTCTTTTGGGGTACAGAACCCTAAAAATATATGATTTTTTTTAATTTCATGATGGATAGCAACCATTGTATTCGTATATTGAATGATACAACAAAACGTAGCTTTTATATTGAAAAGAGCAACTGTCGGGTTTCTAAAGTGCTTGTAATATTCAATTGGTAAAAGGATTTAACTTAAAAAAATATATTATTGATAAAACCTGTGTGTTTTATATTCTAAATGAGTTTCTAGTTTAAACCAAAAATTTAAAACTATTTTCCTTAAGGCTTGACGTAATAAAGTGATGCACATTTTTACTATCTTCCTTGATATTATATTTCATTATATTATATCATGTATATAATTTTATCTTGTGTAACCAACACTCCATTTTCCGCCAAAATTCAAGATTGCGACAACGAACTTTTTTCTTGATCCAAAAAACAGATTATTCATCAAATATATACATGTAAATAAAATGGCTCGAGAGCATAGCACACACGATCGATCGCATTTATCACGATGCAGACACAGCATGTGTAAACAAACTTTATAACTTTATAAAGTTTGTGTAATAGCAATAATAGCTAGTCAAGAACACCGCGCTCCGGAACTTAATGTTTTAAAATGACTTAGAAACATACCCAAATGCTTAGAAAAAAACTAGAACGTAGCGGGAATCGAACCCACGTGCCTAGGATACCGTCAAATTGAACAATTTAGGTTTTTTTAATATTTTATACATAATATATAACTCTGGTTAGAATAAAGAACGATTCCTGTAACAACTGTTGCCTTTTATTAGGAAGGGATGAAATTTTATATATGTATATAATAATAAAATATAAAAAAAAAATTAATGTAAATTGCGTGTTTAAGTAATGTATTGATACTATGAACACTATGCTAACACTATGTTACACTGCCAAACATGATATTTTATTTAATTTAAAATAAAAAAAAACATATTTATCACTTTTTAGATGATTTTCCTATAAAAGCACATTTTTTAACTTTAAATTATTTGTTTCACTTTCTTGTACAATATAGTAAATATAAAAATGAATACACACAAAGCTAACAAAAGCGTGTTAAAAAAAAACAAAAACCAGTTAGAATACGTATTTATTAGCAGCTGATATGTAAAGCATATATACAAGTAAATAAATCCATTATTTATACATTCCACTTCATTAAATCCCGACATTGTACAACTGAATCCGATTCATCATGCAAGATTCGTCACGATTCATCGCGACTGAATCCGATTCATCGTTTCACTCGAACTCCATTTTGATTCTTTTCGGGGATATATCATCGAACATCTTTTTTCTTTTTAAACTTTTATGATCTTTCGTGCTATCTAAACTACTCAACCGTCCACTACATTCCGAATCGCTTGATAATGAGGTGGCATTTTTTATTATTAATAAATCTTTCTCTATATCGGTTAGTTCTCTCGGCTTGTAAGGTCGGCCGATTCTATTTTTTGGTTTCTGGCTGGTTGACGGCGAGTCTTCTATTTTTTGTCTTTTTCTGTACACACGTTTTTGTAGTTTATTTTTCTTTGGTTGGTCCTCCTGTTGACATATTTATTAAAGTGATTATTAATTTATAATATGAAGAATTGTGACATAGATCTAATGTATAAATTGTAGAATGAAAGTATAATTATTATCCATAAGCAGAGACAGACAGATAGACACTGTAAAAGCGTCGGTTGTGAGTTCAATCCGTACTTGGGGAATAATTTATTTCATATACCCGCTCTTTTATAGCAAAGTGTATATATATATATATATATATATATATAGATATATATATATATATATATATATATATATATATATATATATATATATATATATATATATATATATATATATATATATATATATATATAACGCTGGCGTACCTAATAGGTCAAAATTATGTAGGTAGATACTACGGGGTGGAACCTTTATCTTCTAAAGGTAGCCCCAATTTCTAAGAAAACCAATATTATCTTTTATCTATAACCGTATTTTCTTTTGGGGTACGGATCCCTACAACTAGATGGTTTTTTTTTTAATTTCATGCTGGATAGCAACCATTGTATTAGTATATTAAATGATAGAACAAAACGTAGCTTTTATATTGAAAAGAGCAACTGTCGGGTTTCTAAAGTGCTTGTAATATTCAATTGGTAAAAGGATTTAACTTAAAAAAATATATTATTGATAAAACCTGTGTGTTTTATATTCTAAATGAGTTTCTAGTTTAAACCAAAAATTTAAAACTATTTTCCTTAAGGCTTGACGTAATAAAGTGATGCACATTTTTACTATCTTCCTTGATATTATATTTCATTATATTATATCATGTATATAATTTTATCTTTTGTAACCAACACTCCATTTTCCGCCAAAATTCAAGATTGCGACAACGAACTTTTTTCTTGATCCAAAAAACAGATTATTCATCAAATATATACATGTAAATAAAATGGCTCGAGAGCATAGCACACACGATCGATCGCATTTATCACGATGCAAACACAGCATGTGTAAACAAACTTTATAACTTTATAAAGTTTGTGTAATAGCAATAATAGCTAGTCAAGAACACCGCGCTCCGGAACTTAATGTTTTAAAATTACTTAGAAACATACCCAAATGCTTAGAAAAAGCTAGAACGTAGCGGGAATCGAACCCACGTGCCTAGGATACCGTCAAATTGAACATTTAGGAGGTTTTTTTTAATATTTTATACATAATATATAACTCTGGTTAGAATAAAGAACGATTCCTGTAACAACTGTTGCCTTTTATTAGGAAGGGATGAAATTTTATATATGTATATAATAATAAAATATAAAAAAAAAATTAATGTAAATTGCGTGTTTAAGTAATGTATTGATACTATGAACACTATGCTAACACTATGTTACACTGCCAAACATGATATTTTATTTAATTTAAAATAAAAAAAAACATATTTATCACTTTTTAGATGATTTTCCTATAAAAGCACATTTTTTAACTTTAAATTATTTGTTTCACTTTCTTGTACAATATAGTAAATATATATATATATATATATATATATATATATATATATATATATATATATATATATATATATATATATATATATATATATATATATACATACATATATAAATATATATATATATATATATATATATATATATATATATATATAATATATATATATATATATATATATATATATATATATATATATATATATATATATATATATATATAACGCTGGCGTACCTAATAGGTCAAAATTATGTAGGTAGATACTACGGGGTGGAACCTTTATCTTCTAAAGGTAGCCCCAATTTCTAAGAAAACCAATATTATCTTTTATCTATAACCGTATTTTCTTTTGGGGTACGGATCCCTACAACTAGATGGTTTTTTTTTAATTTCATGCTGGATAGCAACCATTGTATTAGTATATTAAATGATAGAACAAAACGTAGCTTTTATATTGAAAAGAGCAACTGTCGGGTTTCTAAAGTGCTTGTAATATTCAATTTGTAAAAGGATTTAACTTAAAAAAATATATTATTGATAAAACCTGTGTGTTTTATATTCTAAATGAGTTTCTAGTTTAAACCAAAAATTTAAAACTATTTTTCTTAAGGCTTGACGTAATAACATGATGGACATTTTTACTATCTTCCTTGATATTATATTTCATTATATTATATCATGTATATAATTTTATCTTGTGTAACCAACACTCCATTTTCCGCCAAAATTCAAGATTGCGACAACGAACTTTTTTCTTGATCCAAAAAACACAGATTAATCATCAAATATATACATGTAAATAAAATAAAATGGCTCGAGAGCATAGCACACACGATCGATCGCATTTATCACGATGCAAACACAGCATGTGTAAACAAACTTTATAACTTTATAAAGTTTGTGTAATAGCAATAATAGCTAGTCAAGAACACCGCGCTCCGGAACTTAATGTTTTAAAATTACTTAGAAACATACCCAAATGCTTAGAAAAAAACTAGAACGTAGCGGGAATCGAACCCACGTGCCTAGGATACCGTCAAATTGAACAATTTAGGTTTTTTTAATATTTTATACATAATATATAACTCTGGTTAGAATAAAGAACGATTCCTGTAACAACTGTTGCCTTTTATTAGGAACGGATGAAATTTTATATATGTATATAATAATAAAATATAAAAAAAAAAATATGTAAATTGCGTGTTTAAGTAATCTATTGATACTATGAACACTATGCTAACACTATGTTACACTGCCAAACATGATATTTTATTTAATATAAAATTAAAAAAAGAAACATATTTATCACTTTTCAAATGATTTTCCTATAAAAGCACATTTTTTTAACTTTAAATTATTTGTTTCACTTTTTTGTACAATATAGTAAATAAACATGAATACACACAAAGCTAACAAAAGCGTGTTAAAAAAAAACAAAAACCAGTTAGAATACGTATTTATTAGCAGCTGATATGTAAAGCATATATACAAGTAAATAAATCCATTATTTATACATTCCACTTCATTAAATCCCGACATTGTACAACTGAATCCGATTCATCATGCAAGATTCGTCACGATTCATCGCGACTGAATCCGATTCATCGTTTCACTCGAACTCCATTTTGATTCTTTTCGGGGATATATCATCGAATATCTTTTTTCTTTTTAAACTTTTATGATCTTTCGTGCTATCTAAACTACTCAATCGTCCACTACATTCCGAATCGCTTGATAATGAGGTGGCATTTTTTATTATTAACAAATCTTTTTCTATATCGGTTAGTTCTCTCGGCTTGTAAGGTCGGCCGATTCTATTTTTTGGTTTCTGGCTGGTTGACGGCGAGTCTTCTATTTTTTGTCTTTTTCTGTACACACGTTTTTGTAGTTTATTTTTCTTTGGTTGGTCCTCCTGTTGACATATTTATTAAAGTGATTATTAATTTTTTATATGAAGAATTGTGACATAGATCTAGTGTATAAATTGTAGAATGTAAATATAATTATTATCCATAAGCAGAGACAGACAGACAGACACTGTAAAAGCGTCGGTTGTGAGTTCAATCCGTACTTGGGGAATAATTTATTTCATATACCCGCTCCACTCAACCGCCGCACTCGCCACTCAAGTGTCTTAACACTAGGTCCCAACTGTAACTATGTAAGTTATACGCGGAATATATTTCCTGCAAGGATAATATTAAAAAAGTAAAATTACTAAGTGAAATTTATATTGTGATAAAAATCGCTTTAAATTTATATATGTTTAAAAATATTCAAGATTTTAGTACATTAAGACAATATGTGATTAGAATTAGTATGAATTTATTTAAAAAATACATATTACCAAAAAATTAAGATAAAATTCACCTGTTTCGGTTTAGCCCCTATATATCCGGAGCAGCGTTTAGCGCCGCACATACATCTCTTCTTCTCAATACCCGCCGATTCCAAATTATAATTGAATGTCAGTTCACTATTCTGTAACAAATAGAAAAAAATGCATAAAAAGCAGTATTTTAAATTTAAAAAAAAAACGTACTTAATATTTACAATATTTAATTGTGTCGTTGGTCACAGATTATTATTATTTTTTTATTTAATCATAATATACATATATTTCGAATCACTTATAGAATTTTTTGTAATTCCAAGCTTAACTATTAAGTTACCAGTTTTTTTAATTTAATTTAAAGGGACACAAACATAACAATAAACAATTCAATTACAAAACATAAAAAAAAAAAGTTTTAACCAATCAAATTACCACAGATTACAGAACTCACACACCAAATTAAACAACATTATTATTTATACCATTATATATTTAATTAAATATCGTTGCACAGTGTTTGTCTGTAAGCGCGACGGATTGTAGGTTCGATTCCCATGAGGGGAGAATGAATTATTTTCAATTTTCTCACTCTGGTAACACGGCAAAGCGCTGCGTTGAGTTCCGCCACTTAACACGCAATGCCTCGAAAAATGCAAAATGGGGATTGGAGTGTCTTAACAAGATAATAATATAAGTACAAACTAATGATAATTTAAAACGCTCAATCACTTAACAGTTAAAATTTTTAAATCATTAAATTCAAAAACGATAGCTTTTAATAAAGTAAACAAATAGCAAGCCCCAACTTACAGCAGGTATGTCGTACAGAGCGAACAGGCCGACTCGTATATCGCCTAGCACTGTCCATTTTTGCGTTTCACAATTCGGCTCACACGAATGATTCATAAATCTGAAACAAAAAATTATATATATATACTAAGAAAAAATTAGCAGCATTTAAATCTCCTAAGTAAGTAAAACTATGTTTAATAAACTATAATGTAATATTTTTTTTTTCTCAAAACTATAGAAAATGGTCTTACACCACTTTTATATTAAACGGTTGTTTGGTTCAGAGAATTCTCATAAGTTTACAAGCCTCCTCAAATATGTAAACATAATTTTCTAACTTCTCATCGCTTTACTAAAATGTCCTAACAAAAGCTTACCTGGCAAAGTTGCCTTTGGGTCCCGCATCAATAACTCTCTCTTTATCCAAAGTGAGAAAATAGAAGTTTTCATCTCTAACTTCGTGTTTCCTTCTCATGCGCCTTTGGAATTCTTCCTCGTCTATCAATTCACCCACATATTCTATTACAAATTGGCCTGGAATAAAAAAAAATATTATGTATATTATATTAAAAAAAAACCTGGGTACTTGTATAATATATAATATGTATATAATTGTATGACATAGGAAAAAAAATTTAATTGGTGTAGTCATTGTTTATTTCATATAATTATATTATTTAATTTGAAATATTGTATATAATTATATTATTTAATTATGTTGTTAAATTGACATGGAACTGTATTGGATTAGATGTTTTGTTCATTATTGTGTCCATTGGAATTTTATGGAATCAACTTTACTAACGCATTGGGTTTCTGTAATGTTAGATATAAGTTTTATATAATGAATAAATAAATAAATGAATAAATAATGTATATGTGTATATTTGGATTTTTTATTTTGGCTTCACGCTCTATCCTACATATAGCAGGGTAGGCAGAACCAAGTATCAGGACACAGTTGTTCACTTTCAGCCCAAATTCGATGGACAACCCAAGTCATCTTTTAATGCTTCCCTATAATACAGTAAGTAAGTAAGTTTAGTAGTTGCAATTGTGGGTCACTTGTCAGTCAGTCATTGAGTGACAGAAGAGGTTTCGTATGAAAATTTTGTATGGTTACTATATTTTTAAACAATGCATTAAAATATTTTAAATTAATAAAATAAATATGACACACATAACAGTAGTATAACAAATATTAATATGTTTCACAATATACACATTTGTATAAAGTGACATTGTAATGGCAACAGCTCCTCTAGTATGTAATGGTTAATGAAAATGACATAGATATTTTATTACCTGCTTTAATATCCACTAAGGTTTTCAACCCCCAACCCCGGTGCGGGGTTCTGTAGGGGGTTAGTTTGGGGTAGAGGCGTTTTTCAAACGCCCTATTATTGCATTTGTCACCCGCGCGACATGTTGGACCACATTCTGTTAATAGCATTCTGGAAAGAAGTTATTATTATTTAATATATAATTTGAAGGATAGTGAAAAAAAAATACGCTCAAAAGTTAGTTTTTTCCTCATTTCGCTGGTCTGCCATTAGTCAAGGAAAGGTGGCAAGATTGATCTATACAGAGATCGGTAAATAGAACGATGGACAGACTGATAGATTAATAATCTACTGGCCGATAGATTAAAAAGAGAAATAATCACTAAACATTAATAGAACATCGATTTTAATTAAATCAATAATTTTTGTCGTATTAAAATCAACCTATTCAAACTACTATTATAATAATCGATACCACTAGGTTCTCTCTGTCTATTACTATGCTATATACAGTACAGATAATAACAAAAAAAGACGATATTATAGAACAGAGATATTACCTAACACCTTTATCTATCGCTATTCAGGCAACCGATATATAATCGACAGTTTTTCATTTCCTCGCTCTGGTAAGTAGTCAAAACAAAAACTGAAATTGCGCAAAACGAGAAGACAACAAGCTCACCTGTTCAAGCACTGCGTGTAGGCGCCGCAGGGCTCCAGGTCGCGCGGGTCGCACTCGCACTGCGTGAGCGAGCCCTCCTCCAGGTCGACGCGGCGGCCGCACAGCGCCCCGCACGCGCGGTTCACCTTCAGCTTCACGTAGTGCGGCGGGAGCAGCGACGACGCGATGTCCAGCGACTCCTCCTCGTTCGGCGCCGCTTCTGTAGTAGGGGATTGGGGATTTAGATAGAGAGCTTAAGCAACAAACTCAATACGGGAATACTAGTTATATAATTAAAATCAAACTTTATATTTTTTATCTGTATTTTCAAATACGTAATACTGTATTTACAAATATCAATGCATTCGTTTACAAGACCAACTGACGTCACAGCAGAACAACATGGAAACCGGCGTTTCTGTGTAAATAAAAAATCTGAAAATGAAGTTTTCTTTTATTGTTACTACAGCTATTGATATATTGATATTATAGCTACATATGTGTGCGTATATACCTAAAGCTCCACGTTTATACCTCACCACTCCACCTTTTTATAACACGCTTCTTTTAAAGAGCTTTTAAAAAGTATGTCATATATTTATTTCTATTTTTTAAATATTACATAAAAAATTCAAATTTTATCTTTGAAATAAGTATTAGTCAAATAACCAACATGGACAAAGCGCGGCGTTGAATCAACCATTCAACACGCAATGCCTCAAAAGGCGACCGGAGAACGGAGTGTTTAACACTAGGTTCCCTCTGCCTATTTTGTCACATGCGGGATTCAGCATGAAGCTGTTTTATATATATTATATATAAAGATACATACTTTTCAATATTTCACAAGCTCTCTGCGCGTGCTCCATTGCCATTGTGAATGCGGCGTCGATTTTTGACTTTTGGCTGGAAACTTTGCCCGAGTCACCTAAAAACATATATTATTAATAAGCTTTAATATGCAAATGTTGAAATAACATTTTCTTATTATCAAAAATAAAAAAAACATTGGCCAGCCGGACCGGATATTAATTTTTTTCAACAATATGTATAAATTAAAAAAAAAAAACACGCCTACTCACCCTCTTGAAAAGGAAAGACCCTGCCTCTATTCACCCAGTAGTGGTCGTACTGGCCAAAAAATCGTACAACAAACTCGCCCGGTGAATGTTTCACCGATAGAATGTTCTGTGGTACTTCTGACGGATGCAGTATTATACCTGGCCACCATCTAGAAAATATTACAACACCAAATACAATAACGAATAATATTAAGTAAGTATAATTAAAATTAAAAATGTTCTATATTCAAATAGATTTTTATAAGCACTTTTGTACACCGGTTCAGAGGGCAGTTCTGCTAAAAAAATCGTCAAGTAACTCAACACTAGCTCTTTTCAATATAAATGTTAGCTTGATTTAAATGTGTACAGATTAGTAATTGTTTTTATTATTAATTTTCATAGTGAATAATGTATGAACGAACGAATGAATGAAAGTATAATGAATTTATTTTTTGTTTGTAAAAATATTACATCTTTAGCATCTCTTTTAAAGTACACGCAAATGACAGTTATGGGATATAGCTGGTATGGGAATTAAGATATTGGTCTGTCACATTTTGAATTGGTAAAAAAAAAAAGATAAATAATTAAATAGAAATAAAAAATTGAGTTGTTTACCTGTAATGTCCTAATTTGACCCAGACCATCTCCCCATACAAGGGCAGACGACCAGTCTCGCAGTCTTCACACATGTAACCACCTACAAACAAATATGGATAAAAAATATATTCTTTTTGTATTTTATTATGAAAAAAAATCTTGCATAAATGTATAATTATTGTCTTTTTACTTTATTTTTCGTAGAATAGTAAAAATTTCGGAATCAAGTTGGCAAGTGTTGAATTACATCAAGTGTTGAATTACAACAATTACATCAGTTAAGATTTTGAATTACATCAAATAAAATTTATTTATTGTAATAACTTCGATACCTTATGTTATTTTACGTAATTTTACTTTTAATCATGTTATACGAACACTTCGCCGATGCTATATTGCCATATTATATAAATAATGTTAATATTATAAAAATATCAAGCCTTACCTTCAGGTGGTTTAATATTAAGGCACTCAGCGTGAAACGATGTAGGACAATATTCACAGCAAATTAGGGATCCGCCTAACGCACATATAAAACACCACCCTGTATTCACGTGACAGGGTACTTTGCCTGGCCTGTGGGAAAAAAAGAATAATTTATAATAATATTTTTTTAATTTATTCAATTGTTTTAATTAACTTCACGTTCACCTTTGCGTCAATGCAGTATAATAAAATAAATAATTTAATAAATATCCGTAGGTTGACTGAGTTGACTAGGTTTCGCTCTACCCGTGACCATAGACCACTGCAAAGCGTTCGAAACGTCGGGTTTAAAAAAAAATATCAATACACGCGATTAATCCGGTTAATCTGTTTTATTTAATAAACATCTGTAATTTATCTAACGGCGACTAAGAGGCGTGGCAATTTCCGTTCTCATTCATAAGAATGGGTACCATTTATTATATATTTGTTTCTTTAATTGTGACAAAATAAAAAGTACAACTTCACTTTATAAACACAATGTGAATGTGATCAACCATCAATAAGCTTTATTTATAAATTGACTATTTGTTTATCTTTTATGACAGCCAAAAGAAGAGTATTTTTTTTCCATAAATTTTGCTATATTTTCTTAGAAACAGTGCTCAATAATCGGTTATAAAAATACTATATACGATGTTCATAAAACTTACCTGTGCTCATAATGCCTTGGACATATAATATGAGAACCACTCAATATTTGACTGCCAGCCGGAAGACACTTTGTAAAAGTATGATAAGTCGCTGGACATCTTACGCATCTTGCCAATTTATCTCCACTAAATCTCGTCTTACAGCCTCTTGGATCATCACACACACACGTGTGACAAACATGGCGGGGACACGAGAACGCTTCAAAAAATTCATTTTTCTTATTACTTTTAGATTCACCGCCATTGAATTGCGTTTGGGGCCAATGATCCAAACATTCCATGTGATAATATTTATGGCAATGCGCTATTGAACATTTTTGTCTATGCCCAGCTTTATCTTTCGGCGAAACAGGGGATTTACATACAAAACAAACTGGAATGTCAAACTTTTGACAGTTGTTACATTTGAAATCCGAATAATCGAGTTGCTCTCTCTTCCTCGCTTTAACATCGATTATTTTACATTCACCGTAATTGATGTCAGAAAAATCGTGTTCATCGTTTGAACACGAATCGTACTCTACACTTTCTGGATTTTCCAGTAATTCTTTCATTTTCTCTGAAAATTTACTTTCAAAGTCTTGATCGTTAGCTGTTATGTGATAATCTTCTTCATTTTCTAAGGACATGTTATGCATTTCTTCAGAAACATTGGCATCTTGAGATTTCTCGTCGCTTTGGCTTTCTGAATCCATGCCGCCATCTTTTGCCCTTCTCCCTCTGTTTTTCTTCTTTTTCTTTCTGCCTCTAATTGGCATTGAAAATTCTACCACTTCAATTACTTTATTTACGCAGTCTACATGAAACATGCTATAGCATCCTTTACACTTGACGAGGTTTCCAAATTTTTCGCAAATTTCACAAACTTTTTCTCTTATGAGGCCTTTAAATAAATTCGGTTTAGGAACAGTTAGCTGATTAAAATAGTCTTCAACTTGGTCGATTCCGTCTGAAGCATACTCCTCGACTTCTTCGACCTCAACAGGAACTTCATTACTTGTCTCAGTTTGTACATCTTTAGTTTGAAAATCTTCTTCAGTTTTAACTTCTAGAGATTCAATTATTTTTGGCTCTTTTCGTTTGGGTTTAAATATTTCGTAATACTCTATATCATCGTCCATATCTGAGAAATCTTCTTTGTAATAAGGCCTTATAATTCTTCTTTTAGATTTTTCTTTTGGCATTACTTCCTTTCCAATAGTTGGATCTTTTTCTTTATCTTTATCAGTTTTAATCTTTTTTCTTATCTTTTTTACAGGCGCAAGATCTTGATTGAGACCTTTAACTAAATTAGACTGATCAATTTCATCAGCTTTTTTGGCTTCAGTTTTTAAACTTTCTTCATAAATCCAGGTATTATATAAATAATTTGTAATGTCTTCTTGAGAAAGTTCTGGATGTTCATCCATTACGGCATCTTGTCGTAATTCCAAATATTTTGTAAATTCAGGGTCATCTAAAAAATTTTTATTTTCAACTAATTTATCTTTGCGTTTTCTCCTTCCAACTGATACTTCACTGTCTTCAGATTTAACCGACATATTATCTAGATCTAATTCACTTAGTTTATCTGCTTTCTCGAAATCCGGTATTTTTTCCTTTACGTCAGTAGGTCTAGCTTTTAATCTAAATTGATAATTCGCGAGCGATTCTTCATTATCATCAGTATAATTTGTGTCGTCATCAAAATTATTATCATGATATCCATTTAAAACAGGTTCACTGTTTAAAGATGTTTTATCAGTTTGATTAGTATCTATTGACAATGTATCTTCTTCGTGAAACCCATTTATTATGTGCGCATTTTCTGTTTCAAATTCTAGTGATTTAACAGATTTTTTATAATTACTTTCAATTGTTTCTATCGGCTCCACAATAACTTTAGTCATGGTTTCTTCAAAACCAATATTTTCAGTTTTATCATATATATCTATATTTAACTCTCTAGATTCTATAGACATACCCTCATAATTGCTCACATCTTTAGTGGTATGAGGACTCATTGTTCTTACTGTATCTAACGTATTAAACTCATTTTTATCAAAATGGCTATTTGATATCACAGAATTTCCAATATCACTTTGAATTTCTTCCGTTTGTTCAGTAATATCGTTATTTTTCTCAATGGATTTATTTAGTGAAAGTTTAAATTTACGTAACTTTTTGGGTGTATCTTCTGTCACTGGGCTATCTATAATTAAGTCATTGCTATTCTTTTTTTTCGCATGGCTTTCTATCGTACCTAACTCTAAAAAATGATTCTCGATGTGGGCATTACATTCTTCTATTGTTTCTCCAACACTTGAACTGCTAGCATTTCCTTCAGTTATATGGCTGTCTATTATATTAACATTATTTTTACCTAAACCATCTGTATTATCAATTATTTCTGTCAAATTATCACTTTTTACAATATTTAAATTACTTTTGCTTTGTTCCAGTAATGATTCTTGTGGTTCCTTGGGTGCATCAGGTAACTTAGTATCATTACTTATATTATAACTTACTTTAGAATCTTTTTCTATTATATTATATGCCTCATCGTTTTCACCAACTGCATCATTTTTAGACTGTTCTTGTACATCATTTTGTTCTGCATTATCATTATTTTCTTCAAATTGATCATCTTTTTCATTATAGATACCATCATTGTCTTCATCTTCTGACATTTTGCTGTCATCCATTATACAATCACCATTAATCATGACAATTTCATCATTATTTGTATTAAAATCATTATATTCTACTTGGTCTTCATTATTTGTTTCCAAATCACTTACATCCATGCTATTATCGGTTACACTATCAACTATATGCTTTGCAGCTTCTTTATTACTAATATGATCTTCTATAAAAACACAATGTACATTTTGCTCATTAGTTTCCATTTCATCACTATTTACATCATTCAACAGATCGCCATTTTGCAATTCCTCAACATTATTACCATCAGAAATAAAACAATCAATCGATTCAATATTATCATCATTATTAATACATATTTCATTAATGTTGCCAGCATCACTTATAAAAATTTCATCTTCAACTACAGTCAAAATCATTTCTTCGTTTTCATGGATTTGATTTTTTCCACACAACATTTCCACTTTCGACATAACACCAACACCTGAACTGTCAAGTGAATCTGTTACAATTTCAGTACCTTCATATTCAATTTCAACATCATCAAATATTATAGAGCTGCTACTGTCTGCATATTTTTGACTATAATCATGTTCGTTTTGATGCGGTTGTAGTTTGCTATCCTCTAATGATTCTTGACTGGACGATCGGAAATTATAAGTCTTTTTTGGCTCCTTGGGCTTTTTTTTTGAACTGGCAGCTTTATCTTTAATCTGAGATTTCATATGAGATTTTTCTGGAGTTTTCGATTTAGCTTTCTGTAACCACCTGTCCATATGCGATTGCCTTTGTATTTTCGTGATACCAGTTTTGGCAGCCATATTGTCTAAGCATGCTGTGACAACTTCTGACACATCTAAAGATCTATTTCTACTTTTGCTTCTAGATCTTTCTGAATCTTTAGCTTTAAAATCTTCTTGAGAAAACAATGTATCATACAAACTTTCACTTAATGAAACATCACTATTTGTTCTTGTTATTTTTTTACTTTTCTCTTGTTTTGGAGGTACTTTAGTAGATCTAGATTTATCAAGCATTTCATTAAGCATGTCTATTCTGAGTCGTTTAGGTTCTCTTAATAACATCTCTGCTTCCTCCACTGACACTTGCCACTGAGCCAATTTTTTCTCTGATATAAAGTGAGCAGCATAAAATTTGGGATCCTTTTTCTTGGCCTGAAAACATATAAACAGTTTTTTTTTAAATTATTTTCTAATCTGTAGCTAAAGGTACATTATCATTACATAAATATTTAAACAAAAATATGTTTACTCCTAAATTATACCTCAGGTGTGAAATCTGCCCTAGCAGTTTCAAATTCCAATTGACCGAGGAACTTTCTGAGCATATTGTCTACGATCCAGCCGCGACGTCCATTATCACCGAAAAATGTCACATGCAATACATCTCGCTCTATACGTCCAAATACTGGAAACAAGAAAATATTTATATTATAAAATGCTTTCTTTGACCTAATTATAAAAAAATATGTCACTTATATAAATCATTACTAGTATATAATAGAATAAAGCTCTTTGAAGTACAGCAATGCATTTTTTATTTTATTTTTATTAGTACAACAAAGTATTTTTGGTTTCACATTTCTACATTATACATTATACTTGTATAAATTCTCGGATACCCAAATGTTTATTAGAATATAACAAAACATTAATTGTTAAGGAAAAATATCCTAGAAAATAAATAGATTGACAAGATAAATTTAATAATGCCCCTTAGCTTAAAGAGCAATTAGTTTCAATATAAAAAAAAATTAAATATGAATTAATCTGTTTCTTACATACAGTTGATAAAATAAAAACCTAGATATCCATTAAACATAATCATGTAAATGAAAACACATAACATAAACAAGACGGCATTAATTAAAAAAAAACATATTTAATAAACAACTAAATACGACTATGCAGAAACAAATGTGAACCAGATGTTATCTAAATTGATAGCTTCAAGCAGTTTTACAAGACTTCCAACTGAATGATTTTATAATTATATAAGAAAAGATAAAAAAAAAATCATATATATATATATATATATATATATATATATATATATATATATATATATATATATATATATATATATATATATATATATATATATATATATATATATATATTATATTTATATATGTATATTTATTTTAGATATAAAATTCTATGTTTTTATTTAAGCCATCTCAAAATCTACTAACGCTATTATATAAAAATATTTAACTTAGTTACTTACATTTCTTTCTAACATACATTCCGCTCAACGGATCTCTAGTTACAATACAAGGCCAAAAAGGATATGTTCCCATTCTTGCCCATGCTAAATCACCAACTTGATATTCACATAAGGACTCTAAATCAAATAACTCATTTTTAGAGGGCTTTTTGTCCAATTTTTTCTTTTTATTACCATCAAAATCTAAAGTTTTTACAACAGAAGGCGTTTTTGTATAGCCATTATGTTTGCTTGTCACATTTTTTTCGGAAGATGGCTCTGAATTATTGATTTTTTTACTATTAGTAGGTGAAAACATGTTTTTTATTAACACAATATCTTCATCCTTTTCTTTAGTTTGTATAAGATCTTTACGTATATAAACTTTAGGATATTTGCCAGCTGATAGATTTTTCTTTTCTTCACATGCAAAACGGCTTAATGACATATTTTCATTATAAATTGTTTCAATTTGGTTTTCTAATGAATATTCTTTTGGTGTTTCAACTCTAATGGGTGAGTTTGAAGCGTGCATTTTGTATACAGGAGATTGTATTGTACTTGGAGATTGAGATAATTTGGGGGACTTCATAGGTCTCGAGATAGTTTCAGTTGACTCACATTCAGTTTTTAATTTCCGAGCTCTGCCATAACGGCTGGTGCTAGCTGAATCTTTATTATTTATGGGAGAAGTTACTCTTGCAGTTAAGTTTGTTTCCAATTCCCGTTCCACAAGTGACCGTTTCTTAGGTTTAACTTTGGCAACTGATGGACTATCCTCAAATCTGATATCTTCTGAACTTAAATTGTCCTCAGATTCCTCCATTTTGTATTTTGAAATACACTCATATGCTATTTAAGGACTGACGTAATAGTATCAATCAGTACCAAATCGAAAAATTCGATATTAAAATTTCCTTAATACATCTATATCACCATGACTATGTTAGTTTAAAAAATTGGAAATGCAATGTCAAAACTGTATAAATACATTTAAACCACTAGAAAGCGTCTCAGTTTGAAATCTGAAACAAAAAAATCTAAATGAAGTTCTGTATTCAGTCAATTAGGTTATTCAAATAAATTCCGCAAAAAAAACTAATGAAATATTCTATATGATATCAGTTAAAGAATAAGAAACTACACACAATTATATATTTAAATGTGTTAACAGTTCATTGTTCCAATGGCCATGTTTTTCAGCAAAGCGAAATATAAGTTACGTTCTCCTTTATATACAACTCACATCATAGAATCGAAAACTTAATTTTCATTTTTACAAAACACTATTGAAACCATAAAATCACATTACAATATTTTTATAAACTTAAAAATGTATAGTTTCTGGTAGTTTAATTAGAATTTGTAACGCCTCAGTATAAATTGACCAAAGTCCTAATTTGCAGCGAATAGGGATCTGTTAGATCCGTCATCCACGCGCCATCACAGAATCATTAATATAAGAAAAATACTACACTGCATTGAAATTAGATTGCAAATATAAATAAAGACGTTAATAATTAATACCTTAAATTCAAAATAATAATAAACAACTATTGTCACTTTGATTTTGATTTTAAAAAGAAAATAAGTTCAACGACGCTTAGTGCCGCGAAAACCACCATGAAAATAATGTAGTGTGAGTGTCAAACACCAATAATATGCATTTGAATTTACGCACACATATGTAACAGTTCATTGGCACAAGTTGAATGACAAATGTCTAATTTAAAAATAAAATTAATTTAATGCTATTTAAATAAATAATGAAAAAACATTATACATTTTATGCTGATTTACACTTTTTTATATAAGAACAATAAAAATGTTATCTTTTAAAAATGATTAACTGAAATTACTTAAAAATGATTATCATTTAAAAATTAACTACAAGTTTATTTACTTAAAATATATTTTTATCATTTTAAATTAATTCTATTATTATAAAACAATTATTATAGTTGTTTAGTTAAGTTTTAATTAAAACTCACTTACTATATTCTCAACATTTTATTGTATGTGTGACTTTTTGAATTCAAATCTTAATTATTATTAATATAATATAAATAACGAAACATTTTACTTAGAATATTAAGCGCAGATTATCTTAAAAGCATATGAATGTAAATTTATAAATGATTTTAAAAGAGCCTATAATACTGACATTGAATAAAATGTTGTCAAACATATTAACGAATAATTGTGTTTTTGTTAATTGCTACTGTGAAGTGTAAAATTTCTACCCTCCATGATTACTACTAATTCCTGATTTGACACATGAAAATTATTTAATCATCTATATTGCTTAACTGTAATGCAAATTTTTAGTAACGAGAACAAACGTGAAACGAATGAAGGAGTAGATATATCGATTTTAATAAAATTAAAAAATAAATAGTTTCCATAATACAAATATTATATTCATTATTGTTGCTCTAAATTTCAAATTTTATTCAACTATTGCTACCCTTAATTTTATTGATAGTTTTTAAAATTATTTATTTTATTAAGAAAAAAAAACGGACGTAATATTTTTATGAAATAAATCGAACAAGCAAATGTCGATTATATATAGTCTACTACTTCTTTACATCTCTAACGCTATCAATTGTCAATTTTATTTTGACATAAGAGATAAAAATCGTTCTTTCGTTGGCTACTTGTCTAGCTTAATTGAAAAAATTATATCAATATTAGCCTAATTAAACGAATTCATATAAGAATAAACCAAAAATGTCGGCCACAAGGGCGAAAGAGTTAAAACCTGAACCGGTACCATATAGCGAGGCTGCACTTAGAAACAATGCCGTAGTTGTAGAATACTGTAGGACGTCTATGGCTGCAATGTCGGGATCCACTGCTGGTATATTTAAATTACAAAAAAATATGTTATTATTATAATGTTGATATTACGTGATAATATATGTTGCTTAGTACCTAAATTATTTATGAATATCAAAAAATCTAATATTTACTTATTTTTCAGGTATTCTTGGCTTAACAGGACTCAATGGTTTTGCTTTCTATGTCTTTGCAGTTGTCATATTATGGGTTATGTTCATGATAAAAGCTGGACCTAATTGGCATAAATATTTTGTATCCAGACAAAGTTTGTTAACTAATGGTTTCTTTGGAGCTCTTTTTACTTACATACTTTTCTGGACATTTATATATGGTATGGTACATGTATATTAGAGCTATTTCATAATTTATTTTGTCAGGATTTTACCTGTTATCCATCTTTGGTTACAATTCCTTTAAGTTTTATTCTTATTTGTTGGATATTTATATACAGTTTAAGGATTATGGATAAAATATTTTAAAAATGTAAATCAAAGTAAAATATTTGCATTTTGTTATTGAATAACATGAATGGTGAATGTGGAATTTAGAAGAGTGTAAATAGGCTATAAGTTTTAATTTATAAGAAATAAATAAGTATTGGACATATGTGTATATTTTATTTCCTCTTAAACAGTTTAAAATCGGTAACAAAACAGGTTTGTAAATATCTAGTTAGTTGATATTACCATAATATTAATTTTTAAGGTATAAAAATATAAATATGAAAGGCCATTATGCTGCGGCAGCACAGTATCTGACAGTAAAATGGTTGTGGAGTCTATTTTCAGTCAGAAAAATGTTTTTTTTTCCACTTATTTGCTCTTGTTTGTACTAGAGCAAAGAATAGGATAAATTGTAGAGATTGTGTGAAAAGTGCAGAACATAGTGTCTTAGCACTAGGTTGGACCTATAGAAAATGTGTAACTTTTTTTATTTACTTATTTATTTACAAAAACATAAGTAGTATATACATTTTAAATTAAAGCAGCATATTATTTTTATTTTATGATATTCTATATTAAATATCACATACTTTTTCTCATGAATGTCACATAATATATTATAAGTTCAAAGTAAATATCAGACTTGAGAAAAATGGCCAAAATAGAAAAATCCTTTTTCCTGTCCAATGTTTTCATGTAGGGAATTCAATTATCTATTTATAACGACATTAATTTGATATAGTACAATTTTGTTAGTAGTGAGTAGTCACTAGTGAGCTAGTGTATCCTGCAACTTAAACAATATTTTATATACTCTATATACAGATAATATACAACACAAAGAATCAATACTACATAAAAAAAGCTAAATATTATGTATTAAAAACTTTGAACTTAATCTTCACAGAATACAAATAGTAATGCTACTATTTGTAACCTGGGAGGAGGGTAAAAGTATAGTATGTAGTTTTAGATTCCATAACAGTTTACACCATAGGGGTAACCCTATGGTGGGTAAATATTTGGGCTAATAAGAGAGAGATACTTAGTAAATAAAAAAAATGAATTAGTTTTAAACTATAATTACTATGAAGTAGGGTAAACAAAAATTATAGTCTTGAAGTAACCTATTTTCTGCTTTCAAAACAAACTTGAGATATTGTGTTGAGTTGGAGCAAAACAAAAAAAAATGTAAAATAAAAGAATAAGACTGCTCAGAATTGATATGAAACTATTAATGGGATATATAGATGGCGCTACTAGTGTCAACATGTTGTAACTTCGAATGTTAATGAAAAATTTTGTATGAAATATTTATTTGTATACAAATAAGTTTCTAATGGTTTTTTCTTTAAATATATCTATAAATTTCCAATTTTCGGATATCTTTCTATGTCTGCACTTATTTTTCTTTTAATTTATTGGCAAATTTTATAACTCTAGGGCAACGGGAAGTACCTATTGATATTAATTTCGGCATTTTTATATGATACCGCAAGTGTGATAAATAAACGCTAGTATATTTTGATTGCGTTGACTTGGAGGTTTGTTCTTTTCTATGCTCTACTAATGGACTACCAAACTGAATATTTAATATTAGTTATAGCTTGATGTGTTCACGCCATTTTGAGAAAATGGTCTTGACAGACTTACGACAGACAGATCGATGGACAACAAAATTATTCTATACGGATACCGTTTTTTCCTTGTGAGGCACGGAATCCTAAAAATAGACTAAGCCTCATGGCGAAACTAAAATAAACTACATTTTTTTCAATTTACGAATCGTAAGATATTACATTAACAATATAATTCAAATATTATAAAATTAATTCAACAAATAATGATTGTTGGTAACATTTCTGTATGCTTTTTACAAAATATTCATTGTGGGTTCAATTCTCACTGGGAACGGAAGCACTAAAGCACAGTGTCTCGAAGGGAGGAAGGAGGGAAATAGAGTGTCTTATAAATTATATAAATATATATAAAAAAATATATTATATTATATTATATTTATATAGATATTATTATAATTTTCATTAGTAGGATTGAAATATCTTCCTTAGTAGGAATCGAATCCACAACCATCCTGTTTAGAATCAGACGCGGCACAAAGAACTCAATAAAAGCAAAAGTATATAAACATTACAATATATATGTACATATTGGTTCTTAATATATGGAGATAACATAATTATTAGGATATGGCCAGGAAATACGAAATAGCCCAATTTTCGTTAGCTAACTTTTACACTAACCGATCTTTTTAGTCTTCACAATATTTGAGTGGCCGTTTTTCATTTTCTGTTTATTTTGGAGACTGAAATGAAGAGGCAGAACTTTACGTCGGATTTTATGTGACAAAATTTTAAGTAACTATAAGTATTAAAAGTATCCGTCAAGTGCGAGTCGTACTCACGTACCGAGAGTTCCGTATCTATAAAAGTGGACTACACGTGAACTAGATGCTGTTTGCCAATTATTTCTATTAAGAGTGTTGTCTATTTGGCGTGATTCAACACTCTCTTTCTTCTCTCTCCGTCTTAAACTGCTATGCGGCATAAAGCGGGAAGCTGAGAATGTTAAAAGCCATATTTTCTTGGATTTTAAACATTTTCTTGTAAATCAAACTACCATTAATGATACATAAAATATTCTCAAATACACAAGGGTGTACAAAATAAAAAAAAGATGTAAATAATCTATTAAAATCGTATCGTATATTATGATGTAATGTATATCAACCTAAAGCTCCAGTAAAGTATGCCTTAAACAGTGTTAAACTAAAGTAGTTATCGGCTATAGCTATTAGCGGCCGTCCTGATGGCTTAGAGATGATGCGTTTATCCAGCACCCTAAGGCTAAGTACATATTGTAATTGTTTATGTGATATATTATATAATTTATTTAGTCTGAATTCAGATAAATAAATAGAAAAGTATATAATAGCTTAATAATTGCGGACCTTCGCCACGAAGAGGCGCAGCGTCTGCTAATAAACGGGATGCGGATAGCATCATAAGAAGAGTCCCCCTTCTCTTGCCGCCCATGAATATATATATATATATATATATATATATATATATATATATATATATATATATATATATATATATATATATATATATATATATATATATATATATATATATATATATATATATATATATATATATATATATATATATATATATATATATATATATATATATATATATATATATATATATATATATACATATATATATATATATATATATTATATATATATATATATATATATATATATATATATATATATATATATATATTATATACATATATATATATATATATATATATATATATATATATATATATATATATATATATATATATATATATATATATATAGTATATATATATATATATATATATATATATATATATATATATATATATATATATATATATATATATATATTATATATATATATATATATATATATATATAGGTAAGTATTTAGTGTAGATTCACGTTGTTCCACACTTTCTAGCCAATTATATATGTACGTGTAGATGAGGCAAAACTCTGCATCACTAAAAGCTTTAACCGACTTAAAAGCACTGAAAGTACATAATTGATTTATGTTTCAAGCAAAATATTTTTATTAATTATTTGGTAATTCTAAACAAGGCTTTACTGAAAGGGGTGCGTCCTACAGATAATGAGGTTAGAACGGATCAGCATGGCCTATTTCACAACAGATGATAGAAATATTGCTTGCTCTTATCTGAGTTACAGTAGCATTAGATCGGTATTTTAAATTTAATAACCTATTTTGCTTACGAGAACTGGAACTAGTGCAGTTCATGTTTATATATATATATATATATATATATATATATATATATATATATATATATATATATATATATATATATATATATATATATATATATATATATATATATATATATATATATCTTCTGCCTGGCATTAGTCCCGGCTTCGTTTGCCAGGGTCTGCCTTCCGACTAAGTATACTCCACTTTGCTCGGTCTTTAAAGGAAAGCGAAAAACGGAGTGTCTCAACACTAAATTCCCTCACCCTACCCTACTATATTCGTGATACAACGTACTAACAACGATAGGTATAAATGAAAAAAATATAGTTCTAAATAAGGTGTCTTTGGGGTTATAGAAAAAGTTCTAAGAGTCTGCCAGCTAGACTGTAATGTCTCTATCATATACAGAAGATTAATTTTAAGCACTGTTCATAATAAATTAATCTATATTACGCGATTGTATGTTTGTATATTTGTACTAATATAAAAAAATCAAAAATGTTTGTCTGTTTTAACGCATACTGATACTTATTGAAAAATGCTTTTTGTGTTGTAAATGCAGCCAATTTATGGAGAAATACTTTACTATAACTAATTGTTTCGATGTAACCCACTATACCTGCCATCGGTCAGAGTTATCTCAGACATTTACAATATGTCATGTGTCATAAACAGCTGTTAATTATATCCATTCGAAAACGCGGGTGGAGCCGCAGGTAACATCTATTATAAAGCGGAAAAGCTTATTAGTGTCTGATATAGTCCACTTCTCCAGGAAGGCTATAGGCTATAGGCTATAATTATTACATCATGTTACAAGTCCAAATCAATGATGCTTAATGTACCTATGGACAAAGGCTTCTAGCTTCTAACACCCAATTCTTAATTATTTATATTTGACATGGGCTGCGAAATCGCATATAGAAGCGTAGTAATATTTATACTTAAAAAGTAATTAAAGCCTTAAATTACTTTTACGTATATTTAAGAGAAGGCTATATAAATTCAGAACTACTATAGTACAAACTAGTAGAAAACGTTTAATAGACACTAGACAATGTGTGCAGTCCGGTATTTGGAGAGCTTTTCAAACAACGTGTTTGATTTTTGCACTTCAAAAGATAAAATTTAAAAGCTTCAATTTTATGTATGTAGGTGCCAATATCGATATGCGTATTTGTTTGGTGATTGTGACTTCAAATCCCATTTGGATATCACTTAAGGACTTTTTAAAGTGTTATTTCATATTAAAGATTTTAAAATGTATAAAAATTTGAGCATAGGTGAACTCAAACTGGCACCACTTGGATAGTATTGGTAATACTTATTCCTGGGCATACGGGTACGTGGCTTGAAGTCCTCGAGCTACTACTTTCCTATCTCCAATCCATTCCATAAACGCAATGTCCTCCTCCAAGACACGGGAGTGTCTCATACTTCCGCTTTTTCCTAGCTTCTCCTCTTTATATAAGGATCTCTAAAAATAATATTCTCAACAAACTTAATGACTACCTAAGAAATATCACCAAAACCGATTACATGTTGGTGCAGTGGATAACAAAAGTATTCAAAAGGTGCCGGTGTTGAGGGGCGGAACTTAACGTCACACCCACTTAGCAGGTTAGGAAGAGCTAACTTTTTTTTTTAAATATTTTTTTTGATCACTACGTACGTACGACACATACATTAGATAAACGTTTAAATATATTTCTTTAAAGAAATATTATTTATTAATAAATATCTATATATTATATAATAATAGGCAAAAATTAAATAGCTTTATTCCTTTTCCCGCATATTGGAGGGTAAATACAAGCAACCCAGTGTTAAGATACCCCGTTCTCCTCTTTCCGCCCAAGTTTCAACCGTTAGTAGGTGGAGGTCAAGAAATTAATTACTCACCTACAGAACCCACAGCTGCTGCGTTTACAGTCTGATGCTGTTCCGCTCTGCTACGACAGCCTCAGTAATAAGTCGTAAATAAGTCACATACATCAGTCAAATATATATTATTGCATATTATGCAAAAAAGCAGATATTTATTTAATTATTTTAGTATCCAACCATTTTCCATGATAAAAAGGCATAAGTCAAAAATTTAAATAAACACATATTTCATTACATGAAATCAAAGCAACGATCTCAAGCGATGGCATTTTCTAAGGATGTCACGAAGGAAATTAGAAAAGTTCTACGAAGACTCGACGTACCAGCCGTCCTGCTATAATTTCGTGACATAACATCGGTGATAAAAATATTTTTATAGCTTTCGTAGTTAGAAGGAATGAGGAATTCCATTAATGATTTTATAAACCATAATACACCTTGGGAATGAAATGCTCAAAAATGCATTGTAAAAAATTGTAAGTCACCAATATAAAAAAATATTGTAAATAATTAAATAAATAAATGAATTTAATTAAATAATAATAAATTTAAATTGTAAATAAATTAAAAAAAAAATATTCCCGCTGAGTTTCTTGCGCCGCGCCGGTTCTTCTCAGGTCTAAGGCATTAATTTTAATGAGCCGGTGCTAAATTATTTGTCGTTCAAAAATGAAGCATATATTTTCCTCAGTTTAGTTCTTTATGTATGGCGTTTCGAGCATATCAGTACAGAAATCATTTCGCCCATGTAACGTTGAATGGAGAACACACGAAGGAGGTTGTACGGTAAAAGAATAAATTATACCACAAAATTAGAATGCATAGATCCAATAAAAAATAACTATCTGCCGCAAAACAGACTTGTGTTGTTTTATAGAACATATTAGAAAAAAAATATATGTGAAATTAGTTTATAAGCAAGGAATATCTTACATATTATGTTAGTCTATAATTTGATTCTATTATCTTTAATATATTTACAAAGAAATTTACGTAAAGGACTAAACACAAACATTAACAAACTATTAACATTAAAAAGACGGGGAAATTTAAGAGGAAGGATTTTATAAGTGGGGTGGACGAGCTTGGGGCAGCTGAATAGGATGTGAAAGGATGTGCCTTCGTCGAGGTCACATTCATACAGAGAATCGTTCCTGACTTGACCTGAACTTACCTAGATGTATATGAATATCCAAGGCGTAGACGACAGGTATTAGAAATAACCGAACGATCTGCGTGCTTTAGTCGATAGAACCTAGGTCGATGTAGTATTCCTGTTTGAATGAATGCATAATGTTACCTTTAAGACGTTTAGACGATTTCTAAAAGTTATTCCGGTACTTATCCAAATGACTTCTTGCAAGTATAATATAATAAATGCTGGGCCGAATTAGAAAAATGTTTTTGTGTCTCACAAGGAGTCTCTCTCTCATAGTCAGGTTTTCCATGAAAATACTTTACCTTGATAGCCAATAATCAACTTACAGAGTCTGTCAAAGGCTCTGAAGCGGCAGCCCCGCTATCGGATTAAGGCATAGTGGGCTAATCACCTGCTTCCTCGAAAATCATTGATTACAGAAACTGAAACAAATAGAAACCGGACTGATCTATTAACGACGACTTTTGGCATGAAGAAACGGACACGAATTGCTTTCTGGAACGTGAGGACGCTTAGCGATGACAGCCGACTGGCCCAAGCAGAAGCAGTAATGCTAAACTACAACTTGCATATACTCGGTCTAAGCGAAGAAACGGGTTGGGCGAACTGAGAACGCCGAGAGGCTTGACTCTGTTGTATTCTGGTAAAGAAAATGAGGAAGATGTGCGTGAGTATGGCGTGGGGCTCATCCTTTCTAATGCAGCTAAGAATAGCCTTCTCGACTGGAAACCGATATCAGACCGGATCATGTATGCCCGTTTCAATTCCAGAGCCCGGAAGATCTCTATTGTCCAGTGTTACGCCCCAACCAACGCATCATCTAATGATGACAAGGATGACTTCTACAATGCCCTGAATGCCACCCTAAGTGGCATAAAGAAGCAAGACATCGTTTTCGTCATGGGGGATCTAAATGCAAAAGTTGGGAGCGTAAACACTAATCGTGAGCGGCATATGGGCACACAGGGACTTGGTATGTGCAACGAGAATGGAGAGCGCTTTATCGAATTTTGTCAGAACCACGATATTACCATCGGAGGAACATTGTTCATACATGGCTACCACCATAAGTACACATGGAACTCACCCGATGGAGTCACCAAGAACCAAATCGATCATCTTGCCATAAGTTCCAAATGGCGTTATTCATTGCTCGATGTTCGCAACCGCAGGGGTGCCGATATTGATAGCGACCATCATTTGGTGGTTGCTGAAGTCCGGCTTAAAGTTGCAAAAGCCCGTGTGGTTGGAGGACCCAGCAAGATTGGAAGAAGGTTCGAGGTTAATAAGCTACATGACTTGGAGACGCGTAAGGCCTTCCAACTCGAGTTGCGCAAACGTTTCTCTGTACTGGAAGCCACACACTACACTTAATACGGACCCGCCGACATCCGCCGAAGTTGCAAAGACGGTCTGCTAAGTCACACACAACAAAAAGCGGCGAAAATAGGCCTTAAAATAAACTCCCGGAAGACTCAAGAAATGAGAATTGGCGTGAAAATTAACTCACCATTGCTGATTGGCACGGAGGCAGTGGAACGCGTCCACAAATTTACTTACCTCGGGAGCGTCGTGGCAGAGACTGGGGGTACTGAAGAGGACATCGCTTCACGGATCGCCAAAGCCCGAGCTACCTTCGCGCAGCTGAAACCCGTTTGGCAATCGCGGAAACTGACCCGAAGAATCAAGATAAAGATATTTGGGACCAATGTAAAATCCGTGCTGCTTTATGGGTGCGAAACGTGGAAGGTTACAAAGGACAACTCACGCCAAGCCCAAGTCTTCGTCAACCGCTGTCTTCGCCGCATTCTCGGTATCTACTGGCCCGAGACCATCTCTAACGTAGAACTGTTGGAGAAATGCCAAGAGAGCCCGATCGACCACCAGATCAAGCGTCGCAGGTGGCAATGGATTGGCCACACGCTCCGCAGGGGTCCCGACCATATACCCAAACAAGCTTTGGACTGGAATCCCCAAGGGAAAAGAAAGCGTGGCCGTCCTCGTCAAACCTGGCGTCGCATCGTGTTGGCAGAAGCGGAAAACATCGGAATGACGTGGACCGACGTAAAGCGTGAAGCTCAAGACGGATTGCGATGGAGGATACCTGTGGACGCCCTCAAAAAAATCTAAATATTATCGCTAGAGAAATCACTTGGACCTGTTCTTTATTCTTATTTTTATGTATCGTATAAAAGTTTTTTTTAGATACACTGTAAAAAATCGTAAATAAACAGATTCTTCTAGGTGAATTTACGAGCGGTTTGCTTCACCACTGAAGATTGACTACTACGTTTAGTACTAACTTTTTATTTATGACACGCACTTTATAGTTCCTGTGGCTAATGGAAAAATTATATTAAGTTCTTATTTTAATTTATTTATAGCGCTGTATTCTGCATATAGCAGGAACCGAATGTTAAGAAAGTCCATTTCTCAGCTTTATGTTACTATGATAATAGAAAAAGAAAACGATTTAAGGTTTTTTGGACTTAAAATGTTTACAGGCAACAAACATTTTCAGCATAAGAATATCGTCCCAGCATGAAATGTAAGTGAAATGTGATTAATGAACTTCTATTATAATTAGTAGCACTTTATGACGTCACGACTAGGTATACCGCTGATCGCTTCCGGTCCGTAATGAAAACTGAGTGCTGCCATTTAGTCTTTGATATTACAAAAAATAAGTTTTCAATTTGAAGGAATTGTGGAAAATGAGACGTTAATGGCCTTTTTTATGTTACTTGTGAAAAAAAAATTGTTTTTGATATCTAGTGTTTGATAGACGTTCTTAAGAATCTATAATTATCTTTTTTTTTACATTTTTTTTAGTCCAGGTGCTGCTCTAAGCTCCTGATGAGTCATGATGAGCCATGTACCTAAGCGGGAATCCATGAGATGCTAAGTAGTTTCTACTCAATTAAACCTCTCGAGATATATAAGGAGCGACTTCGAGGACTCACAATTATTGTAGATTCAAAATGCATTGCAAAATGCATATACCTTGCCCGATGACGCTGTTAAAGACCGTTCAATATCAACAGCAGCCCCTTCAAGAAAATAAATTAAAATACGACTACATAAGTGTTGCCTATTTCCAGTCTTTACCATATTTTACTTTGGGTCCTTATTCAGGGTACTTCATGGGAGCCCTAAATTTCATGTAGAGAACATGTAATAATTTTGATGCAAATTTACGAGGCGAAAGATGCTTTAAAATAAAAATACATTTATAAAAAAACAAAACAATCATTAGTCAATTTGTGAAAGCTCATTTTCTTTTATTTTTATTAGCAGCACTTTCCGATGCGGATTGAGTTTACGATCGGACAATGTCCGGTAGAGATAAGTCACGGTGTTTTACTTTACTATCTGGAATTTTGTTTTTTTTTTACTTTTTATATTGAGCCTTCCTTAAATAGTCCGGAAATGTTATCTTATAGCCCATTAACACTAAGACATTTCAATTAAAATTTAATTGATATATTACTGATGAGATATGATTTTAATAATGTATTTACAATTGTTACGTCCGAATCCACTTCCCTTCTTATTTTATACGGAACACTAATCGTTCACTGAATGTTGTCATACAATCGTTCACTGCGAGAGTCATCACCTTTGAAGATGAAGCCTTCTAGATGCAGCAGCTCCTCATCCGTTGCGCCTTCCATTGTCTCGGGTGTTGATTACAACGTGGAGATGGGATCGAGCTCATGATCTTGCCTTTCACTTGTGATCGAAATATTTGAAGATTCGTCTGAGCTAAGCTTGGATTTTCAGTTCCTTCAAAATCGAGACGTTGATATGAAACTTTGTCTAAGGGATACGCAGTAACCGCCAAATATACTACGATCCAAAAAAAACAATAGAGTGCCTATAATAGGTATTTACCAAAAAAATTGTGTTTTCAAAGGACAAAATAGTGAATATTTGCTATTACGCATTGGCATTCCATATAGGATCGATGTAATTTTGTAATCTCATTTTATGTCCGTTTTTGATACTTTCGTAACGCTTTTACTTATCTAGCATTTTTTTTTAAAATTAAAGTAAATTGAAAAGATAATGGAATTGTTTCAACACAATATCAGTTATGTAATATACACAGGTTATGTGAAGTACTATATTATATTTCAACCGCTTTAAGGGTTAGTAACTCAATAGGGAAAAAAACGACTTTGTTGGTCGTTTTTCAATCTGTTTGTCTGTATCTCAAACGTCACAAGAAAAAGATATGGAGTCGGAATTTCATCCAGATTTCATCCTCACGTTGAGAAGTTCCTGACCCTGATCTTAACCAAGTACACAGACCCACATACAAGCTCAAGGCGCAAGGGTAAACAGGTCTCTAGTAATCGGTTGTTTCAGTATAACAATAACTAAATGACTAGTATGCATCAAACAATAACCTTTGTCCTTTTCCATAATGATTTTATATTAAGCCTAGATTTGAGTGGCCCCTACAAAGCCGCCAATTCGGTGGATATTAGGTGTCAATAGATTTAGGGTCCCGCAAATGATTAGGGTCAGACAATTTGGGCGTTATCTTCTCATTCCATTTGATACTCTCGCCAAAATTTTCGTAATATGATTCGTGCTATGAAGAAATAAGGTTTATTTTAGTTTTAAGCCATATATGGTCATTATTTTACATAAAATCAAAGTTATTTTGATCTATAACAATATGTTTTTGACATTAATGTACTTATTCATGAAAGTTCACGATGCGCACGTACCTATTGTAATACATATATGTTTTCCTATTTTTTCCTTTTAAATAATTTTGTCTATGAAAAAGTATGTACATAAATGAAAATTATAATTTTATATGATACTTGCACGCGGAGTTAGACCACCCGGACGCCCAAGGAAGCGATGGCTGGATGTCGTGACACAAGACATGAGAGCCAATAAATTATCCACTGAGGATGTTAAATACCGTGCAAAGTGGAGTAGGCTCAGTCGGAAGGCAGACCCTGGCAAAAGCCGGGACTAATGCCAAGAAGAAGAAGAAGAAGAAGACTTGCACGCGGTAAACGTTTTCATTCTCTATATCTTGAATAAATGAAAGCAATTCATTTCCCCGAGTGGGAATCGAACTTACAATTGTCGTGTTTTCAGACAGACGTAAAATAGATAATAAATAGACATAAAATCACGTAACAAGAATTATATAAAATTATCAAATATATATATATATATATATATATATATATATATATATATATTATATATATATATATATATATATATATATATATATATATATATATATATATATATATATATATATATATATATATATATATATATATATATATATAAGTAATTAGCAATTATGAAGTAAATATAATTAAATACAATCTTACGTATTTACGTAATAGGTATACTTTGTCACTATTACATTTAGTGTCAAAACCACTAGCCTCACCTATACTTCCCGGCTTGTAACTCAACTAAATAGGCACTTAATAGTAGCTGCCACTCGCAAAGCAACATAAATTATGTTAACAATACCACAGCAGTGTTCCGTATAAAATAAAACACTTGTACAAAGTGGTTACCTTTTATGTTTAGAATTAGAGGCCGTTACGGCGCAGTAGGGTAGCGACTGATAGTAAATACGATGCTTGTGGGTTCAACTTCTATTGGGGAAATGATTATATATTGAAATTATTTACACACAGTGGCTTGAATATTGGGTGGAAAGTGTAGCTCTAAGGGTGATAACATTAGGTACCCTCTGCCTACCCAGCTTTGCTGAAAAAATGTGAAGCTCCTTTTAAGGGTTCCGTACCTCAAAAGGAAATAACGGAAACCTTCTATGATAATTTTGTTGTCCATCTGTTTGTATGTCCGTTGGTCTTTTTGTCTGAAATTAATAGCAACTATCCTCATCCATGGTACCTTGGAGGACAGAAAAAATTAACTTCTAAGACAACACAATCAAAAGATATAGGCGTTTATGCTTGCATATTGTCGTAATCAAAACCTACTCTCAGTTAACAACCAGTTACGAACTTTACCAAGAATTTGTATGAAATTTATATATTTTTTACTAATTTAATCCTATAGTTCATTTCATACAAACTGAGTGCATACAATCGCAAATACAAAATTTTCAACATTTTTAAATTGTTCTTTCCGCTTTATGAAATTCATACGGAATCCTCGGTGCGCGAGTTCAACTCACATTTGATCGATATTTTTTTATTACTTAAAACAAGTATTAGAATATACCTAATAAGTCCAATCTCCATTTTTATTCCAGTGAAATATTTAAACATGAAAAACAAACTGAGAAACATCCTAAGAAATGTAAGTGACAGATAAAAATGATCCTGTTTATTGTTCGACCGAAGTAATTGTGCTGTTTTGGTTTGTGTCACTTCAATATGGGCCTCAATTTACAAAGCGATTTGTTTTCTTGATTCAATTACTTTTAAATGGATGTGATTTCTGTATATACATATTTTTTTATATTATGCATTTTTCGGCACGACACAGTAGAGAGAACCTAGTGTGTATGTGTGTGTGCAAGTGTGTGTGTGTGTGTGTTTGTGCGTGTGTGTGTGTGTGTGTGTGTGTGTGTGTGTGTGTGTGTGTGTGTGTGTGTGTGTGTGTGTGTGTGTGTGTGTGTGTGTGTGTGTGTGTGTGTGTGTGAGCGAGTAAACGGAAATAGATAAATTAAACCTCCCGAGTGGCGATTGTACCTTTTTTTTACGTTAGGAATTTTTTTTACGGATTCCCGAACGAGTGGGGACTCGAACGGGTTGTGTGGGACTCGTGGACCGGCAGATGTTGACCAGTCCACATACCCATTAAAGCCTCACGGTGGTCCTCATTGACCGCCTTGGGCCGTGAGACATGGGGACCAAATTTTCCAGCCATAACCAGAATCACGCCGGAAGTGGCGATTGTACCTACAAAAAACATTTGATTAATGTTACATTTTTAAGACTCTGAGGGAAAGGCATATAGTAGCTATTGGTGCCTGCCTCTTTACCACTTTTTGCCACTTTTCCATTTGACGATGCAAACAAAGCCGCTGGTAAATCTAGTTTCTGATCTCCTGGACGAAATCTACCGTCAAGCTTTCTTAACTGGGAAGGTTATATAGAATATTTAATACTGAAATTGCAATTGTTCGAAAAACTGACATTTGTTCTCACTTACGAAATTTAGACAGGATCGTGCTAAATAACTTACGATGGAATCTGATTAGCAAAGATATATAATGGCTAAATAATCATTTTAAATATCTCTAGCAATATATTAAAGGTATTATAGTAACCGGCGTGGCACAGTTTCACAGCGTCTGACTGTAAACACGATGGTTGTGGGTTCGATTCCCACTTGTTGAAATTAATTGTTCAATTCCTCGCTCTGGATATCGTCTCTCAACATGAAATCTCGAAAACTTTTCAAAAGGCTAGGAAAGGAGTGTCTTAAGACTAGGTTCCCTGTGCTTATCCTGCTATATACGGGATACAGTATAAAATTAAAAAAATAAATATATTTAATTCCCTACTTTCCGTCATTCGAGGCATTGCGTGTTGAGTGGCGGAACTCAAACGCCGCGCTTTGCCTTATTACCAGAGCTAAGGAAATGAAAATAATTAACTCTCTCCGAGTGGGAATCGAACCCACAAACCGTCGCATTTACAGGCAGACGCTGTGCCTCTGCGCCACGACAGTCATCTTATATATTTACTTAATTAACACCTTTTTTTAAGCTTTTGCCTTGTTGGCAAAGCGAAGAAAATGAACATAATTCATTTTCCTCGTGTGGGAATCGAACGCACAAACCGTCACGTTAAGAGGCAGACGCTGAGCCACTGCGCCACGACAGTCCTCTTTAATTAACCCTTAAACACCTAATTACTTCTTATTTTCTACTATATTAAGTACAAACAACTGTACAAATAATTAAATTGCATATTCATAAGTTTTCAAAATACAACCCCGGGGTGGCTTTGTAATGGAAAACTAGAAAAGTGAATTAATTCATGGTTTCATTTTCCACAGCACTGTTACTCGATAAATTGTTTGTACACTTTGTTCTGTTTAACTAACGTGTGCTAGTATTTATTATATATTAATTTTTTAATCTTATTTGTCTCTTTGGAATAATCTATGATGAATGATAAAATTTATAAAACGGCTTGTATCATGAATGTCAATATAAATGAAATTCTTCTTTTTTCTTCTTTATTTCTGTTGAATTAGAGGTATATCGCTAGTTTGTCTGAATTTGAAACTTTATTCATTATAAATCATATACACCAATTATGATAAAATTTTACCAACAACTATACAAATTTATAAAGTATGTTATGTGGCACAACGAGAGAAAGAATTATTTTTTTTTTCTCTCTGGTTACAAGATATCTGGAAAGGCCCTAATAGTAGTTTCCCTACACTTACTCAGTATATAGATTATATAAGGAAATGTAAATACACAAATAGAATATGATTCTAAAATCTATGACTTTAAAATGTTTGTCTGTCTGTGTTTTACTTGTTAAGAATAAAATATATCCATCGTTACGTAGCGTTTACACGTTGTTTTTTTTTCCAACCCAAGACTCCTGAACCACCTCTCTCATATCCAATCTTAGTCTTGGACAGCTCGAATCTGTCGCTAGTATCTACATACAATGCTACATATATACGTCAGAATTAAGTAATATATATTTTCTCCAAATAAAAACTGAAAACCAGCGTTGGTACAGACTGAGCTTTATATTATCGCTCATGAACCAACATTTATGCTGAGTGACCTTCCTATTTGAACGTCACACTGCTGTACACTATTCTTATTAATAGTTTTTTTTATAGGTACGTACAAACATAATGACTTAGAATAAGACTTTGATTGTATGTTTATTGCATTTTTTTTTATTTGTTTGTTTTGTTATATGTGTTCTTATCAAAAAATAGTTTAAAAGTCAGCATAATTTATAGAATTAGATTTTTATGTACTGGTGACGCTTGAAATACGCGTTGCCATAGAAACGCATATGTCACTTCATATGTTTATGTCAAATGTTTTTATATAAAATTATTCATTATAAAAGTATTTTTAATGCATTATTTAAAAATATATCTTTCTGCACTGCTTTTCCATACAATGCCCATACTACTTCGTTCATACCACGTTTGTTAGAGGAGATCTAAAGTTTTGCCTTGACACATTCATATATAGATAACACAAGTAATGGCTAGCGTGTCGAACCCTCATTTTTGCCATTTTTTTAATTACAAGCAAACATCTGTAAAGCGTTTGGTGTCATTATCCCTTGGTTATATATAAGACGATAGTCTGTACGGTTTTGGTTTCTCAAGCGTAGCGTTGCCTTTGTCTCGGCCATTTACTCGGTTTTATAGCTGTCTTCTTAAAATTTACCACGATTTGTCTTTTTGTGAATATTTACAAAAAGTGACGTTTCGATGATATTACTGTCTGTAAATATGCTAGCGGCATATTAGATTAATTATTAGCTGGTATAGATACAATTTCTTCTCGATTCCCAATTGGAGAGAATAAATAATTTTCATTTTCTTCGCCACTGGTCATAAGACAAGTGGCGTGGCATTGATGTCTCGGGGATCAGAGTATAAAGAGAATATCTCTTATAATTTTTCTAAAAACTTAGTACATTGCCAGACTATGGCTACCTAACCTAATCGTATAAGATTTGCTGACGATTTGGTAATCTTGTCTAAAACAAGACAAGAAATTCAGCAAACTATGATAGAAAGACACAATGAGTCTAGTAAATTAGTTGATTTAGAAATGAACCTGACCATAACAATGTTGATGACTAACAGCAAAAAGACAATACTATACGTTGGTAGCGAGCCGAGTAGGACACAGCTAACCTAGAACAAATACTGGGCACTGAAGGATATCTTTGAAAGTAACATGCCGATCAAAATTAAAACAAAGGTACTAAACTCGAGTCTCACGTACGCTAGTCAAACGTGGAAATAATAAAATAAATTGTATGAGAAATGAGATGGACAAAAATGGGCCACAAGACAAAAAGTCGAAAGGTACACCTGTAGCAAGGTAGGAAGATGACTATAAAAAATGGCCTGCAAAGGGATTCTTATGGAATAAAAAAAGTACATATATATGTATATTTGTGTATTTATATATAATTGATTAGAATGAATCTATCATATATTATATAAACTTTTGGCTATAGAACTGTAACTTAAAATTTTTCCTAACTATAATTTTAACTTTCATCATCTGTAAGAAATAAATAAAAGTCTATACCTACTAATTTTATTTACTCAGAGTTCAGGTAGTATAATAATGTATACACTTTGGCCGAATGCCCCGCATGTGCCCCACAACGCTGGGCTTTGATGACTGTAGTGGGTGGTGACCTCTCTCCAATGTGGTAGGGGCCAAGCTGGATTGTGAGAGAAGCTGGTCTGCGATGGTCTCCTTCTGCGAATCTGTTGTCGCATTGAAGGAGGCCGCGGAGCGGGTACGTGAGTCCAGTGCAAATGTAGACCCTCTCCGCCGCCGGAGGTCAAGGAGATGGAGAAGGCACTTTCAAGAAGTCCAACTCCCCCTACCCTAGAGTGGATACTACGGGATTCTTGTGATCCTCCTCTTCCAAGTCGTGGAGGCTCCAGATACCCTTGGAACTTCAGAGAACCGTAAAGACGATGGTGGCTCGTAGCAGGCGGGCCTGTCACCGAGGCGTCGTAGTAGAATGCTCAACCGATCCTACGGCGCCTCACAGAGGTGAAGAGGGTTCCGCTGGGTTTTAGTGGGTAATATCGAGTACTGTACTGTACCGATGAGTCCCACAGTACCACCCAACCCATCACATGGGTGGTCTGCGTAAAAGGCATTTCCCAGCGAAGAAAAAAAAAAGTATAATAATGTATAGAATTTTAAAATGTATCATAAAAAAATGAGCTCCATTGCAAAATTTCTCTGATAGAAAAAGTCACGGCGTTCTGTTCCGGAAAACGATTTTGGATATCGTCTAAAATCTTAATTCTCAACAAATTTATCCGGAACAACCTGTAAACTACAGTTAAGTAAGCAAACTTTAAAAAGCTTGTAACTGTGCTTAACGACGAACTTTACTCGAGTGCTCGATGCTTATAGACTCTTAATACAGAACAGCGTTTTCATTTAATTGGAGTGTCAGAATAAAATAAACTTTTATAAATTTGCATAGCAGTGATGGTTTAATAAATTTTGAAATGTAAAATGTAAATAAAAAAGTCACGCAGAGGATTACACTATCTAGAATACAAGCGGAAAGTGGAGAACGGAGTATATGACCGTTAGGTTCTCTGCCTATATATATAAATATATATATATATAAATATATGATACAATATATATATATATATATATATATATATATATATATATATATATATATATATATATATATATATATATATATATATATATATATTATATATATATATATATATATATATGTATATATATCAAGTGTCTTTACAATAGCTTCCACCAGCTTCGACTGTTATATGATGCAATATGGACCTAACAAAAATGTATTATTTGTGTAATTGTTGTATTTTTCTTTTACAAATTTACAATATAACAAGATATGAACCTGCATTTTATGAACCTCATGCAATAATATAAAAACCCCGGGACCTCGAGCCACCACTTTCATAACCCGATCCAATCCATGTAAGTGGTGTCCCTCCCCTATATTCCAAGTCTTTCTGCCTCTTATTCCCTTTCCTTTCTTGGTTTCTCCCAGTAATGGGTTTGGAGGTCAGATGGCAATCGCTCCACTAAAAACCACTTCGCCACTCATATGGACCGATTGGACAAAAAGCTGGGTATGGCTAGGGCGTCGCCGTTAAACGACGCGCAGGCACATCGCCCTACACCTGCGATAAGTGGGCAAGGGCTACCGTGTCAAGTACGGGCACGGCTAACGACGTCAGTACCCAGACGGAAACTCCGCTTTGGAACATGGAATATTGGCTCTCTAACCGGACGATGCAGAGAACTCGCAGATGTACTCATGAGACGTCGGGTCCAGTGTGCTTTCCTTCAGGAAACTCGCTGGAAGGGCAATAAGTCTCGTAACATCGGGCAGGGTTACCGCCTTATATACACTGGGTCACCTACGGGCAAAAACGGTGTAGCGGTAGCGCTTTCTGAAGAGCTTCAGAATGGGCTTCTTGAAGTTGACCGTCGCTGCGACCGCTTGATGCGGGTAAAGGTACTGATCGAGGGCCTAATCACAAACTTAATCAGTGCTTATGCTCCCCAGGCGGGTTGTAGCACGGCTGAAAAGGAGACTTTCTGGGAGCAGTGTGAAGAGGTCCTACTCGCTATACCGTCTACCGAAGCAATCTTAGTTGGGGGGGACTTGAACGGTCACGTGGGTAGGGTCGCTGAGGTGTATGAACGTGTTCACGGGGGTTTTGGATATGGTCTTCGCAATGCAGAGGGTGAAAATATTCTAAGAACCTGCATTGCGTCTGATCTGGCCATCGTGAACACTTTCTTCCAGAAGAAACCTCAGCACCTTATAACGTATAAGAACGGGTCCCACTCAACTCAAATTGATTATTTGCTGACTAGACGGTGTCATACAGGCAGGGTGACCAACTGTAAGGTCATTCCCGGCGAAAGCCTGACGGCCCAACATCGCCTCCTTGTCATGGACTATAATGTTACCCCCGAAAAAGAAAGTAGCTGAGAAACGCAAGCCTAGGATTAAGTGGTGGTTGTTGAATGGGCCGATGCAGACAGACTTCTTGGCGGAGGTGGAGAGTCAAAATCTACTGACTAACACCGAGACCGCTCAGACTGCATGGGATCGAGCTCATTCAACAATCATTGCGGTGGGCAAGCGAGTTCTTGGCGTTACTAAGGGTGGGCGTGTCATCGACAGGGAGACATGGTGGTGGAATGACCAGGTGCAGGGGTTGATTCAGGAAAAGAAGGCTGCGTTTAAAGAATGGCAGCATTCCAACTCTCCTGAAGACAGACTGGAGTACAAAGCAGCGAAACGGGCCAGCAAAAGAGCTGTAGCCAGAGCCCGCAGAGAAAGTTTGTCGCCATTGTACGATAAACTTGAAACTGTGGAGGGGCAGAAGCTCATATACAAACTGGCTCGTGCTCGAGATAAAGCGACGCAGGATATTACAAAATGTCTTTGCGTCAGAGATTCTCGGGGCACGTTGCTTTGTAGTCATGCCTCTGTGAAGGAGAGATGGAGAAGCTACTTTAAGGAGCTGCTGAACACTCAGCAGTCTTGTAGTCTTCCTCCTGAATTATCTCCTAACCTCGGACTTGTTGCTCCAATAACCCGTGACGAAACTCGTAATTGTCTTCGACGCATGAAGAACGGAAAAGCGGTAGGACCTGACGACATCCCATCGAGGCGTGGAAATCGTTGGGCTCTCTTGGTGTGCTTATACTTACTGACCTGTTTAACCGTATCTTGAATACTGGAAAGATGCCACATCAGTGGCGGCAGAGCTTTATTATCCCTATTTACAAAGGAAGGGGCAGTGTTCAAGATTGCGGTAGTTATAGGGGGCATTAAGATTATGAGCCACACCATGAAGCTCTTCGAGCGCATGATCGGCCTCAGGCTCCGCCAAGAATGTACTGTCTCTGAGTCTCAGTATGGGTTTCAACCAGGATCAGGCACTATGGACGCCATTTTTGCCCTCAGAACTTTGATGGAGGCTTACAGGGAAAAAAGGACAGCTCTGCATGTGGCCTTTTTGGACTTGCAGAAGGCCTTTGACTGTGTGCCACGTCAGTGTATCTGGTGGGCATTGCGATCCAAGGGGATCCCTGAAGCCTATATTGAGGTTATCAGAGATATGTACAACGACTCCGCTTCAGTGGTTAGGACCGCTGTTGGCGACACCAAGCCCTTCCCGATTACTGTAGGGGTTCACCAGGGCTCAGCTCTTAGTCCGTTCTATTCAATGTAGTGCTGGATACTGTCTCGGCTCACATCCAATGCCAGCCCCCGTGGCTGATGATGTATGCCGATGACATAGTACTCATCGACGAGAACCGACTGATGCTGGAGCGTAAAGTGAACGCCTGGAAGGGTGCGCTTGAGAACGGTGGTCTCAAACTGAATGTGTCGAAGACCGAGTACATGGCTTGCAGGAACCCGGACTCGAGCACCATCCATATCGGGCCTGAGCCAGCCGTTAAGTTGGAGAAGTTCAGGTACCTTGGAGCCGTTATGCATGAGTCTGGAGGCATCGACCACGACATCCATGCCCGTATAAACGCTGCCTGGGCCAAATGGCGGGAGGTCACTGGTGTAGTCTGTGATAGCAGAATACTTATATATATATATATATATATATATATATATATATATATATATATATATATATATATATATATATATATATATATATATATATATATATTGTTATATATATATAAAATGTTAAAAATGTTCCTATAAATATCAAAGCTAACAGCTTCCAACTATCATTTGAAGCTTAAAATGTCTACAATTCAATACAGCTTGTACACTATTATTCTTCGCTTACATTCTCGTTATATTAAAATACGAGTATCTTCCGCAAAACCGTAGCGGGCGTGTGATAGATGGGTGATTGATACTGACTTCAATCAAGAGTACGAGTGCTATACGTGACCGTGGTAAATATTTACAGTAAATGTGTTTAATAAGAAAAATATTTATAATTTGTGTTAATTTATATATTTAATATTTATATAAGGTCGGAGGTTCTTTTAACAATGTGGAGCGAACTTTTTTTTTAATGCGTAGGGGACTATCCTTAAGTGTAGATATATAGGTGATTTGGTATTCACTCATAGATTTCATTGACACCCGAATAACATTGTCGGCTTTAAATGTTTTGCTAAGAAGCTATAAATTAAATTCTTGTACCGGAGACAGAATCTACGGACCACTACAAACTAATTTCATTTAGAATTTCGGTTAACTGTGAGATATATAAAAGGAATAGATTGCTTTTTTTTAACCCTATGATTATTTGATATATGTATGATCTCTAGGTTAAGTCTAGGTTCAATTCCCATATTGAAAGTATTATACATTATAACTATATTCATTTGGAAATTTATTACAAAATTCTTTTTTTCCGTTAAAATCTTCCTACTCACAACAAGTCTTCCGTTACTGAATGGCTGACTGATAGACATGAAAACCGACGAAACCATTTGAAATTTGGCATACAGATGTTTTGGATATCGTGGATTGGTGGCAGTGGCGAAGTGTGAAATTTTGTAAGAGCCGAAATCCGCCGAAAGCCGAAATCTAAAAAAATCATTAAAATAAATTCCGTCACTATAATATAAAAATTGAGCTTAGTTTATGAAGTTCATTTATTTAGCAAAAAATTTATGATTTGTATTGTATGAAATAAAATTGATTGATAGTGAGAGTTTCATACTTAATTATTTATTGTTATTTAATATTTCTTAAGATTAACAAAAGGTAGCCTGACGGGAATCGTGTTATATGGACCCTTCGTCACTAAGAGACGAAATTTCACCAAGTTTCTACGGTAACGTTCTACGGTACTACGGTAACGTACGGTAACGGTATAAAATAAAATTTTACCTTTTATAGTCGACGGAAACGAAAAGATGGGCTATAATTTATAGTCAAATATTTTTGTTGACACGTTAGTGTACATATATATATATATATATATATATATATATATATATATATATATATATATATATATATATATATATATATATACTCGGCCTTTCAGTAAATTAAACTTGTAGTACTTAAAATCTCTGCACAAAATGCCTAAGGTATGAATTCTTTGTGAGAATAAAGCAAATAAATCTTTTATAAATTGGCAGTCCTAAGTAGCTAAATCCTATTACACTGAAGTCGATCGCGCTCTAATTATAACTGGCATTACCGCAATGATCTTTTTATTATCTTTTTTATTTATATTCTAGGAAAAAAAATGTATTTACCTTGTGAAGTAAAACAAGTTCTGCCTGTATATATGGTTGGGGGTTCGATCAGGCGGAAAGTGGAGAAAAGTGTGCCTTGTCACTTATTTTCACGTCGCCAGGTTATTCTGTCTACCCTGCTGTATGCTAAATAAAACTTGAAGCTGAAAACAAGATACTATTTTTATGAATTATGGCTTTTTTAAAAGTGTATAGAAAAAATATTTCAATAAAAACGACAAATAATCAGATAAATTATTATTTGTCGTTTTTATGGTCCACTTTGCTTCGATTTGTACAATGAAACAAAAGAAGAAGAAGAAGAAGTTAAATAAAACTTTCTATAAAACAAAAAAATGGAGAAGAATGGCTTAGAAAGAGCATTATGAATATATTTCAAACATCTCCATTAGCGTATTTCTTATAGATGATTCATTATTTGTGTTCTCGAATCAAATTAACGATCACATTTATACTTTTTTATAAATATGGCTTTTAAGCTTTTCTAAGGATAATACGTTTATAGTTTTATATCATTCTTCTTTAGTTTTATATCATTCTCCCCAATTGGGAGTCGAACCTGCTACCGTCGCGTTTACAGTTCGACGCTGTACCGCTGCGATACGACGAGTGGCCGGAAGACGGACGTCTTTTTATTGTTCTTTTTTTTACTATATCTGTGGCAATCGTGGCGCATAATCAATTACTTCATTCCCGTTACCATTTGATGAATTGATGAATAAATTATATAACAATTCCAAGACAAAGTGCGGCTTTAGTTCCAACATTCAACACATAATGTCTCGGATTGCGGCGGCAGGTGGAGAACGGAGAGTCTTGACACCAGATTATTAAATATAATGATAGTAATTACAATTCCTTCCGGGATATGTTTATATTTCGAATGTTTTTATTTCTTGACTCTATTTAAACATGGTACCATATTATGGTAAAATCACTACATGACTTGGAAGTAGCGGAAAAAGTGATTTTTCACTACTACTGTAGCTGGGCAGGCAAAAAGAACTTAGTGTTGGGACACTCCGTTACCACCTGTCACCTAATTTCGAGATATAGCGCGTCCGTGAGTCGCAGAACCCACTTCAAATTATTTAAATGTTCCCGTAAATAAAGATATATTTCAGCCTCTCTCTTCATCCCTTATGGCAGGGTAGACAGAGAGACGGAGAGAGAGAGCCAAATTTCTTGAGTGGCGGAACTCTACGCGTTTCGTCAACCAGAATGTATTATTGAAAACATTTACATTTTTCTACTACGTCACATTGTCAGTGGCGTGAATATTATATAAATTCTCCTTTTCGCATGTTGGTTAATAAAAGTCGTTTTAAATATATTGTTCGTATTGTTTGCGATTAATTGTGCATACAATACGCATAACACTGCATTTGTACGACGAAAATACACTTTTATAAATGTTTACATTGTAAATGTCGTCGGTTGTTCCAGTACAAGTGGTAAGAGTAAGCGACTATATAATATATATATAATATATATATATATATATATATAATATATAGATATATAATATATATATAATATAATATATATATATATATATATATATATATATATATATATATAGATATATATATATAGATATATATATATATATATATATATATAATATATACTATTATAATATATATATATATATATATATATATATATATATATATATATATATATATATATATATATATATATATATAGCGTATAGCTATTTTTCAGCTACACATTTTTTCCTGTACTGTAGAGAGAGCTTAATATTAAGTCACTGCGAGCTCCAGTTTCTTCAGAAAGCACTGTCAACCACTCAATAAGCAACTAAGTTTCTGTCTAAACTCGCTGAGCCCCTCAGCGAGTTTAGACAGAAACTTAGTTGCTTATTGAGTGGTTGACAGCGCTTTCTTAACAACAATTAATCGTGTGAGGATCGGAATCGTAACGCATCAGACGCTATTCAAATGAGCTATTGTGATTTTAAGGAATAAAAAAAACCCTAAAGCACAACAGTTGAAGACTATACATACATAGTTACAATATAATTTACATTTATTTAAAAAATATTTATATTTGCATCTTGCCTCCTGGTGGGACTTGAGTCTTCAAAGTTATTAAGAAGTCTTCACTACTGTAATAAGAATGTTTAAATATTTCAATAGCGTCGCGGATAATTTTAGGAATATAATCAGTTTAAAATACTTAAAAAAATTTATATATCAAAATTTTAACGCAGCAGAATATGAACCCATGGCTTCTGGAAACAAAATTAAAAAAAATATATTTTCTTTAAGTATTTTTTTCTATCCTTAGACTTTAAAAATAATAAAAATATATATCTGTTTACCCAAACAATGAGGTCTTTCAAGCCTGATGTAGCAGTTAAGTGAGTGAGTGAGAAGTTTTATACGCTTTATGTTTACATAGAGAAGACTTCGTTAGACGACGTTTTTTTTTAATATCTGATATATGTTTCTTCATCTTAAAACTAATGTTTGCTCTTTGCTTGTATCATGTAAAATAAACTACGGTCACATTCTAGTTTGTGAACACCTGCAAGCAGGAATAGTTCCATTTCTTATCACGATCGTTACATAAAAATATTTTTTAGAAAGGGATACGTTCGTGTATTCAGACTATCAGAAGTTATTATTTAATATATCTATATATCTATATATGTATGCTGAATATAATACAACCAACATACAATTTTATATTCTACTATTTCTATCTAATTATTTCTATACAATTTTTTGTTCCTTAAGAATATCTCGAAGTGAAAAGTAATTTCAGCGAATCACTATATTAGGTACAAGCTTTGCTAGGCTTAAAAATAAAACGAACTATAATAAAGAAACGGTAAAAAGAAATAATAAAAAAAAATTAAGGTTCTAATAATGTAAAATGGTGAATGAATTATTTAAAATTCTCCATTTCTATAAAAATAGTACGGTATTGAACCAGCTCTATCTCATAACTTGTACCAAGCATTTTGTTTATATACGCGGCGCCTGAATTTTCCAGTGTACACTCACGTAATGTGTTACGATTATTTGCGTATAAAGTGCAACTAAATTTAAACAGCAGCATTGAGTTCCTCTAGCGATTTAATTAACAGCGCCATTTCTGTATCTTGCAACATTGAATTATGTGAATTAAAATAGTTTATAGTTTTATGTTATGTTATATTTATAATTTACAGTAATGGTTCTAATATTAAATTCCATTTAAATTTACTTGTCTCAGACACGTTTCATATCGTCATTAAAACGTGATTTAGAAGCGATATACAGCTAGACTAAAATAGCCACTTAAATTGTATTGTATTCCAACACTCTATTGGTCACGTGTACTATAGGAATAATGTAGCATATTATTATAAAGACAATAGCATCGTTAAGCGCAATTTGGATTTGGGCAGTCTTGGCTCAGTAGTACAGCGTCTGACTATAGACGGGACAGTCGTTGTTAATTTTTGTGACATCAACTTAATATAAAATATAATTACGTTATCTGGTCGTAACATTGTCGATTTACATAAATATATTTTTTTATTTGTATTTATACATTTTTATTTAATAGGAAAAAATGTTTCATGTACTGCATGCAATTCCTATTTTTTTTATTTTGTCAGTAAAAGTGGTACATATAAAGTTTATTATTTAAAAATTGGAACCAAGTCATTAACCCTTTCTGGGAAGGAATTCATGTGAAAGGTAGTCTTGACAGCAGTCTTCTCGGTACTTTAAGGAACGATAAATAATAACCATTTTTTGATATACTGATTTAAAATTAGCATATAAGTAAATAAATTAAATTAATTTACATAAAGTTCACCTTGTGGAAATATTACAATTCAATAGAAATTTACAAAGTTAAGGTTCTAATAATTGAAATTCTGTGTTAAGTGAGGTTTTATGTCTTCTTTGTTGCAGAGTTATTTCCGGAGCTGCCTGAATTCTTTCCTCCCAGGATGGTGGTACCCTCTATTACCGAAGAGGAAATGGAATTGGCTTTTATTAGGCCAAGTACCTAGAGTACCTAGTACCTGGAGTACCTAGGCAATAATCTTCGGATACTGTTTGACCGATGCCTTTCATCGGGACAGTTCCCGAAGATCTGGTAGCTAGGAAATACTAGGCTTGTTGCACAAAGAAGGTCGTGCTTTGAACTCACCTTCCGCATATAGGCCGGTGATTCTGCTTAATGAGACGGGTAAGATCTTGGAGAAGATTGTCGCAGCCCGTCTCACGCAACATCTAGAGGAGGTAGGCCCGGATCTATCAGAGGCTCAGTTCGGGTTCAGGGCTGGTCGTTCTACTATCGATGCTCTGAACGCACTGAAGACTAGGTCGTTGGCCGCGACGGTAGAAGGAGACGTTCTTCTAGCCGTATCGCTAGACGTGGTTAACGCGTATAATAGCCTGCCGTTCGAAACACTATGAGAGGCGCTACATTATCATGGCGTGCCTCTCTACCTCCAGCGGCTATTGAACGACTATTTTCAAGACAGAGTGGTAGTATTGACGGGGGAGATGGACAAATCAGTCGTCATAGAGTCAGTTGTGGGGTTCCGCAGGAATCAGTTTTGGGCCCACTACTGTGGAATCTAGGGTACGATTGGCTACTACGTTGTCGCTTACCGCCGGGGATGAGCATCATCTGTTACGCTGATGACACTCTAGTTACCACCAGGGGAGTGAACTACGATGAAGCAGCACGATTAGCTGAAGTAGGCATCCACCACGTCGTTGACTCCATTGAAGCCCTCGGCCTGAGGGTTTCCAATTCTAAAACGGAGGCTCTGCTATTTCATGGCCCTCGAAAGGGACCTCCCCGTGGGGAGGTCGAGTATGGGGACTCTGAGTATCCAAGGGCAAGAGGTAGAGGTACGGGGTCAAATAAAATATCTTGGTTTAATACTGGACAGTCGATGGTTGTTTGCGACGCACTTCACTCAGCTTGTGCCAAAACTTGTGAACACCGCCGGGGTCCTCGGCAGATTACTGCCGAATATCTGTGGGCCAGACTCTCCATGCCGATTGCTTTATGTCGGCGTGTTGAGATTAATGGCATTATACGGTGCTCCTGTGTGGGCTGACTCTCTCACCGCTCGCAACAGAACCCATATAGACATTTTTCCTAAATTAACAAATAATAATTGAGATAGCATCCGTATGTTAGCGAGATGGTTTCAAAGTTGATCCCTATTCTGGGCAGCTGTGGCAACCCAAAACACAGCTTTTAGTTCGGCCATGTGGCATGCAGTAACTTGAATTCTATCGGTAAGAAGAAAACGGAATGTTTTGACACTGTATCCTCTACATACCGTGGAGAAAAATAAATTAATAGGATGGAAGTGGAAGAAGAACCAACGTTGCATATTTCAATCGCTAAATTTTCTACGATATTACAGTAATATGTATTAATGTTTTATTACTAAGCGATCTCATACATAGGACATTATAAATAATATAAAATATATTCTTGTTCAATTTAACGTATTCACTATAAAACATCTTAGCTTTATTAAAATCAAAAAGTAAAAAAAGTCCCGACATGAATTCTAGAAAAATCTATTTGCTTTCGCCAACCCTCTTAAACTTAGTCCAATATATTTTTATTGGCACGCATTTTTGCCCCATTCTTTACTTATTTTTTTTATTATTAGATAACTTTGTGTCATCGCTATTCTTCCTACGTCCGACCTCTTTGCATTAAAAAAGAAAAAGTCGTAGATTTATATATAAAAATAAGACATTATTTTAAGTATGAGAAATTACTTCCGATAAACGTTACGAAGGCATAAAATAAAAAATGTACAAAAAATTAATTCCATTTAATTTTTATGCCATGATTCATTTTTTCCATGAATATACAAAAAATCGCTGCAGTTACAAAGAAATGTGAACTTTCATAAATACTCATTATTTTTTATCTGTATTTGTAAACGTCAAAAATGTTTTTTAATAAATTCTTTTTTTGTGATAAAATTCCTAAACGTATTTTATTCTTTAGGCTATCAAGATACAGAAGGAAGTATATATAGCGGTTAGGGACTTCTAGGTCCCTGCAGATTAGTCTAAGTTTCTCCAGCTGCGTCTTCAGGTCGCGGCTGGTTTGCTAAGAATAAGGAACATCCCACAGCCCTCTCGTCGGCCGCAAGCCGAGGCTCGAGTCCCGCAGGACGCCCTTGCCGCCGACGTTTCCTTTTAAGCAGACACGATAGTGCTTGACACAAAAAAAAGATGTATATTTATCAACGTTTTAGTGTGGGTTTGATGCCCAATCAGAGCAATTAATTATTTTAATTTTATCGCTCTGGTAAGATAAAACGCGGCGTAGAGTTCAACACTCAAAACACAATGTCGCGAACGCGGAATAGTTTTAACACTAGATTCCTCTGCCTACCCTATTGAAAGCTGAAAAATAAAAAAAATACTTTACAATGACAATTTTTTGTATATATATATATATATATATATATATATATATATATATATATATATATATATATATATATATATATATATATATATATATATATACACATTATATCCACATATTATACTATTACGGACAGACAGTGTGATTTTATACGTTGCGAGCATTTTAGTACAGTCAGGTGTCCTGAATGATTTCGGCTTAGAGATGGGCCAGTGAAGCTCTATCCAATTTTAGAAGACTTTTTTATTTCATATGCTGGATTGATAGATTGAATTAAGTGATACGCCACTTTGCTTTTGTACTGACTGTTATACTCGTTAGAATGAATAGTTTTGTATCGAAATCTTATTTTTCAAATCATATTTTAAGTCGGACTTTATTTTTTGATAAAAGCTTTTAACAAAATAAATTTGCTCAAAATAGAATACAATTGGTATACAATTTTGAATGTAGGAAAGAGTTCCTGTTACCAGTTATAAAAAAAATTCTACTTAGCTCGTTAAGAATGTATATATGCTTAATTGTTTGTTTGAATTCAAATTCAAATTCAAATAATTTTATTCAAAGTAAGAATATATGATTAATTTTTTGAACGTCAAAAACATCACCACCGGTTCACTAAAGTTAATACCTCAGACCTGAGAAGAACCGGCGCAAGAAACTCAGTGGGACTTTTTTTTTATATTGTATTATTATACAATTATTCATTGTTGAATAAATCCATTCAACGGTATCCAAGAGGTGCGGGTTGGTATCCAGTTATGCAAACATTTTAGGAATTTCTGTGATCTGCATAGACACTACTACTTAGTACATTACTGATGATCACTCAGTGAGGTACGATCAGTGGCTTACTACCCAAATTATATTACTATATTTATATAATTGAAAAATTTTGTAAGCTAAAATTTTTGTATATAAATAATTAACAATTCTCGAAGACAAAGCTCGGCGTTGAGTTCCGCCACTGTTAGTAATTAGAAAGAAAGCTAAAAACCTAGTGTTCTATGATCCTCTACCTATACAATATGAAGCGGAAAAAAAAAATATATACTCACTAGCAAAAGTCTATATATTGAATTTAATGTCTGTAAGTCTATGTGTTGTGTTACTGTTAATAAAAAGAAAAAAAAATAGTGTTTAAATTGTATTTGTTCCAACACTGTTCAGTTTACGAGGTGACTTCGATTCTCGAAGACCGTGATCATCCAAGATTGCGTTCATTTACGACGCTCGAGGTGGAGCTTCTGTAATTTTGATTAAACGTTTTATCTTCTTCGCATCGTAAATCGCAAATACTTATATTTTAGTTTCTTTGTAATTTGAAATTACATATTTTGTAATGTCTGTCCGTGTGTAAGAAAAAATAGACAGCTTTATAGGAGAACTTACTTAGTTTTATAGATTATATTTTATTGAATGAATACTTCACGCTGTATCTAGAGTAGTGCCTTAGGAATCATGGGAACCTAGTGTTAAGACACTCCGTTTCATATTAATATATGAAACTGAAAATTGTATACTCTATTTGGTTGTACGTAATAATATTCAGAACTATATCGCCTGAAATGACAAAATTATTCTTCTTAGAAAAAAATATTTATCGAAAAAGGTTATAACTTACATTAATTATGGAAAATTCGAAAGTGCTTATACAATGTTGTAATAGCCTATTTGAATAAAGAATATTTCGATTTGATACCCGCAGCCAAAAGCCGCTGATATTTATCACATGTCGTGTCTTAAATCTTAATTATTTTATTTGAATGTATGCATATAAAATATAGTGTGAATATAATTAACTATAATCTGTGGTGAAGCTAAGATTAAATTTTAAAATTATAGACTTCTTTTTGCACATAGCAGGGCAGAGGCAAAAGGGACCTAGTACTAAGACACTCTCCCGCTCTCCGCCTTTCTCCATTCTCCCGGAGTGAGAAAAAAAATCAGTGAGAAAAACGCTCTCCGGCATGACCCAATGGACTCTAAACGGACCTAAATGGAAATAGATCTCTCTAAATGGACCATAAGCCTCTTCAGCCTGGCTGGACTTAAATACTAAGTTTTATAATTCACTAGTAACCTATGAAACTAGACAAATCACAAGATCTTTTTTTTAAATTATATATATATATATATATATATATATATATATATATATATATATATATATATATATATATATATATATATATATATATATATATATATATATAAGCTTATATATTTTTATTATATTATACATATAATATTATAAATATGAAAATTTGTGAAGATGGATGTTTGTTCCGATTTCACACAAAATCAACTGATTTAAATTAAACTTAAATATATTTAGACTTATATATTTATGATGAACAAATGCGATTCACTGTACTAATAAATAAATAATAGTGCAGTTCATACGGACGAAGCCGCGGGCGGACCGCTAGTTTGATCATATTTTTTAGACGAAACAAATTTAATTTCATTTTTAACTCTTCAATATCATGAAGCGCCCCATAAACTCCAAACCATTTACCATCTTGATACTGAAAGTTCGTAAACTCAAAATACATTTATGATATAATAAATCCATACGATCAGCGCCTTGACCGGGAAGTAAAAAATATATAGTATTATCTAATGCCAGGTTTCCACTGAACTTAAAATCAATATATTACAAATAGAACAAAAAAAACATTTAGAACCAGTAAGAAAGAAAGCTACTATTACAAACCTTTAGGAAATTAATTAAAGGTAGTATAAAGGTGGTTTATTACAGAACTATAATTTTTTTTCATGTATCTCTGCCATATAGTGGAGATCGATGCCTATATGCAGAATCTAGTGTTGAAGCACTTAGTTCTCCGCTCTCCGCTTATTCTACAGACATAATGTGATATTTGACGGAGTTTAGAAATGTTATTATACTATTAGACGTGTCTATTAAATGTAGCTCTAATTTTACTCAGCCACTTTATACAGGATATATTGCTTGTAAATGAATATAACTATTAAGATCTTTTAAGCTTTTTAAGGAAGCTCCAGCTCACGTATTTTAAGAACCAAACAGCAACTGTAGTGTCAAATGGCATTGTTTTGATGTGTTTGAACATCTAACAGATTACGTTAATAAATAATCCAAGTTTATTTTTTATCACACCAAATGTGGCTCGCCGCGTCTGACAAGTTCAAATTGCTGGTATTTTTAGTCCCCATCGATAAGCTTCCATATCTTTGAAGGAAGCTTAATATTTTTCCGTAGATTTTCGTATATAAATGCTGTAAAGGTAATATTTTTCGATGCCTGACTTCTATTTATTAAACAAATGCTTATGAAATAATGGTGTACAAAATTATTACTGTCAGGAGAGCTATTTTCAATATTTATATAATTGTTTTTCTAGTTTCGAGCTTCGTTTCATTTATAGAGATAGACACAGAGAAAAATGTAGAGATACCTAGAGACCCTCCGTTCTCCGCTTTCTGCCTGAATTCGAGACTAACTAATCTAAACAACTCAATCGCCTGATTGGGAATCAAGCCCACGACCTGTTAACACCAGTCTGTACCACTGCGCTGCGTTTACCTTATTTATATTCCTCTCATACTCTATTCACTTCTTAACGGCACGTACTTTTAACTCTTAACTTACTTTACAAGGGTTTTCAAGAGTGTTAAGGCACTATTATATTAGATAATATACACAGATACACGGGTATTAAGATAATATACACAGATGTGTATCCTATCAAATAATGTGTAACAGTTTATTTGCATAGGTTTACGCATTTTTCCATTTTTGTAAGGAACTCTGTTCCCTCCCAATTTCCGCCCACTTTGATACATAGCTTTTTGAGTGGCGGAACTCAACGCCGCGTTATTTTCGTTACCAGAGAGAGGAAATCCAGAATCTAGTAATAAATGACTTTCTTATCTATCAAATTTATATATTTGTTTATTCAAATGCTCATAGATTCTGAAGCGCATTAATATCGCACGTTGTGGGTTGGAGCCCTCGGAGGAGAACTCGGAGCAATTATTGTATTTAAATTGTTTTATTATCTCCGCTATTACAGAAAAACGACGCTACTCAATCAATATATCTTGAAATTTGATGGAGAGTGTGAAGCGAATTATTTTTACAAAGTTCCCTCTGCCTCCTTTGCTATGTAATACAAAACCGTAAAAGGCCTAAAATTGTTCATAGATTAATACAAATTTTCGTAAGAAAAATCAGAAAAAAATTGTAGAACTTAGTCCTTTGTCAAAATGAATTATAAGCAGGCAACTTCCTGACAAGCTTTTATTCATACAAAATGTTAAATTGATCCAAAAGGTCTTGATAACTTTGAGTTTGAAACTAGAGCCCTTGTTCATTTTGAATAATGCATGTGATATTAGAATATTGATTGATAGGGGCCTTATGTATATATATATATATATATATATATATATATATATATATATATATATATATATATATATATATATATATATATATATATATATATATATATATATATATATATATATATATCTTCTTGTTCTTCCTGGCATTAGTCCCGGCTTTTTTTTTGCCAGGGTCTGCCTTCCGACGAAGACCAATCGGTCCATATGAGTGGCGAAGTGGTTTTTTGTGGAGCGATTGCCATCTGACCTCCAAACCCATTACTGGGAGAAACCAAGAAAGGAAAGGGAATAAGAGGCAGAAAGACTTGGAATATAGGGGAGGGACACCACTTACATGGATTGGATCGGGTTATGAAAGTGGTGGCTCGAGGTCCCGGGGTCGCGTACCCGTATGCCGGAAACCAAATATCGGACAGATAATTGGCTAGACACCCTCTGAGATATAGAGATATATATATATATATATATATATATATATATATATATATATATATATATATATATATATATATATATATATATATATATATATATATATATATATATATATATATATATATATATATATGCAGTCCTCAGCACCTCAGAATATTGTAGTTTTTTAGACAGTCGTGGATGCATTGTTGGGTAAACGTACTTGTCTTACTTACTTTACATTTACATATGAAAGTCCCTTTTTTTTTCTTTTAAGAGAAAACGTATGCCAGCTTTGTTGTAATGTGAGCTTGAGTGTTTCCATAGCAGCAGCGTGATTGGTTATGATTTGAGTGGGATTCGCTTTTTTAGCAATCATAAATCCGCTTGCGAAATATATTTCTTCTCCACTGAAATGCTTGTTCTCCTTTAGCTTCTGAACTCTCTCTCTCTCTCTTTTTGGGAATTTTCTCCGCTTCCACTAATTGCCCGGACCTTTAAAAACCATACGCAAAACTAAATTCCATACATACCTAGAAACGTGAAGTATTAACAAAAATATAAAGAAAAACAAACAAAATATAACACAATTGGTTTTGCGGGCTTATTTTGAACTGTACTTTGATCATTCAAAATAATTACTGTAACTTTTTACCATTATGGGAAATTTCTAAACGTTTTAGGGAACTATTTAGCCCTAATTTATATTCAAAGGATGCTCAAAACTCCTTAACGATGTTAAACGCAAAAGTTATTATATTATACGACAAGTGCGAACGCAATTTTTGTAATAAATTTCCTTTTTCATATATCTATGTAATAAAAGCTCATAGCGATGGCTACTGCATTGGATCCTAAAGGACGGCAAGTCACCTGTGGACGGCAAGTGACCTGTAGTACCTCTGGTTACTGGAGGTCGCGGGTGGCGGTGACCACTTACCATCAGGAGACTCGAACCCTCGTCGTCAAAACTATTATTCTCATCCTGTGCTTATCTTTCTAGACTATACGATTATGGCTATTTCGCTATTTCCTGTTTGGAGATGACAATAAAACTTTAAAACAAATTTAAAAACTTTATTATTAATAACTTGTGAGAAATATAACTCTTAAAAGTTAAGAAACTTAATATTGCGGGCGTATGCATTCATTGTGTTTGAAATGAACTACAAATATAAATTTGTTTTCTGTAAATATTATACACCTATATAAAAACAACCAAACCAACAAATAAGTAATCCTAAAAAATTTATCCATTTTTTTTAATGTACAGCACAATAAAAAAATTGTCGTCACTAAAAAAATACAATTGTTTAAACCTAACATTGAACACAATAACAACTCTTTTTGACTTTACGACTAATAAATAACTAAAAAATAAGGTTTATAGCGAAATAAACTTTTGTACGCGAAAGTGAAGTGTACAAAATCATAATGATTTTATTTAATGACAAATTGTAATATAAAAATATAATTTACAACTATATCTCCATATATTTCATTGATCTGAATATTTAACGTTAGTTTGGTGCTTTCTGTGGTATATTACTAAAACAACGTTTGTGAAGTATATTTTTAGTCAAATGAAGTAGCGGCGTTGAGTTACGGTGACCGTTAAAGTTAAATTCTAATCGTCAAAGACCACTCGGACCACACACCACCACACCATTCGGATTAATATTTAAAAGATTTATTAAGATATTACAAACAGTATTAGCAATAGAATACTATACTTTACTTTTAGTCAACATTGGGTGACATATTCGGCCAAAAAACAACTATCGAATTTAACACATACTGTATGTTTTAATTTTTTTTTTCTTCACGCTGTATCCCGCGATAGCAGAAAGAACCGAAATAGTAAGAAACTTCGTTATCGAAACATTGAATATTAAGGTCACGCAATAATAAGTTGGGGAAAATAATTTATTCCCTCAAATGGAAATCGAACCCTCAACCATCAACCATATATACAATAGGACGCTCCACTGCGCCATGATGGCCTGAAACACTAAATCTAGACAAAAACATTACTTATCGCTCATATTTTTCTTAGAATCTAGCTACAAAATTTTAATTTTCTGTTCTTTTTAAGTTTTTTTAAATTAGAATATCAAATAATAAATATTACAAATGGCCATATAAATTAAATTATTGATAACGGGATGTTGTCGAGTTAACAAGCTATTTCACCTATATATCGTTTGTAATATTCAAATAGCTTCGGTATTCTTTTGTAGTTCCACAATATGTTATACGCGATCGTAAACATAGTATTTTAAAATTTTAACCCGATTTTATTTCTAGTCGAAGGATTATTTTAAACAAAAATTTGTTGATTTATATCATACACATATAATATATAATATATCATACACATATATACACATTTGAGAAAAAAAACTTTAGTTCTGACATTAAAAGTAAGTGTTTACCTGTGGATCATTTATACCAAATAGTTTAGCAGGATAGGCAGACGTTCTCTGATCTCCACTGATATTGGCGCACGCTACAAACGGGTATCGAACCCTCAACCAACGCGCTTACACTTAATAGTTGCATTTTTGAATTCGAAAATTTAAGATTAACTTGTTCAATAACCGTGGCCTTAGAATTAGTCAACGACTTTGAGAGCGAGAAGTGGAGGAAGTATTAACGTTTTGTTTTTTTGCACTACAGACTGATTTCGTCTAAAAGACACCTTTTATTTATTTTATTTTTGTAAATATATATAATAAAAAGGAGGGGATCATCGTGGTGTAGAGGAATAGCCACTGCCTGTAAACGCGACGGTTTGTGAGTTCGATTCCCACTCGGAGAGAATGAATGATTTTCATTTTCTTCGCTCCGGTAACAAGGCAAAGCGCGGCGTTGAGTTCCGCCACTCAACACGCAATGCCTCAAAACAGCGCAAAGTGGGGAACGGAGTGTCTTAACACCAGGTTCTTACGGTTCCTACGGTGCTCTTTGCCTACCCTGCCATGCGCGGGATACAGCGTGAAGCAAATTTTTTTTTTTTTAATTTATGGAATAAAAACATGTATATACCCCGGTTTTGTCTTATCTTATCCTACGTCTCGACATAGCAGTTCAAATTGATACTAAATAGCATTTTGGGTCCTACAATATTTTTTACCTATGTATATTATGAGAGGATTTTATTTCTTGATATTACCCACTCTGGTATAACAAAGTGCGGTGTTGAGTTACGCCAAAAAAAAAATTGTCGATTTTAGTAATTATTTATTAAATTGAACCGTGAAAAGTTCATACCAACAAGCACTTTTCAACTAAATTCATCATAAAACACATACTCATATTTGCGTCGTCGGTTAAACATGAGAGGTGTATAAAATTAGTTATCCACAATTTATATATATATCACTAAATCATATAACAAATAGCGTACACGGGTTCAGTCCTCGCCATAAATAACCATCGTTAGCGACAATATTATTTACGAGCGAGCTAATTTTAGAGTGAAAATGATGAGATTTGGAGAAAAAACGTATGATTATATTTTTTTTTTACAAAAAAAGATTTTTTTCACATAATGGGGGTAGGTAGGGGGAATGTAGTGTTCTACTCTCCACTTTCCGTCGGAATTCGAGACATTCCGTGTTGAGTGGCGGAACTCAACGTGTGAGAAATGAAAGTAACTTAACTAAAATCATTCTCTATAGTGGGGATTGAATCCACGGCCGTTGATTTTGCATTCAGGTACTATATCACTGTGCTACGATGGTTTTTTTTGAAATCATTTTATTTTAGCAATAAACATACGTTTGAAATGATGCCAGAGTTCAATATCAAGATATTTGACTAAATCTAAGAGCTTTTTCTTAACTACAAGCTTTATGTTCCTTATCCTTTAAATTAGGATTGCCAGAGAGATTCCATTCTCCACTTTTCGCATTCGAGACATTGTGATTTGTGAAGCTTGCGGAGCTTTACACTGCGCTTTGTTCTACCAGAGTGTGTAAATGACAATAATTCAGTCCTCTGAGTGGATGTTTATTGTCAGAAGCTGTAAAACTGCCTCTAAGAGCTCTTGATAGGCGTGAGTTCAAATCCCACTTCATTTCTATATTTATATAATACCTAGATGTGCTACCTGCATATAACAGGTATCAAAAATGCTGCCTTAACAGGTATCAATTAATGAAATATATTATATTCAACCTTATGGTTGAGCACAGCTTAAGAGTTCGCCACCTAATACAAAATATCTATAAATTAATCAAAGTGAAGTGACCAACAGACTAAATATATATATATAAATTAAGATTAATAATTAATAAATAAATTAAGATTATTAAAAATAAGAGAATTTAGACTAAATATATTGAAATTTTACATTAATATTAGTTCCTTCAAAAGTATAGGCAGTGTCAAGGAATTTCAAGAAATTGTTACAAGAATTCTTATTATTATTTTATTACTAGTCCATATAACAGGCTTGGCAGAGGGAATCGTAGGTTGAAGGAACCTAGTGTGAAGACACTCCGTTTCCGCCTTCCGAGGCATCGTGTGTTGAGTGACGGACCTCAACGCGGCGCTTTCCCTAGCTGCTAGAGAGAGGAAAATGAAAATTATTTATTCTTCCCGAGTGGGTATCGAACCCATAAACCACCGCGTTTACACTCAGACGCTGTCGCCTCTGCGCCACGAGGGTGCTCTCCATATAATTTAAAAACCAGTTATTGCTAAAAATTGACATTCAGACAGTTGTCAGACAATATAAACTTGTGAAGGGACTGTAATCAATAGGTAACGATGCAACTTAGCGTTGTTATAGCCCTCTATCGTACTATAACCATATATTTATATAATTTGATGCGGTTAAAACTTTTACTTAGTACCCTATCGTTAGACTAGGGGTTGTCGTAAAATTTTGATTGACGATAGAAGAGGTGCTATATTTTCAGGTTCAACTTATAACGAGTTGTATGTTTGTAATATATATATATATATACATATATATATATATATATATATATATATATATATATATATATATATATATATATATATATATATATATATAATATATATATATATATATATATATATATATATATATATATATATATATATATATATATATATATATATATATATATATATATATATATATATATATATATATATATATATATATATATATATATATATATATGTATTATATATGTATATATATATATATATATATATATATATATATATATATATATATATATATATATATTATATATATATATATATATATATATATATATATATATATATATATATATATATATATAAATACACATGTAAACGCTATTTATAGCATTCATATTTCACAACTCACTATTTCAAAGTGGATGTTATCAGCTTTAAAGTGCTTTCGAGTAGAATTATAATATATGCAGGTATTATTCTATAACAATATTTTAAGTGTAATAGACACAAATCATGCGATCCACCTTGTTCTAGCGGTTGTTGAGTGTTATGCAATATGCTTCTTGAAATAAACATACTGTATAACGTATGACATGCAATAGTAATATTATACTTTGATAGATTCTTGTGCCATATTTCTAGAAAACGTATGAAGCGGGAACGAAGCGGTATTTGAATTCGCACCTCTAAGAAATCGTTCAAATTGACACCTCCATAAATATAACAAAAAATAAACATGTAGGTTCTTGTTTTAATTTTTTTCTTTACCTAATTTTACTTTATATCATATAGAAGAGAGAGTCTAGAGTCAAGACACTCCGTTTTCAACGCCGCGCTTTATCTTTTCAAAATAATTGAAATATATCACTAGAGAGTGATCCAGATGGATTATTAACTGGCCAATATTAACACGCAGTGTTGCTTACAAACGTGACACTAGGTACGTATTCAACATATAAAGATTCCGCTCGATATCTTCTTTGAATAAAACATTAGTACATAACCATTAATGATGTCTATGATGCACCATGACAATGTGACGTACACGATGAACTAATTCCATATTTATTCATTTGTAAGAATGCTAATTCATATGAGCTTTATATGTAGATCAGTTTATTTGTACGTTTGTGACAATTTATTTTTATTTTGAGTATCTTAAAGAGAGATTGAATCATGATCATTGGTAAGATAAGTAGGAGACTACGGTTGACCTTTGAGAACACAGAGTCGGAGATACTGGAGAAAGGTCATGTATGAAGAGGTCAATGGCAGTGGACTAGGCTAAAGAGATGTGTAGAGACCGTAGCGTTTGGCGCTTCATTGTCCCTGGCTACTTGCTACTAGGGAGTAAGTGATATTAGTATAATGTTATTAAATATACCACTACATATAAAATTATATAAAATTATATATATATATATATATATATATATATATATATATATATATATATATATATATATATATATATATAATATATATATATATATATATATATATATATATATATATATATATATATATATATATATATATATATATATATATATATATATATATATATATATAAATTATTAGTTTTATTATATAAATAAATTATTTAATGGAAAAAGGGGGAGTAGAGCCGCAGTGGCGCAAAGGCAAGGCTTCTGCCTGTAAACGCGACGGTTTGCTAGTTCAATTCCCAGTCGAGGAGAATGAAATATTTCTATTCTCTTCGCTCAGACAAAAAGGCAAAAGCGTGGCGTTGAGTTCCGCCACTCAACACACAGCCTGCCTCGAAAGGCGGAAAGCGGGGAGCCGAGTGTCTTAACACTAGCTTCCTTGAGCCTCTGTCTAAGTCAGCCTCTGTCAAAAATATATCATATATCTTTTTATTTTTTCTTTTAATACTAAATAGCTTATTATTTGATTATCTATATCTCAAACAAATTTATAAATAAATTATTATTTATAATTTATTCTCTAAGCACACACATACACGCACATACACATACCAATGTGCGCTTGCACACATGAATCATCTTATATTTTTTAATTTTTTTATGACAATATTAATTTTGTTAATTATTTATTCATCATCGTTACACAATAAAGCAGTATTTTGCACCTTACGGTAATTTCAAAGCATTAATTTTATATTACTGTTAAGTACATATCCCTGTGTGTCATTCTTTGACTTGTGAGTTTATATATTATAACATAGTAAAATATTTTTGAAAATGCTTCGTGGCGCTGTAGGAAAGTATCTGTCACACAGAATGCCTCGAATTCGCGCAGAAGACGGACAACGGTATGTCTTGACATTAGGTTATTTCTGGATACACTGGTATATGCCGTAAAACATAAAAAAAAACATATTTCAGACATTGCTTGTTGAGTAACAGAACTCAATACCACGCTTTGCCTTGTTAACAGAGAAATAAAATTCTTATATGCTTTATACAACTTATGACGTTGTTGGCATCCGCGCGAATTCAAATCCCGCTGCGTTCAAATTTTTATATGTTTTTTTTAAGTATTTCACTATCCTTAGTGTGGATTAACACTTTAAAAACCATCAACATATATAATAAATATAGCATTCTCTCTTGCCAAATGATTGGTCTTGGCTATAATCTTTGGGTAGCGGAAATTTCTAAAAATCTCCCCACAGAGATGCTAACAACGCAATAACTTGTATAAAGCATATAAGAATTTCAACGCGGCGTGAGGAAGGACACATGGCTTAGTAGTCAGAGCGCTTGGAAGGTTTCCATGAGGCGCGGGTTCGAATCCCGCTGCGTTCAAATTTTTATATGTTTTCTTTAAGTATTTTTCTATCCTTAGTGTGGATTAACACTTTAAAAATCATCAAAATATAGTATTAATTCATCTTCCACGATTGGGAATAGAATCCACAATGGCCGCGGTACAGTCAGACACTGTGCCGATGCGCCGCGAGGACCATTTACACATTTTGTCACGTTTTGTGATGGGAAATGTTAAAATTTTTAGTTGTTTTCGCTTCTAGAATGCGAATAAACAAAAATCTAACATCGCCAGTCAACACGTGATCTAAAAAGAAAATTAGAAGATATTGTCAAACTGCTAAACTCTCTCTATCTATATAGCGTAAATTAAATATACATTCAAACAGACAGTCAAATCCATTTCAGCTTAGTCCTCCAGGTACGGAACTTTAATCTATATATTAATACGTGAGGCAAAAGCTTTGGACCACTTTTTACGAAAATTGCACGGTGTAGTATGAAATTTGGCATACTTTATGTCTGGAAGAAGTGCAGAATGCTAATACGGTACTTTAAATCAATAAATAAAACATTACACACACTACCATATGTTAAATTATTAATATTATTTTTTTTATAAAGTTATACACGTTGCTATGGCAACGCGTATTTTAGTCGTCAACGGGTCCACTAATAATCATAATAATAATAAAAAATAAAAAATAATCTTCTTTCTAACTATATACAAAATACATATACTCCAATTTAAAGAGAAAAACACAAAAACGCTCAATAAAACAAAGGAAGCAAATATTTTCTGTAATAGAAATGGTAATCGCTAGTTGTTTGTCTCGCTACGAGGCGACGCGACGTTGACGGATCGTGGCCAAACTGCATTTAATAAACGTGATTAATATCCTTATGTATACAAAATGGTGAAGTTAGAAAGAATAACAATATTTTTTTTTACTAAGACTAGCTTGTGCCCGCGACTCCATCCACGTATACTTACCAGTTATTATCCCTCCATTTTACACCTTTAGGGGAGAATTTTGTCCATTTCACCCAAAGAGATAATTTTTATGTCTAATCATGACCTTGTATACTAATTTTTATAATGTTAAGTCTAGAAATTTTCCAAACAAATTTTACCCCTCCATTTTTCTCCTTTGGGGGAGAATTTGTCCATTTCGTCCAAGTTTCTAGGTACAGTAGTTTCGGCTGTACGTTGATATATAAATCAGTCAAGCGGTCAGGTTCGTCTTTTATATATGTATATAGATATTGAAAGTAATTGATTAGAGATTAGATTAGAAGTGTTGGTACTAGAGCGGAACTCCACGCTACATATATATATATATATATATATATATATATATATATATATATATATATATTATATATATATATATATATATATATATATATATATATATATATATATATATATATATATAAATCTTTCTTCAGTTAAGATTTTTATTACAACGATTCTCAGTCGTCCAAATTAATACATATTATTAAATATCTCTTAAGATTTTGATATTTGATCGGCAACTTATACCTACTGTCTGCACACCCATCAACGTTTAGCCGAAGTAAGCTTTGCTTGAACTTTGATTTAACGAAACCTTGATTAACTTTTAGCCAGTGATTTAATAAAAAGGTTTTATTTTATACAACAGATATATTATTTTTTACTAAAAGGTAATAAGTGTTGAGCGACGCAGCTAACCTTCTTAAGTCTTACCAGACTAAATAACTTAGATATAATTAATAATGATTCCCCTGAAATGGAATTGAACTCACATCTCAGCGTTGAAAGTTTTACTCAGTCCCACTATGCCACCTCGATGTTACTCACAAAGGAATATTAAGATTGGATCTCCAACAAACGTGTTCAAGATCACATCTAAATCGACTACAATTAATTATATCATAATGTTTTATTACTTAAAAAGAATAATATAATGTTTTTAGAGAAATCTAGCCTTAATAATAGACATTGTATAGTAACTTTACAATATTTCATTTGTTACTTTTTAGACAACATATAATTTTTTTCAAATTAAATAATTCACTTGTATATGTAATTCAGCCAATCTAAAACATACTTCAAAGACACGATTAGTTTGTTTATTTAAAATTTGGTTAGGTAAAGACAAGGCGAGCCTGTAAATACATTTAAAGACATCTCTTAAACCCACACTTGGGTGTAGTCCCAGACACTGCTCCGAGCTGCTCTCCTCGCAACATGATGGGCACGGTCACTCCATGGAATGATAAAGATATCGTTCTCTCTTTTTAAATAATATTTAAAAGCGTGGCGTTAGTACCGCCTATACTTGGTTCCCTGTACTTTCTAACCTGCCATATGTAAGATTAAGCGTAAAGAATTTTTTTTATTATGCCTAAAAACGTGTAGGATTTATCTAATATTTAGTTTCTAATATTTCAATACATTTGTAATGGACCAAACCACTTATCATATATTTTGCTCTACTCACTTGACGTCACGTTGAAATGAGGCATACTTCACCTTGTAGTTTGATGCGTAATTTAAGCAACTGTTGAAGTGTGAACTAGAAATTCCTTAGATATTTTTCATCTCCCACACACGAGACGGAGATGCTGGCTAATCTGTAAGTCAATATCTTCTCCCATCTATATAACGCTTCAATTATTTAATTGTGTAATTCTATTGAGCTTGGAAATGGAAGTCTGAATGGGAAATCAAGTTTTTTTTTTAATTTTGAGCTTTTGAGCTTTTAAGTCATCGAATGTATGAAGAAAGGGTGGCAAGAATAAAGCTGACTATAGAATTAACTTTGTAATCGAAGAGTTTCTGATACTATCATAGTGGGAAGTACCTTACAAAGCTACGGCTCAGCAAAGTATTCTTCACAGCAAATGATTCGAGCGAACAGTACGTACGTACATACATAGCTACTATTACCCAATTTCGCTATTAATATTGTAAAATTCTTGTCAATTATTCCTTTATTCTCTATCTCGCGTAAAACAGGATATACAGAGAGAACTTGCTATCAAGACCATTTGAGACATTCTGTGCGAATTTTGTTGCGAAACTCAACGCTGCCTTTTGTTTTACTTCACTGCCCGAGTGGATATCGAATTTGAAACCTTCGCCTTTACAGCCAGAATATATGCCACTGCACCTATGACTTCGTAATTCTAAGAAAAACTGAAAGTACACGTAAAATCTTTTTATATATTTGAGACGCCAATACCACGAAAATTGTGGGACAAAAATAACTTATGTTTATTTATATTTGTTTTCTAACTTCATAACTCATTTTACATGAAAGATTTATGAGAAAGTGAATTGTAAACATTACGCTTTCAATACAAGAGTGATGAAAACCGGTATATATAGGTATTTTGGGTACGTAGGAAAATTTCTTACAACTTTTACGATTTCTAACCAATGTTAACAATAATAGTTCATTGTAAAATATTATATATATATATATATATATATATATATATATATATATATATATATATATATATATATATATATATATATATATATATATATATATACAAATTGTAGTTCACGATTTGAAAGTTAAATGTTGTTTAATTAATGTAGAAATTTCCAGAAATTATATTCTACAGCAGGCTGAAGAGAGAGAACCTAGTATATAGACTTCTTTCTTCTTTTATCCCGAATTTGAGACTGTTGGTTGTTCGAATGTTGAATGGGACAACTCAAAGGCAATATATATATATATATATATATATATATATATATATATATATATATATATATATATATATATATATATATATATATATATATATATATATATATATATATATATATATATATATATATATATATATATATATATATATATATATATATATATATATATATATATACATACATCATCCCAAAAGGTTCAATAAAACAATAAGATTCTACAAAAACATGTCCAACATTTATTAAAATGTAGCACATAAAGAAGGCAGTGTGGATTACAATATTTATTAACATTTATTATATTATAATATGTATTAACTTATATTTTAATATAAAATCATCTAGTTGTTACAATAACAAATTGTTCTACGATTATATTAATAATGCTATTGTCATATTTTTACATCGATGTGTAAAATTGGAATCTATAGGAACTTACAAGGTATAGGGTACAAAGACAGCTTAGTATTAATAGCTTTTATTTGTATGTATGTTTATTTGTATGTATGTTTATTTATATGTATGTTTTATCTATATGTATGTTTTATCTATATGTGAGCGTTAAGATAAAGAGCAATATCAATACAATTAGTAAGGAAGCTTAGTGATAGTGATAGATATCACTGTGTCCTCTATTCTCCGCCAAGGTGAAAATTTTATTAATTAATAAATTTTATAATTTAAATTTTTATTAATGGCGCTCGTCTTGTCTCACAAACAATGGAAGGGCTTGTAATTGTGAAAAAATCTGTCCGAAAAAATTATATTATATAAAATCAGTATTATGATTTTGAATTCATCATATACTGTAATAGTGTATCAGCTTTGACGCCTTATTTACACATACATACATACACACATACATACCTAAGCTAAGCGTGTATAGCAGAGTTTTAGTTTAAAATTTTAGTCTAGTTGTATATTTTTTTAAATATATCAGAAATGTTTATATATACCATTAGTTAGACCCAGTACTGAGCTCTCCCTATGAATATTATTTTAAATATAAATTATTTTCTTATGCAACAGTAACACTTGTCATAAAACCTGCAATACACGATCTTAACACTAACTAAATGCTTTAGTTGGCTCGCAGCCATTATGGCGTACAAAATTACATTAAACAAAACTCTCATTACTTTTAAAGTCGTATACAAATATATTTTTATTCTCTTGCGCTGGAACGCAAACGAACCTGTTCCTGTCGCATTTTTCACTAACGTCTAACGTTACAGAATATACATTATTTGTTTTAACATCTAAATTTAATATCTGTATTTGTTTATTGTTCTCTGTGCTTACATCACTATCGATATTATCGTGGACATCGACCTGTACATCACTAGTACCATTCGCTTTAATATTATTACGTTTGACGCTATCAACATTTATTATATCACCCAAATTATCGTTCAGTTCGTTTAAAGCAGCGATCATTTTCATACTATTACGCCTAGTATTTTCAACGTTTATAATTTCACCTATTTTGACCTGCTGCACTTTTGTTTCAAAAACTTCTTTTACCTCCTTTATTTTTTTACTATCTCGATTAATGAAGAATTTTTGAGACGACGCCCTGTTGCTGTATCTTCTCCAAAACGAATCGGAAGTATTTTGGCTGCTGGAGAAGCCAGTAGAAGTTGTCGTGTTAAACGTATCCCTTCTTTGCATATTTTCTCTCAAACTCCTACCACATCTCATCAATTTGTTAATTCTCAACAATTTCACAAAACCTTCTCTAAATTTCGATGACATTAAATTATATAATATTGGATTTATCGCTGAATTTAAATACAACATGACTCTACAAAAATACAATAATATATAATAACCGTCTAAACCCAACGACAGTATTGTCTCTGGTGGGAATACAATAATCCATAAAGTCAGGGCTTTGAACGGTAAAAGACAAATGAAGAACGATAGAACAACCGTGCCCAGCATGAGAATGACTTGCTTACGATACCTTATAACGTTACCAGTGTTGCTTGAATTTTTACTATGCTGTGATATAATTATTGGGTTCTCCATTAGGTTCTTTGCAATGACGCTATAGAGTACCAAAAGTACGCCAAGTGGTATTATGAAGAAGACAGCGATGATAAGGATGAAGAACAATGCTGACCAGAAGGTGTCTGCTTGTGTCAAGCATACTGGTACTTCGGTGCCATCCTGATATTTCTCATGTGTGAAGGTGGCGACTCCCAAAATTGGACTGTGAATAGAAAAATAAACATTATGAATTATACATAATATATAATAACTTTAGCTTTATACTCAATGAACTAGAGCAGACCAATCCTCTCTTAATGATACCCTTTCTATGCTGCGTAATTCCTGCTGTGCGTTGTCTGTCAGTAAGTAACTACTAAAAGTAACGGTAGTTTATTTAGTAATTTACAATAAATTAATCAAATAATATCAATATTGGTAAATACCTATACATTTAAATATAAAAATAAAGAGCAAGAATAACTTGAGTCCTATGTAGCGCTTAACTTACTTGTGCGCTATAAAAGTATTTTTCCTAAGCAGAAATCGAAACGTTCATGAGGTTTTCCTTTTAACTCGATTGTATTAGCAAATGTATGTAAAACAAATGAATCTGAATTACTTAAGTGCGGTTCATCAAGCGTTAAATAGACAATTCCTTATAGTACGTATTACCTGTATTTTTTAAAGAACTTATATTAAATATATATATATATATATATATACATATATATATATATATATATATATATATATATATATATATATATATATATATATATAATATATATATATATATATATATATATATATATATATATATATATATATATATATATATATATATATATATATATATATATATATATATATATATATATATATATATATATATATATATATATATATATATATATATATATATATATATATATATATATAGTATATATAAATAGTGTTTTTCTTCTTTTCAAATAAATCAAGCCGAAATAAGCCACAATCGGTAAATATTTATACTAAGTGCAAAATTACAGAACTATTTTATTTTTATTGTTTAATATAAAAAAATCGTAGTTTTGACACATAAATTTCAAAATCTCTACATTTATCAGAGCTTTTATCTAAAATTCACACCGATTTTTGGAAATCTGACACACAGACCACCCGAGCTGAACTTCAACGTCAGATATAATGGGGTAATAATGTTACGCACAATGTCCTATAAATCGACGGAATTCGATGGACAATGCAACGGGCATTCATTGTTCGCGAGCTTGCGGCCCTGCATGCTAAAGTTTATTTGTGGATTTGCATATATTGTAATGAGTATGTTTGCATGGCGCAGTGGAACAGTGTCAAGCTGTAAACGCTTAAGTTATAGGTTCATTCAGGCAATGAAAATATTTAAATTATTTACAATTGTTAATGATAAACAGCTGAGTCGAATTCCGCACATAAATATAATTCATATTTGACTGGAAAAAAAAAACGATGTACAGGCACACAAGCAAGGTACATTAACGATGTGTTAAGCTTTTTCGCATTATAGTTAAAAATTTAACCAACTAATTTTAAAATAATACTGATTTTTAATTAACCATATCTGTTATTAACTTGAAATCAAGCTTTTACACTGATAAGAATTGAACTTGATTCAGAACTGAACTGAACTGCTAAGAATTGAACTTGATTCAGAACTAAGCTTTATCAAGCTGTAAATGGTCCCCTTTAAATATATTTAAAAAAAAAATATTCTACTTACCAAGTTTGTCTGAAAATAGTCTATTGAAAGGTAAAAAAATTGTTTTGTAGGGCGAGGAAATGAAATAATTCATTCCCCCGAGCGGGAATCAAACCAAAAACTGTCACTTTTACAGGGAGCCGCTGCTGCACGACGGCCTTAAATATCCGAAAAAAAGAGATATTGTTATCAAAAATAAGCTAAGGGTGAGGCCCCGTGGCACAGCAACACAGCTACTGCAAACGCGACAATTGTGACTTCGAATCCCTCTTGGTAAAATGAATTATTTCTACGTGCTGGTTGTGGAAGAAGACAAAGAACAGCATTGAAAATTGGGCGGATAATGGGAAACAGAGTGTCTTAACACTAAATTAATTCTCTGTGAGGCTAGAAAATTAAAAAGTATTAGTGCTTGAAATACCATTGATAAAAAATAATGATATATGAAATAAAAGATCAAGCCTTAATTTTTTACGTCGTCATATAATTTTCTTCAACAAAAGCAAATCGTATAACTAGTTTATAATCTAGAGAAAGTACAAGTATTCAACATTTTGGTCCACACAAATCAGTATACACGTAAAAACTGATGAATACAATTCAAAAAACTTCAAAAATAAGCCAAAGTTGGAGTAGTTTCCTACAGTTAGACACTTTCACGTTTTATGAACAAACTTTTTGTGATAAATTTTTCTGTATACAAAATTAACTTCACACGAAGCTTTCTGGAAATTCATAATCTACGCTTTTAGAGCTTTGGAAGCCAACAACGCAATCCACTTTTATCTTTTGGTACGACACATATTTTCTATTAGGGTCACCCTCAATACTTTTCGCTTTAGCACTGTTTATTAAAACGCTACGTCTAAGCGATAGGTTACGAGTAGATTGTTCTAATTCAATATCCGGTCTGTTTCTAGCACTAAATGTGGAATGTCCAATGAACTTGGCTGTATCTCTTCTGGACTCCTTCTTGTCGTTTAGAACGTCTTCTAGCATGCTGCCTTCACTTCTCATCCTGTTGATCACTTTCGTCTTCGGATTTGAGCAGACTGGGGCTGATTGTTGCCTTAAAAATCGTCTGTTTGAAAACATTCTGTCAAAAAATCTATTGGTATCATCTTTACTGTCCTTGCTCTCAGATTCAGTGTCGCTTTTGTCCAAGCTACTTCTGTGGGTGAATAGCTTCTTCAAGCTGTTCGTTGTTCTAGATAAGCTACTGCTTGTCGTTGAACCATTCGTCATAGTTCTCTGGGCTCGTCTATTCTGTATCTTTTCCGAAGATCTCTTATAACAGATGCATACTTTACAAAAACCTATACGAAATTTGGACGACATTAAATTATATAATATTGGATTTATAGCGGAATTTATATACAGCATTATTCTAGAGAAATATAACAAATTGTACCATTTTTCCGGGCTAATGTTATCAGAAAGCTCAGACGGAGTAATTATGATCCATAGGGCGAGCAATCTATATGGCATTAAACAGAGAAAGAAGCACAACACTACCGTCCCAAGCATTAAAATCACTTGTTTTCTCGCTCTAGCGTTATAAGGATCTACAGTCTTATTTAGAACTACTTTTGAGGCGGCTGATATCAAATTTTTGGCAATAACAGTATACAAAACAATAAGTATGATTAAAGGGAAGAGGTAGAGGAAAATGATGACCATGACGAAGAAAGTGATTTGCCAGAAAGTGACAGCTTGAGTAAGACATTGGTAGAAGGTTCCATCCAGTCTCGTGACGGTGTGCATTTCAGCAATCGCCAAGATTGGGCTGGAAAGAAGAAAAAGTTAATATAAAAATTCTAATTTTTAGTCTGTTCAATTACTATCTACATTACGTGGTCGTGGTCAGATTGAGATAATAAATAAGCAATCAGACCACGATATTGAGAACTAAATAAATTTTATTCCATAAGAACATAAAAAAAATAAAAAACGAAATACGACGAATTGTAAAAAAACACACCATGTGATTTCAGTATGTAAAGTGCTGTAAAAATTAAAATAATAAAAAATTAAAATGTAATAAATAGTAAAATTATATAATTATATTTGAAATAAAATTTCGTAAATAAATATAAATAAGGACAAAAATAAATTATACATAAAGTGCGAAAGCTCGTGATAGTGCCCAAAACAAAGCGTTCCGTACACATAAGCGATAATTTGAATACGTACGAACCTTGTATTGTAAAGGGTTCTTACAAAGCTCTTTTAGTAAGCTTTTATAATCCTATAACACTTTTACTGCGTCCTCATTCCCGTAAAAGTGTCACTTGCATATCACTATCACAGGGTTAAATAAATAATTGTATAAAATAGATATTTCAAGCGATTTTCACGATTATTCTATTAAACATGTCAAATATATAAATAAATAGCTTCACACAGTACTGCATTTTTCGTGTAGGCAGAAGGTGTAACTAGTGTTAAAACAATCTTTTTTCCATTTTCCTCCCAATTTTCGAAGCATTGCGTGTTGAGTGGCGGAACTCAACGCCGCGCTGTGCTTTGTTACTAGAGCGAAGAAATGAGAATAGCTCATTACCCCGAGTGGCCACCAACCCACAACCGTCGTACTTACAGTGTGCTGTACCGCTGCTCTGCGCTGCACATATATATATATATATATATATCTATATATATATATATATATATATATATATATATATATATATATATATATATATATATATAATATATATATATATATATATATATATATATATATATATATATATATATATATATATATATATATATATATATATATATATATATATATATATATATATATATATATATATTCCAACCGATAAAGCTTTTTAAACATTTTATATTACTCGTATAACTGCTAATATTAGATATGCAATGTTATTAAAATCATAATATTGCAATTTTTTCAGCATGAATAGAGAATCTAATGACTAGTGACCTTCATTCACTTTTCAACTCTCACTCGCCACTCTCTTTTAGGTAAGTATCGACTGTGGAATTTCAAGTTAAGAAACTAAGTGACTAAGTAACTAACTTATTCGTAGCGTAAGAAAATGGACTGTATTAGTTGGGAAAATCAACAAACCCTTCTTAAGCGATTTGAAAAGTCCATAATCATATACATTATAACTTTTTGCTATAATTAATTATCATATATTACGTTTAACGTATTTAAATATCTAAACAATAAATTCTCCATGTCTAAAATGAGCTGGAAGAAATATATCAAATGAAATGGATAGAACTAAAAAGTAGACAATTATATTGAAATAAAGTTTAATAAACTCCGGGCAATATGTTTGTATCTATCGCTGTACTATTAAGCGTGAATTTCCTGGAAATTCAATAGGAAACCATTTATTCTACGCCATTTGTTCACTTGAAGAATGTGCTAACATGTGCCAACGCAAATCGCAATATGGTCCAGTGGTCCATAGTGTGCAGAATGTAAGTAGAAGTGGCTTAAAGATTATTATATTACTTTGATTAATAAATTTTAACAGCATCAAGCAATCTATATGCCACATGTACCATGGCAAATAGGGAGAAAGTCGGTATCAAAATATTCCTTTCTCCACATTCTGAAATTGAGAAATGTCTCAATTCTGTAGAGTGGCGGAACTCAATGCCGCACTCTGCCTTATCAAAGAGAGAAAATAATAATAATTCATTATTCATTCATCATTATACTAACTTTATATTTTTTCATAGAAACCTTTATTATTGATACGCGATGTGAATTTAATAGGTCGATATGTAAGCAGATAACATCTACATATTGCGCGCTTAGCATGTCTCTAAAGTAAGTAGGAGCCCAAATATTGGTTTCTCCTTGTTTAATAACATATTTTCGCATAAAAAATAATTTCTATAATATAATATGTATGTATAATATACTGTCTTGACAATTGGCAATTTACAATATAATAAATTAATTAAAATAATTATAAATTGTACAATATTTTAATTCAAATTTGACGGTCTTACCGTCGTTATTAGAGCAAGTTTTATATCATTTGAATTACCTTCAATTACGTTTAAATCTGAAATCTATAAGACCTATTCTAAATCCATAGCAACCAGAAAGAGTATTTATATAGATATATATATATATATATATATATATATATATATATATATATATATATATATATATATATATATATATATATTATATATATATATATATATATATATATATATATATATATATATATATATTGCCACCTCTAAAACGCTCAAAAGTCTCTCAAAGAATCGCATTAAAGTCCCACCATCTATTATTTACGGAAGGAACCAATATATCGGACAGTATTAGCTCGATGTTATAATGTGGATAGTGTTTTCTAATAAAATAGTTATTTTATTAGAAAACACTATCCACATTAGTTATTTTTTTATATTTTAACTTTTATTCCATACTTAGAGAAGAACAATAGTTTTAGAAAATCGTATATATGCTATATGCTTGAACAGTTTCTAAGAGGCGCGGGTTCAATTCCGCAACGTTAAATTTGTTTATATGTTTTGTGATAAACAAATATTCTATATCAGTTATATAATAAAGTAATATTTACAATACAATGTAAATATCACTTATATTTGCTTGTAGGATTTAAAACAGCGGTAATTTAGAATGCGTATTCGATACTGGCTTATATATAAAAATAAATAAAGACTTACTTATAACTATATATTCTGATCAATATACACAGGATAGGGAAGGAAGGCAGTGAGACCATAATATCAGCATTATTCTGTCTATTCACCATTTTCTGTCCAAATATCAAGGAATTGCACATTTATAGTTTACTGAATCGAAATTACTCGAAAATTGGGAAGAAAGTGTGGACACTTAACTCAACGAAACAAAGCGCAATTGTTTTACCAAAAAATAACATAACAGCTACAATATTGGTTTTGTGTGTAAAATATTTATTGATTCTTTACAATTGACTTTTACTTTACAATAATAATAGGATAATAATCTTTATTGATTAATATTTGTTACTATCATTTTACATTTTCATATAATTATTAGCCTTTTTTATTCAATAAATTGAAAGTCGATATTTATTTACTTTTTCAGCATCACACCAGTTCCCGCATACAGAAGTAGGCAATAAGAGAAAAATATAGAGACACTACGCTCTCCGCCCGAATTAGAGGCGTTGCGGAATCTACCAGAGTCGAGGAATAAAAATAATCAACTCCACAATGTGTGGAACGCAACCTAAACCATTTTCATTATAATTGTACTTAGACCCAAGACGTCTTATACTTGACTATATTTGCTTGTTATACTATACGAAATATATCAAATAAATGGAAAACTTCATTTGTATAATAATTTAGATACAAGCAAAATAATGTAAATTTTTGTATCCACAACACAATAACGAAATCGTCGAATTTAAATTTCGCCTTTTTAAGTTGAACCGGTAGTTTCTCATTAGAAGCAAAATTTTCATACAACTGTAACTTTGTAAATCACAATACTAGTATATGTATATATATATATATATATATATATATATATATATATATATATATATATATATATATATATATATATATATATATATATAATATATATATATATATATATATATATATATATATATATATATATATATATATATATATATATATACATATATATATATATATATATATATATATATATATATATATATATATATATATATATATATATATATATATTATATATATATATATATATATATATATATATATATATATATATATGTATATATATATATATATATATATATATATATATATATATATATATATATATATATATATATATATATATATATATTATATATATATATATAATATTATAACGACGCGAATCACTTGTTTTCATTCATGTCGGAAATTTACGAGGATCCTTATTATGTAAATCGTGTGAAATATCGTGGGAAAATAATAAAGTGATATATTACTATGGAATTTTACTGTCATAACGTTTTTGCGATGGCTTGTGACCATCGTGGAGATGCACGTGAAGAAGGATAGCCTGTAAGTGTAAGTGGTTACAGGTTCTATGCACACTCTATTATATTTAAAAAAATCTTAACTTTTATTGATTATATTAACTTCTTTCCTTATAAACCGATAATACGATAAACATCTACTGGTTAGCATTTTAATACTCTTCGAGTCTTTGGATTTTGTTTTTTAAATTTTGACTTTAGGGTTCCGTACCTGAAGAGGAAAAAACGGATCTGTTATAAGATAATTTTGTTGTCCGTCCGGTTATCTATCTGTCTGTCAAAAGGATTTTTCTCAAGGTCATGTGAAGGTATGAAGCTGAAATTAACATCAAATATGTGAGTGTTATCAACTGGCCTGGGCTAGTAGTTATTTGGAGCACAGATAAAATCAAACATCTAAGTCAAAGCTTTTGATTAAAGGATACGAGGTATTACTTTACTTTTGCCCAACGTATAAAATTCGCCGCGTTATCAAAACCGATAGGGTGCTTCCTGTTGACTTAGGATTATGAAGATTGACAATAAATGAGGACTTATAGTAGAGATAGCGGAAAAAAATCTGGATATTGGAAATTGATACGTTTTCTAAAGAAAATAACTATTACAAATATGACATAAGTTCATTTCATACAAAATGAAATTCAAATTTAACATTGTAAATTTTTGTAAATTGTGCTTTCCGCTGACCTACAATCACAGCATTGGTACAGAACTCTCAGTACACGAGTACTATTCGCACTTGACCGATATTTTAAATATAATACGAATCTTTCATTCATTGTCAAGCTCCGACTAACTAAAACATGTTAAAATAGAATATTCTATGGATATGCCTATAAGGAAATTATATTTTGATAATTCTATACAAAATTTTAATTTTAGTTTAAAGGGGTTTTTATAGTATTCGTAAAAAGAGAGAGAACCTACGGTCTAAGCACTCCATTCTCCACACTTCACCCAAATTTGAAACATTGTGCAGTTGACTTACAATTAGCCGCTGTCTCACTGCACCGCCATAGTGCCTTTCAAATATCCGAGATATTTAAAATACTAGATATTTAATCCAAAGAGATATCTACAACTTGTTGTCTTTATATAAATAACTATTTAACCGGATCAAACGCGTATATATTTGCTTGGTACATTTTATGGAAACCCGATTTTTATATATTTAACTAAAAAAAGAGAACACTAAAGTTAAAATATCATATAAAAATAATCAGTTTGTATTTAAAAGAGGGAACGATTTCCCTACAAAAAGTAACGTAGCTTTTCTCGCCAATGTCAATCGAAAAGTATGTAACTTGTATTGGTTGCAAATTGGTTTTCGATATCAATAAACGACTTTCAATCAATATTATTTCAATCAATTTTAATTGTTTGTATTATTTTACAATATTTTTTTATATATTTATGTATATATATATTTTTTACCAAAATATTTTTTTTACTATTTTTGTCTGTCTGTCTGTTTATTCCGGTTAATCTCTGAAACGGCTAGGCCGATTGTGACGGGACTTTCACTCATTTATAAGAATTAACTTAAGTTTCTTTTATTTTAGATAGAAATCATACATATTTGTTTTTTACATGTAATTATCATGCAAGAAACAAAAACATTGTATATACGATTTTCAAGAATATATTGTGTTATTTGATTCGTAGAATATATTAGAGTTAACACAAGTAGACTGAATATGTACAATGTGATTTCTATTATAATATATAGAAACGAGCGAAACTTAGTTTGCTTGAGCGATGATGCCGAGAGCGGGTCGCTAGTTACTATAGGAAGGCACTTCGACGTAATTAGCGATACTTGTGGTTGGTTTACGGTGGGGTTACTGCTATTTTATGATAGCAAATTGATATGCCCTACGATGTTCTTATTTTTACGGTCCTGTACAACTATAGGAAAAAATGGTACCCTTATATATAATCCATTTTTATTGTCAACCTGTCTGTCTGTCCGCATAGTGGACGGTGGATGAAATGAGAAGATACGAAAAAATTAAAATAAAATCTATCATAATGTATAATTTACATATAAAAATATAATATAGATAATAACAAAAAAATTATGATCAATAAACTTTTTTAAGAGCTTTTTTATCAAAAAACTTTTCTGTAACTACTTCCAAATGGGACTCTGTAAAAAGAGATCAGCAAATTTCGTGCTCCATTAGTTTGTGAAATATTGTATGTAAAGTCAAAATAACAAGCTAACTTACTTCAATTGCTACGTAATATTTTTTTGTAAACGCACTTAATATTATCTATTAAAACAAGAAGTTTAACAATTTTCGTACCATATATGTATATAAAGTAAGAGATTGGCTTTTTTAATAAAATACTGGTTAAGCACGCGGAGCTGAGTTCCGCAACTCATCACGCACAAAATTGGCGAACAGAGTGTACTGACACTAAGTTGGCCCTATCACGAGGGAAAAAGCGATAAATCGATATTTACATACATATATAAAAGATTATTAAGTTGAACGTAATCCAGTATGATATTTTGGAGAGAAATAAATAACTAATGGAGCTAGCTGGAGCTCAACGCTTCAGTTCCTTCGAAAAGGAATCATCTGTTACCATCGCATCAGGTACTCAACCCAACTGCTAATATTCGCCGTACATATATTTATGTTAGATGGACACATACTCGTATATCAACTTGAAGCTCTACTACTATCTACACACTCCTGTAAAATTTTCCATACAATTAAAACTTGCACTGTATGTGACTAGCAAAGTAACAAACCCAATTGGACACAATCTGTCCTACTTGGAAACTTTGCCCGGATTCTTGATGAATCCGGGGACTTACATACTTCATTAGATGCAATGAAAGTTACAGGGATGTGATGGATGAAAGTTACAGTGGTAGAGCTCTATTTGAATTCCTCTAGAAATTTAGTTAAAAATAGTCAAACAGAAAAACGATTAATTGATCGTTAGTAAAATTGTTAATTGTGATACGTTTTGTTCTTAAAATTGTCTTTGATATTCCATTTTATAACAAATTTATAAATATATATATATATATATATATATATATATATATATATATATATATATATATATATATATATATATATATATATATATATATATATAAATATATTTATTTAGCTTAGTTAGAAGGAACCTAGTGTTAAGACACTCCGTTCCCCACTTTCCGCCATCGAGCAATTGTCTGTTTAGTGGCGGAACTCTATACCGCGCTTAGCCATGTTGCCAGAGCGAAGAAAATGGAAATAAATCATTCTCCCCGAATGGGAATCGAGCCCACAAACCATCACGTTTACAGGCAGAGGCTGTGCCTTTGCGCCACGACGGTCCTTTAAAATTAAAAAATGTCTACCATATCTACAAATATGTAGAAAAGTAAAAATAAAATGTTAATAAAGAAAAAAAAGTCACCAGAATTAGCAAATAATTTGTTTAAAATTGGAAATCTAACAAGACTCTGTTACATAGATGTTTGTCAAAAATCATTTTTAGCCTATATTATAAGAAAATATCAGATTCAAAGTGTTCAGGTTTAAATATCGAAAGAATTATGTTTTTATCCAATATGGCATTGTATTAAATAGCAGCTACACGTTTTTTTCCCACGTAAGAGGGTAGGCAGAGGGAACGCACTGCTTTCCTCTCTCAGTAACCAATTATCACTACTTAATAAATATACTGTAAATGTTATATAAGTATATAATATAGAAAGTAGTTAAATTTATTGAATTAAACTTCAAAGATATTCAAATTATATTGTAAGAAGTCAAAGTAAATAATAATGCACTAATAACTAAACCCCAACCGTTTCGTTATGGTGTATATAGTATTGGCTTCATTACTATTACAAATGCTATACAATGTATGGAAGTGTTAGTAACTGTCTGAGCTTTTGAATGGACTATGGATTAGGTATAGAGTAGTAGCTCTTCTAACTAAATATATGAGAAGAGTCGAGAAGCTCTTAATCTCTATATATAAGTCACAGCTATATATTATATATATTGTGAAAATTGCTTGAATCTTTCAATATTTCTTTCTACAAAACCGCGTTGCCTTAATAGCTCCCAAGACGTACGAATACATTAGCCGAGCATTATGAAAGAAATGTGTATTACTTATAACATACTAGATTGTACGCCTAAATTGCCTTGATTTTTTTTTCTGTAGGCTGAAAGAGCCTTGATTATGTAAAACACGTCGCCTTTGTATAAACAGAAACAGGAACAATACAGGAATAATAGGACTGGAAAGTAATATAATAAAAAATATAATTTCATTGGGAATCTCGAATATATCTGGGTAGGTATGGTAAACTCAGTGTCAAGATATTCCGTTCCGGAATCCTCGCTTGCTTTAAATTGAGACATTCCATGTTGGTAGGAGGAACTCACCGCTGCATTTTATCCGGGTAAACTAAAATAATTAATTCCTTCGAGCAGAATTCGATCTCTACCATTATTTTACATTTAGATGCTGTTTGACTGCGCTTCGGTAGAGTCAATTCACTTAGTCTTAATATTTAATATTTCTTATTAAAATTAAACTATCAATTTTGTGTTTCCTGTTTGTGTGTGTGTTTCCTTACGATAAAAGTTTCTTAATTATATAATATATAATGAATAAAAGAATAACTCAAATATTAATTTGTTTTTTTTTTCACAAAATTTCAAGCTTGTAGCATGTTATTTTTAATAAAATTATTTACCTTGACTTTTGCTTTGAATCCTGCAACGATAACGATAACTGATATTTAATTTCCTAAGAAAATAGTAAATAAATTGTAAATATATTTGGTCAGATGTTACAAGTCTATTGCCGATCCGAAATCAGGTAGAATTACAACGTCCTCCATCAAATATGCAACTCAAATATACTCACACATACACAAAAACAGACACTCACGCACCGCACAAACACACACACACACACACACATACACACGCAAAATACGGATCAATTATTATCCTAGATGAATACAGTCCGTGAGCTCTGGCTTAAAAATCAAAACCAGTAACACAAATATAGCATATTATATGAGAACACTGTCATATAAAGGTGTTTCAGTAAGCTTGAGTTTTTATAGCTATTGTTATAATAAATAGCTGTAGTAGTTAAGTATATATATTAAAAAGAGACCTGTCTCTTTTTAGAAAACACATTATGATCAAAAAAAACAAATGAAATTATGTTGAAGTTAATTTTCATCAATTATAATAATATCATATTAATTTAAATACATATGGTCTTGGAAACTTCGCTTTTATTTTAAGAAAATCTTCACGCATCCGCATCCGAATTCGCATCCGCATCTCCCATTTTGTAATGTTGGCAGAGAGATCCTAGTAATATTTTACTCTCCATTTTCAGTTTCAAAGTCCATATTGCATGTTCAGTGGAGGAACATAAAAACACACTCGAAGATTCGAAAATATTACTAATAATATAGATATTTATCGAGTGAAATTTTTCTGCTTCACGCTTTACCCCGCCTATTGTAGGATAGGTAGAAGAAACTACTTTCAAAACACTTTATTCTACGCATTTTGCCCTAATTCGGAACACTGAGTGTTGAGTGATGGAACTCAATGCCGCGCTCTGTCTTGCCAAATCAGAGAAAAAAATAATAATTTCATCATGTACATATAGTCAAGAGACGTTTCCTTACGTCTTATACATTATCAGGAATGAGGAAGCAGAAAAAAAAAGTTTTGCATTCTTATCTTTTTAAGCGGAAATTGGTAAGCAATAGACAATTACGGGATTTCCTCGCTTCGTTCATAAGCGTGTAATATGTCATTGTTATTGTTATCTAGAAACTTAACTGACAGATATATGGTGTACTTATAATGTGTACTTTGGAGTCCACGTTTTATATCCGATAGATAAAGACTTTTTCTTAAATTATCAGACATAAATTAAGTTTGCTGTGTATTTAGTATACTAATACATGTTTTTTTAGTTTTATAATATATATATATATATATATATATATATATATATATATATATATATATATATATATATATATATATATATATATATATATATATATATATATATATATATGTATATACATTGTTTGCTTAGACATGAATGCAAATCCCACTGCGTTAACAATTATTTAAGATAACGAATATAATTCATATAAAGGAAGCTGTGCTCAGTTCCATCACCCAACACGCAATTTTTCTGTTTCAACGAACAATGGAGATCAAAATGATCTACCACTGTCTTCATATTCCACAAAATACAATATATGTATATCGACTTATATTTAAAAATATAGAAAAGTAAAAATTTTAACTTAGTATAAATAAAATAAATATTTAAATAAATATTTTTTTCAATACAAACCTAGTAAATAAAGCTGCAAAGAACCATGCCAATGCACATATTAGCGTTGCTCTCGTCTTCGTACAGACGTACCCGGCTCTCAAAGGTTCACATATCGCGTAGTACCGCTCGAAGCTTATCGCCAATATTGTAAGGACAGATGCGTGTGCGACTGTCAGCTCTACGAAGGGCACCGCCAAGCCTGCGGAAAAAAGAATATTATTTTTATTGATTTATCGTCGTAAATAGATAAAATAGATACAGCGGTAGTATTTGACTGTAAACGTGACGATTGTGGATCCCATTTCCATGAGGGGAGAATTAATTATTTTCGTTTTCATCGCACTGATAACGAGACAAAAAGCGCCGTTGAGTTTTGCTTACTTTGCTTCAAGTATACATGAGATAGAGTTGAGATAAAGTGAGAGAGAGTTTCTTAGTGTACATGAGATACTTAATAAATTTCATAAACGTGTAAAATTCTAAAAAGTGGTAAGTCAGCGGGAGCAGATGGAGTTACTACTGAGATGATCAAATATCGCATCTTCGACGTGTTCTGGTTTTTCTGCAAATTGTGCTGGAAATCGGGGGAGGTCCCAGTTGATTGGCAAGGTGCAGTCAACGTGTTTTTTTATAAAAACAAAGGTTCAGAGATAGACTGTACAAGCTATAGGGTTATCAGTTTGATTAGCTTACGCGGTAAAGTGTATGCAAAAAAATTTGTGAGAACAACACAAGAGGCATCCGTTGTTGTGGGAGACCCAAAGAGGATTTATACCTAGAAGATGCATGGATCAGATCTCTTTTTCGCCGCATGATCACGGAGAAGTTTTTGGCTGTAAATCAAAAAGTTTTCTGTGCTTTTGTGGAGTTGAAGAAAGCTTTTAACAGGACGGTTTTGGTGGTGACCAATTTTGAAAGACGGGGGTGAAAATAATGGTCTAAGTCTGAATGCGAGTAAGACAACGGTTGTTGTATTTGAGAGAGATGTGTAGCTACATGCTTGGCCGTACACCGTATTGAAACGTAGATATTGCAAAAGAAGAATGAAAGAAAGATGAATGCTGTGGAGATGCGATCTCTTCGGAGGATATGCGGAGTCAGCTTAGCAGGCTGAATCCGTAACGAAGAGATACACAGAATGGTAAGTACCTGCGAGAATGTCATAGTAAGAATGAAGAAGAACGTGTTCAGGTGGTTTGGGCACGTCGACAGAATGAGTGCTAAAAGAATAGTAAAAAAGATATATGAAGCAAAAGTGAATGGTAAGAGAGGTTGACCTTCGAAAACACATTGTTATGGAAAAAGGTCATGGCGCTTCGTTCTTCCTACTCCGCTAGGGATAAAGCGTGCAGATAAATATAATATATAATATGTATGAATCAGAAAAGCTCTCATACTACGGTGTTATAATTGCCTACCTTTAATACAATGGTTGTATATAACACATAGAGATACATAGAGTTGGTGCGGTAATTATATTTAAGATTAGGGGTCAAATGAAATCCTTTGCTTCGATTCAATTTTAGTTAGCACACGAGGTCTCATCTTATTTTTTATTGATAGCAGATTTGAAAATATATTCATATATATATTCAAGATCCAAAAATATATTCTTAATATGTATTAAAAAAAACAATACAATTGCCACTTTAAAAAAAATGCGTATTCAATGAAGGAATTAAAAGGCGAGTGAATCAAAAATCTGATTTAAATATTTATTTTAATGAGATATTAATCATTATTCACAAGCAGTCAAGTAAATCCCAACTTGGCAACTAAGTCAATGAGATATCCTGGTTTCGTAATAGTTGGCCCCTATTCCACCAGGGAGTGGGTTAGTTTTATTTAACGATAAAAGACAACAAATTTATTAAACGTATGTCACCGAAAAGTACAACTTATAAAAGTTGACAAACTTTAATTTGCACATACGCGTTTTGTATGAATTGAACTACACATATAAGCTTGTATGGTTATTGTTTTGTCATATATTTATACTACAAGTACTAGCTTCTTGGCTAATAACATAACTCTAGATCAACGGACTTCCCCTTACTGAACCTACCCTATAGGTTTTCATTACGCTACGATTTTCATACAAAGCGCGGCAAAAACGAAGTACTCGTATATTTTGCTCGCGTTGACAACGCACAGATAATAAAATAATCCTGTAAGGACTTTCACGTTTTGAGATAGGGTACCCTAAAAAACAAAAAAAAACTTAGCGTTGCTATGGATATATTAAAAAATTTTGAAATTAATTTAACCCACATCTGTCTAATAATTCGTACTTAACCGACAATTTATTTTGTACCGAAGGAGAACATACTTATTTATATATATATATATATATATATATATATATATATATATATATATATATATATATATATATATATATATATATATATATATATATATATATATATATATATATATTACAGCAGCTACATGGAAATTAACATAAAGCATGCTTGGGGAGTGTAAGGGCGCGTCCTAAAAACGGATATCCCTAAATTCTAGCGTGAACGGGAAAAACTTGCATTTTATGTTTCATAATCCACGCAAATGAAGTTGCGGGATACAGCCCGTCTTAGATAAATATAAGATCTTTTCTGTTTTTTTAATTATAACTCGAGCACTGATATTAAAATAATAATTTATATGCTAATAAGTCGACCTTCTTCCAAAAAAAAACAAATTTCAAGTGGGCTTTTTACGTAAATTATATATACCCATTACTATAAATTAAGCCCGTATTTTTTCACGGTTTATTAATTATCTAGAACTATTTAATGTAGGTCCTTCACACTTTCAGGTACTGATATTTCGACTTTCACTACTGGGTCTTCGATTTGTTTTATCTCTGCCTGCTTTCCAAAATGCGATAGCTATGTGAAATAAGAGAAGATACAGTATGTAAGGATGACATAAATACAATATTAAAAATAAAAATAATACTTTCATATATATATATATATATATATATATATATATATATATATATATATATATATATATATATATATATATATATATATATATATATATATATATATATATATGTATATATATATATATATATATATATATATATATATATATATATTTCCCTGGATTAGTTAGAAAATATACCACCCAGAGTTTCACTACCTGCCTACAGCGAATTCAGCAGTTTAACGAAAATTATGAAAAATAAAAAAGCTTAGATGAAACATAACAATCTTTCACGTCAAATACATCATAAAAACTATGGCGATGTTTTTGGTTCCCCGTCATATCATATCCATGGTCAATGAGATCAATGGCGGCAATCGTAGGAAATAATCGTGAGCCTTGTTATTACGCGCGCGAATAAATACGAATACAATGCTCATTTTTCACAACTGTCAATTATTTTTTTCGTACAGGAAAAAGAACTCATATATATCACTTGTTCCATACTGATAATAATTTATACCTTAGGAATAAGTTGTACTGGAGGCTTTTCTTGGTATATATGTATATTGTAATTTCATAATATAATTCGTTCTAGATATGATACAAAAATACAATAAAAAACAATTATCAAGATAATTTTAATTATAACGTCTCAGCTACAAATATATATAATACAAATGCACATATATATATATATATATATATATATATATATATATATATATATATATATAATATATATATATATATATATATATATATATATATATATTATATATATATATATATATATATATATATATATATATATATATATATATATATATATAATGGAAAACGGGTTACTTAATGGTAACAATTTTCTGGTCAATATTGAGTCCTTACAGTTTTTATCGATTCTTATAATATTTAATGTATATTTTAATTAAAGCCTTAGGTACTTCAAAAATATCTCTTATATTATCAGCCTTTTACTACCTCCACCTACTAATTACCTACCTGATACCACACTGTAGGCTGTAAAGGGCTTGCCACAGTCTCTTTATAGTAAGAAGGTGTTCTAAACTTGGGTAATTTACTTGTTATTTTATAACTTCTATGTTCACATCGAGTTCATTTGACACTGTTATCTTAGGCTTTTCGCGTTGTTAATTTTATACATACATACATATGTACATGTATGTATATGAAATTTTCTTTGTGGAGCTGCTTAATAATGAAATAAAGTTATTTATATACTTATGTTATGAAAACTGACTAACACACTGTCATTGGTGTAACCTTTTTTATTTTGATTTCTAAGGGGCGATCTCCAGTGAGGATAGGACAAAAAATAAAAGTGCAGATTTAAAAAAAAATATGGAAATCCTGTCACACATATATTGCACAGTTCTCAAACTTATCGACAACTAAATTAATATTGTCTTCTAAAATAAAAGGAGTTCGCGGTGTTATAATTATAATATAAATTATGTGTTTTAGATATTTTAAATAACTTTTTATCCTCTTTTAAGCTTTTAGTTTTGGTAGTGACCATTCTGGGGTGGGCACCAGTCGTTTCTAGGGTGGACTTTGGACTGGACACTTTGTATCACCAGAGCGTAGAAATCATTTAAAATAATTAATACTCCAAGTGATAATCGAACCCATAACCTTCACGAAACGAATAGATACATAATAACGACAACACGACTAAGAAGAAATGATATAATGAACAATTAAGAAAACAAACATTTTAACGAAGCTATATCATCCTTATTACTTTTATTTTGGTATTGGGTAGAAATTTTGAACGCGTTCCAAGCGATGCATAAAGCTGGTAACGTCAGATGTGTTTGTGCTCTAGAGCCACACTCTGTGTACTTTTGTGCAAAGGCTTCTTGCATTCTCACAGATTATTTTGCAGAAGATACAAAAGAATATTATTGAGAAATCAAAATATATTAGTGACTAAAAATATATGTATTCAAGGCGGTCATGACGTAGATAAGCGCGATGGTTACAGGTTCCGTTCTCATTCTAGGGTATGAATTATTATCACTTCCCCGTTTTGGTAAGACAAATTGGGGCGTTGAGTTTCGCCACTTATTAAGCAATGTAATTTTTTTTGTTACTACCGCTTTACCCAAGTTGATTGTGATTTGATTCCACTAGGGAGTACATATATGTAAATTATTTTCATTTTATATACACATAGTAATAAACGTTATTGAACTTTTGCCTATTTGCAATATTAGCTTTATATCTACCAATGTTTTACTGTTAATTGCAATACACAAATACTAAAAGTAATTATTAAAAATATAATGTAGTATTATATATTTTTTTGTAAAATTACTTCTCTTTTCTATTTAGAATAAAGAATGAAAAATATAGTATACTATATCCCGTGTATCGCAGGGTAGGCAGGGAGAACCAAGTGTTAAATCAGACGAGTTATTAATTGGTACTGTCGCGTCGCTGAGCAGACGGCTCCATTCGGGGGTATCATCATATATTATCATATATTTAGATAAATACTTAAAGAAAACATATAAAATTTTAAAGCAGCGGGATTTGAACCCGCGCCTTATGGAATCCGTCCAAATATTTTTTTTTTCCTCACTCTGGTAGTCAAAACTCGGCGTTGAGCTCCGCCTCTTGACACGAATTGGGCGGACAGTTGGCAATTTTATTCGCGATGATGCTAATATCTAATATAATACTTTAACACACACACACACACACAATGTTTTGTAGGTGTAATATAAAATGAAATTGAACAGTTCAAAAACAAGCTTAAAGCTACTGATAATTGAAGCTACGGCTTCTTGTAATGACCCATTGCCCCTGGGTTCCATTTTCAAAACTTGTTAAAATCGACCCTTCAATGAAGTACAAAATGAAATTACTCTATGACAGCTGAAATCTAAAACGGTTGGCAGAACTTTAATATCGGAGCTCGTAAATGAAACAACTGTTGGTTACTTACTGTCCCGGAATGGCACTGTCCATTCGGTATTCGCGTCAAATGTGATGAATATTTGGACACATATGTTGGCATATATGCCAATTGTCATGTACAATGAACATATCTCATATTCACACGGTATTTTTTTTTATTTAGCTTCATGCATATAGCAGGGTAGGAGGAGTGAACCTAGTGTGGAGACACGCTGTGCCGCTGTACCACGACGGATTTATAATTAGTTGATTTAGTTTATTTTTTGTTGGCATTAGTAAGAGTTGAACCATGAGCTAATCTGGAATAAGATATTTATTATTATTTATATATATATATATATATATATATATATATATATATATATATATATATATATATATATATATATATATATATATATATAATAATTAGGGTGATGAAATAATGATAATAATATATGATAATTATGAAAATATTTCGCTTTTGCCAAATTGCTGAACATATTTGATTTAATTTTAACGACAGACCTGATGTGTGTGTGTGTGTGTGTGTGTATCCTAGCTAAACTAAACTAAACTTTATATAAAAAGTATTGTATTCTTAGCCAGAGGAACAGTATATAGTAGCTTCTAGAAATTTTGTTCTAATATTTCGATTAAATATTTGCCATTTGATTCGTTTGAAAGGTATTTAAAATTAGAGATTTCAATACTTCCTTGAATGTTGTAGATTTAGCAATTCTTGAAATTTTATATTACGCTGGTTTAGTTAAAATACTCTTTTTTTATTAGTGAAATATTTTGAATGACTCCACCATGGCACAGGCACAGTATCTGACTGATAATGCGACAGTTGCGACTTCGATTCCTACTTTCATTGTAAAGACAAAAACGGTACCGTCTAGAAAAATAATTACACTGAAATCACTTGCTAACACATTTCAACGCTTGATGACGTTTTGCTTACTACATGCGTCTACGCTGATAATAATTTACATGGCATTGAAGTCTGCGAGAGGGGTTCTTACAGTTATAGTATAGCAAATCACTATCGCCATTAACATTCCGAATATATTGTATTCATAACCGTTGCAAGTATCCCACCACACAAGGTAATTATCCGGGGTTAACCCTCTGCATGCTTATAGTAACTTGACTTAAAGGTTTTCATAATAGACTTGGGGCATCCAACGTGCGTGCCTCTAGGTCTATCTCCTGAGGTTTTCCAGTATAATTTAGGGATTTTCAAGCGTCGTGTGTACAGTCATCGTTTCCTCTATTTATGAAGTATGCCTTTTATTGAAGAGGAGATCTAGTTACAAGATACACTACTTCACTAACCGCTTAATACATTATTTCTACCGCTTAATACACTTATATCGAATAACACTAAATGAGACTTAAATTCAATGCCACATTATATATGACAATTCTGGCCTATTCCCTTACGTCACGTTCCAAGAAGGATTTTACAGTGCAAGCCAATAAAATAATCATAAAGATACTCTTGGTTATTCTTCGAATTATATTTTAATTCTTTTGCAAGAAAATCGGCTAAAACTTTATAGCGTTTAATTAGGTCGTCTTTTACTAAGTTTCTTATTATGTTGCTTAACAATGAGCAACTTTATACCGTTGTAATAAGAGTGTTTTGATTTAATTCATGTGTAGTCATTTAATTCATAAGAGCTTGTGTGGTCAGGACACCAGCGGTTCCATCATTTTTATTTAAATAGCTGTACATATATATATATATAATATATATATATATATATAATATATATAATATATATTATAGATATATAGATATATATATAATATAGATATATAGATAGATTATAGTTTTGTTAATATAATAGGTAGGTTTCGATTACCGACGAACTCCTTACAATATGCGAGTTACAAGAAACGATAAAGCTTCAAAGAAACCTAATTAAAATATTTAAAAAAAATAACGACGAATATGGTAATTATTACCAATGAGTTTCACAAATGTAAAAGAAGCCGAAATCATAAAAAAAAAATTAACGATTCTTAATATCTACAATTATTTTGCTTAAAAAAAACCCTTTATCATTGCAATACATTATTATAATACAATGAAAAGACTTAAGCTTAATAATTAGTTATTAAATTCGGACTTTGTGGATCTTTACGGCTTAATTGGAGAAAGAATTTTTTAACTTTTACTTTATGTGCTTTTAAACGTTTTAATACTACTCGTGTGTCCATTTTGTATCCGCACTAAGATCAGTGTTTTTCTTAATGATTTACTTTTAAAAATAAAATACGGCTTTATATAAAGCTGGTGGGATAAGTACTTTAGTGGAACATTTACGCCAGTCTCGTGACTCAACTTGCTCGGACACTGTAAAATGCATGCGATGAACATTTTTAAATATTTTTACGAAAAATAGTTCTTATCTCTTTAGTGATATGGACTGATATTGTGTCATTTTATTGTACTTAATTTTTGGGTTCTTTGGATGATGGAGTAATAAGTTACTTTTGCGTACTACTATTCATACGCCTAGAAATTATATTTTTTTATTTGAGAATTCAATATCTTAAAAATCACTAATTTAGCTAAATACGCATAAAATTATTTTATGCAATATAAGATTGTTTATAAAAATCGACTTAAAATTGTCTTTTTAAATTCTAATAATTTTATATTTTCAATTATTTACCTTTGATATATTATTTTAGTATACAATATAAAAAGAAGCTCTTTAATTATGTTTATAAAAATACATAGAAACATTGTAGCCTTAAAAGCTGCGTTTCTTGGACACGATCCAAGCAACCTTGTTAATTAACAATAGCTTGTCCTAACATATCATAATTTTACATCATCCTCATCACCTCATCATCCTCAACACATCATCAATGAGCGCCTGACATTGCTAAGAAAAAAAATATATACAGAACCTGTTACACTTTTTCAGTATGCCCTTCGATAAAGTAATGTAGTAATCGTATTCTCATTTACGTATACGACAATCGAATAGCAATCGTTACAGTTCTTAATTGGGAGTAAAATCATTTCGTTTCAAATTGTTTACTTCAAGAATTCGTTTTATTAAAATTGCATACTTTTGAAGTCATTATATTTAAAGCTTTGTGAGTATTTTTTATATAATGAGCTTTTAAATTTTGATGCCATCGCAGTGGGACAGCGATTGAATGTAACCACAATGGTTGTGGCTTCCAGCCCACTAGGGGGTATTTTAATTTTCCCGGTTTAGTACGACGAAATGCAGCGTTAAACTTGGCACAGTTGGCCAGTAGATGCCCAGTCTTGGATACGTTTGCTCGTGGCGACAACGTTTATATTTAAAAATATTCCCCTTTTATTTCCATCTATCTACAAGTATTTATAGCTTTAAAGGTTTTGCATTGAGCCACATTGTTTTTAAATCGTGATCTACATTACGACGTCATTGATCTGTTATTTTTTAGCTTCACTATATAGTGTATAGTGGGGTAAGCAGAGATAATATAGTTTCTAGACCCTCCGTTCGCTGATTTTCAGGCTGAACTCGAAAGATCCCGTGTTGATTTGTGGAACTCTACGCTGCATTTTGTCTTATGTCAAACGTGGCATGAAAATTAAAATGATTTATTCGCTAATCTAGTGTCCAGACACTCCGCTGTTCGCTTTTCAGGCCGATTTCGAAATATTCCGTGTTAAACTTAAGGCCCACTTTTTTTTCGCAATGCGGGAACTTGAAAATGAGTTATTCCGCTAAGTGAGGCTCCAAACTTCAACCATATATTGTTGATGATAAAAAAATTGAACCTACGACCCTTTTAACAGAAGGAGCAAACGAAAATTATTTGACTATAAATATTCCACTCGCAAAAACAAGACATAAGTTATACTTAAATAAAACGTTTGAAAGCTCTGCCCAGCAAATATATTAATTAACACACGGATCACGTAAGCCAAAAGCTCGTGAATTATTAGAAATATGTAGACATATAAAAATATATATACATACATGTATATAAATAACTAAGAGAGTGAATATAAAATTGTCAATAAGTGAAATACTCGCGCACTCCGTCGGCACTTCGTCGTAAATTAAAATAAAGTTGTATGCATAATACGTCAATAAACCAGTGTACTTTTGTCCTCCAAAACTTTTTCAAATGGCTTCAGAGCCTCTAATCTGGTGTTTTATGGAGCTGTATATTTCAAAATAGTATATATTTTTGTTAGTTATAATATTTTCTTATGTTTACAAGAAAATCTACTTAGTCTGTTTATTTTATTATTTACTATAAATTAATTATTTAATATATAATTTCGTACTAGGTTTCAGAATGTTTACACCTTTTTCTGCTTATAGCAGAGTAGGCAGAAGGAACCTGGTGGTTAGACACTCCATTCCTCACTTTCCACCCAATTTTATAGACATTGCGTGGTGAGTGACGCGGCTGAGTGCTGATTTGTCTTGGACGGGGAGCCCACACTATCGCGTTTATAGCCAAGAACTGTACCACTAAGGCACTATGACCAAAAAGATTTAGATAACCATGCATTTTCCTTAAGTACATCTTAATAAACAGCTCAAATCTTAATAATGTGTGCAAATTAAATGTCAAATTGCTTATCAGACCTAATTATGATAAAACAAAAGAACTGTGCATGGCGTAATTTTCTTTATTTAACGTAATCGCTTTATATTACTTAAATATCTGTTTTTTGAGCCTCAAGCTTTCTTCCTAGTGCAGCAGATGCTATGGAATTACATGTAGATGTACATTTATAAATTAAGAATATATAAAGAAGTGATAATTCTCTAAATCATTCTCTCCACTCTAATTAGTATAGCATAATACTTACATAATTCCTTCCCAAGCACCCACGTCTCAGGCTTAGAGTTGACTTCAACCAGCACTGTCGGTGTACACACGAGCAAGACCATAAGATCAGCAATACTTAAGTTCACCAGAAAAATATTGGTAGAATTCCGCATATCCTTAGTTTTCAATATAACTATGGGCACCATCACATTACCGATCACGCCCAAACACATAATAACTATACAAAAAGTCATCGACGTCGCCTTTATGTAATATGGAATTTCCGCATATTCCGTATAATTATTCGACATTTCAAACGTCGTGTTTGATATAGACGTATTAAATGTGTCATTGTCGAAGTCGAATCTTTCGAGCAAATCCTCCGTAACACGATTTGGGGTAGCATTCTTGTATGTGTTTGTGTTATAATTTATAGGTAAATGGGTATTTGTGTGAGAGAAATTGGCGATTGAAATCATGTGCGTTTAAAATATATGGTCGACATGTGATCTTCACATTTTTCCGCAGCTTTCCGCGAATCTTTGGCTTGGTGACGCAGAAATTCCGTTTCGTGACCTGAAACAATGTTAGGCAATTAGTACACTTCATTCCGATGTGAGTGCTTTCGACGTGGAATAATTGGATTATTGTAAACGTTTTTTTTCTTCTCGAATACACTGTACTGTGTTTTGTATGTATATTTTTAATTTATATATTTATATATATATATATATATATATATATATATATATATATATATATATATATATATATATATATATATATATATATATATATATATATATATATATAGTTTATGTTTTTCTTTCTAATTCACGCTTTATCTAGCAATTAGCAGGGTGAGAAGAAATAACCCAGTCTCAAAATCATGTGCTTTCCACTCAATTTTGAGACAAATAAAAATTAAAATAGTAATTCATTCAATTTATCTGAGTAGGATTTGAATCCACAACCTTCGCGTTAACAGTCACTCACTATCTCCCTACGCCACGATGGTTTCTATATATGGATCTACTCTGTAAATGTACCTATATGATATTTATAAAATTATCATATATATATATATATATATATATATATATATATATATATATATATATATATATATATATATATATATATATATATATATATATATATATATATATATATATATATATATATATATATATATATATATATATATATGTATAAATTAAAAACTTCAAATGTAATCTCCAGAATCTATTGATCACAGCAACTGCCCTCCATAATAATATATCACCAATCTTTTCATCCAGATCACCGACACGTCGCGACGCTTATCCCATAACATAAACATGTCAGATTGACCCTAGACTACCGAAGTTTTATAAATTTAGTCAATATTTGCGAAATCCATCTACTCTAATGCTATATACCCGTATGTATACCTCAGTGATTTATAGTGCATGGCTGACTTGTCCTTTAAAGGTATCGCAGAGAGACTCATCGATAATTCAAAATTAATGTTTGTACTTTTATCTGTTCAAGAAATACTTTCTTTAAATGTATGTTTTTTATTGGAATATTGTTTTTGTGTTGTAAATTTTATTAATATTGTCTGTGCATTGCTTTAGGCATTTTTTATGATGTACAAGATATATGTTTTGTAAGTAATTGTAGTTATATTTGTAAAAATATTTTATTTTAATATATTTTTTTATCAATGCAATGACGTCATCATCTCACTGCTTCTGCAATTTGGTATGGGTGAGATTTAGATTAAGAATATTGAATTAATTTAACTTCCATTTTTATAGGGAGAATATTATTTATTGTTAAGTAATTGAATATTTTTCTTTGAGATATATTTTATATGTGAATTATTTGAAACTGTTATAAAACTATCTTTATGACAATTTCAGAGGGAAGGGAGTTAGGAAAAGGAGGAGGTGGGAGGGATAAGAGGACCACTTTCATAGAATTAGTGATATGAAGGTAGTGACTCGAGGACTCCGAGTCGTGTCGTGAACAAATAGCAGACAAATATTTGCCAGGGTACCTTTGTTACCAGGTATCAACGGTCGCGTTTACAGTCAGACGCTATGCCCATGCACCACAACAATCTCAGACATATTTTAAAGTAAAACAATAAAAATTATGCAGTAGGAATTAGGATGATCCTTTGGTGTTGCTATATATATATATATATATATATATATATATATATATATATATATATATATATATATATATATATATATATATATATATATATATATATATATATATATATATATATATATATACATATAATAATTTAATAATTCTTTTTATTTGCACATTTAAGTCGTAAGTAATCATGAAAGTGGGTCATTTGGTTTGTCTCCATATGAATTGAAGCATAGTTATTGTATTCCTTCGATATGTACGTGCTTATGATATGTTGTACCGACAGCAATGGAAATGACGAAATATATAAAATGTTGAATACATAATTTTTTAGTAAAATATGTTTAAATGTAATTTTTTATCATTACATTTTTTTCTACTTAAAGTTTCTAACCCACAAGTGTTTAAATTATCGGATCTAGTAGACATAACGCGGCGTTGAATTACGCCACTCAAAATTCTATTTCTCTGAAATTGAGCTCAAATTTGCAATCTGAGTCAGAATAACTACTGGCTGGCATGTATAACTTAAATAATGCATCTAAATTCTAGAGATAAATTTTGTTTTGCTGACATTACTGACCTACTGAAGGGCCCCATCCCTGCTGCGGCTAGGGAAAATAATAACTCCGTCAAAGTGACGAAGCGACTTTTATATATTTTTGTTTCAATAATTTTTCTTAGGCTATTTAACGGTTACTTAGCTAAGTGTTGACATTGATATATTAGTTTTAGAGTATCAGTATATCACATTGAGCATTTTATTATAACCCACCAAATTCATTCTTGATAGGATAAACAACAAAATATCATAGATTTACAAAATAACTACTTACTAACTCTAATTTGACACTTTTAAATGGTCTTGTGGTATATACTTAATAATTTTATTACAGAATTCTAATTTGAGACCTAAAAACCTGAAAACCGTGGTTAGCTATCTTCCTACAGAGATTCTAACAACGTAATAAGTTGTAAAAACATATAAGAATTTCGAAGCAGCATGAGGAAGAACGCATGGCTTAGGTGCGGTGCGTTAAAATCTTTATTTATTTTCTTTAAGTATTTTTGAGGACCGTCGTGGCCCATAGGCTTAGCATCTGCCTGTAAACGCGACGGTTTGTGGGTTTGATTCCCGCTCGGTGAGAATGAATGATTTTCATTATCTTCGCTCTGGTAACAAGGCAAAGCGCGGGGTTGAGTTCCGTCACTCAATACGCAATGCCTCGAATGGCGGAAAGCGGGGAACGGAGTGTCTTAACACTAGGTTCCTACGGTTCCTACGGTTCCCTCTGCTTACTCTGCCATATGCAGGATACAGCGTAAAGCTTATTTAATTTTTTAAGTATTTTTCTATTCTTAGTTTGGATTAACACTTAAAAAATAATAAAAATACCTGACACCCGTTGTGTGAAGCGTAATAACTAACTAACATTCAATCTAATACAAATTCAGTAGTAAAATCTAAATTGCGATAGGTATTAATTTAGTCAAATACACTCGTAATCGAGAATGCGGGTTCAAGGCACTCTCAATTACATTCAGAATAACTGTTGACAGAAGCCTCATAGTTGAGTGAATGTGAACTAAACATGAAAATTTTATATTGCCGGCCATTTTAATTAGACATTAGCTTATTTTAATAATATGCTCTTATATTTGTGCTATAATTATCGCTAATGCGATGATAGTAATATATAATCTGTGTTAAAAGTTGAAAGCATAGAGACTTTTTTCTTTTTTTAGCCTCATGCTTTATCCCATATATATCAGAGTAGACGGACAAAGGCATTGTGTTTACTGTCAGACACGGTTGAACTGCGCCGGAGTGGTGTAGTGATATATCACTACACCTTGACACTTTCCGTTTTATCTACTTTAGAGTTTTATTTATTTATTTATATATATTATATAAATAAAATTGAAGAATCTGTTTGTGGTTTCAAAACATCAGTGATTTTCAAATTCATTTATTTATTTACATGTTATATTAAAACACAAACGAACATTATTTACTTAAAAAACTTTAATACTTTATTCTGTTCCTCTGTCTTTCTGTCCGGGCTTTTTATTCGGGACTTTTTTATCAGGGAATTCCTGCGGGATCAAAATTTACGCGGCAAAAGCACGTTTACCGTGCACCTACCGCCCAAATAATATATAGCAGTGATTATAATACGTAATGATAATTTTTATTTATGTACATTTTTCTAGGAAAAATTATGAATAAGTACAATACATGAAATATGTTGAATTAGAGTTAATCCGAGAACCGAGAACGAGTCGCAAGTTCATTTATAAGAAACAATGATTCGCTGTTTGATATTAACCTTGAATTATTGCGGGTAATAAACCAAGATAAACATTAGTTTACGTTTATTATTTTATAATTTCAATCTTTCAACTATATTTTATCTGTGGCCTCAAAATATGATCAAATATAAAAAACTAAAAATATATATATAAGTCGTGACATATGTATATGTATTCTAAGTACTTAAGATTATATCAAAACGATCAACATGATGTTATATAGCCTATAGCTTTCCCCGATGTATGGACTATCCAACACAAAAATATTTCATTTTCAATTCTAACCAGCAGTTCCAGAGAAAAACGTTTTCAACTAAACAAATTCTCAAAGTACAAATATCTCACTAAATCTAAACGACTCGTATTTCTCTTATGTCGTCTAACATACTCTTACATTTTCAATTATAAACTAAACACATCAAGTTTAAATCTATTTTAAATGAAAGGTAAAGTAGGACAGCAAAGTCAGAGGCAAGCCTTTGAATGAATCTAGATTAGATTTTAAATTAATTAAGGATGAGCATCCCAGGGGATGAATTGATAATGCCATTATGGCTACGTTTTATAAAACATCTGTAAGAATCCCTGATGAGATCCCCGTGGTAGAGTAGGACTGACTCTGACGTTAAAATATAATTGTGGGTTCGATCTTCACTCGGGGGTAATTAGGTAATTTACTATCATTTTCTCGTTCTGGCAAGACAAAATTCGGTGTTCTTTTGCTGCTTCTGGTCTAGTGGAAAAGCCAGCGCTTTGATTAAATTATCTCTAAGTCAATTATATATGACAATATATATTGTGTGATTTTTTTTTAAATAAAAGAAAGAGAAGAAGTAGGTTAATGTGGTGATGATGATGATGAACTATTGCGTATGAAAATGAAGAAAGAAAAGGTTTACTATTTAGCAATATATTTAGACAGTTGTTTTTTTTATTTGATTTTATATTATTGCACCTGTTTAGAAGATGTGAACAACAATTTTAATTTACATGTAAAGTTAACCTGTTATTGAGACATTGATAGAAAAAAATGTAATCTACACACTAAGGGATTGTTTCACACATTAAAGATATTTAAAAAAAATTAAACTGACATCAAAATTTATCCAAAATGCACATCAATAATAAATTAATTAATAAGTACAACATTATAATTTAATTACTTGAAAATTGAGAATTAAAAAAGGTGCAATTTTTGATACTGACATATGTACGTTTTGAATAATGTAGAATTTTTTAAATTGCAGAAATGTCGCATAGAGTCTATTTTTTTATAATACGTGTAATTTAAAAAAAATCGACTCTACAAACGCGTGCCATGAAACATTAAAATTACATTAAATTACATTATTTGCGTGTAAATATGTTTATTTCGTACAGAAATTAATGTGTTATACTTATAAAAACCATAATAACGGCCTTTGGAATCATTTTCTAATATTTATCTTAGTTTAATACCCTCAACAATCCAAGGTTAATATCACATATATAAGGATTTTTAAATCTGTTTAGTCCCTTATGTAAATTTCTATGTAAATACATTAAGTATAATAATATTCGATTATAAACTAACACCCGTGTAAAATACTATTTAGTACTAACCCACTTTATTGTGTGTATATATTGTAATTAGTATGTGTTTAATTTGTTGTAGGTGAAGGAAGAATTTTTATTGGATCTCTTTTTTTACATGCATTGTATTATTATGTAAAGTTAGTTATCTTTTCACCGTACATTCTCCTTCGTGTATTCTCCATACAACGTGACATTGGCGAAGTGAATTGTGCTCAACTGGCACGCTCGAAACGCCATTACTGCAGTACAGAACAGAACAGATTTTTAAATCGTTTACGGTTGAATTTTGTATACTGGAACTGTATTCTAGTATCCAATAAGCAGTATCTCAATACATATATGGAGAGTGGAAAGACGTATATATAACACTCAGTTTGTTTACTTACTCGATAAAATACGTGGCTATAGAGTAAGCGAAGTAAGCTCTACAAAATTAACCTATTTGATAAATTTCTTGTATTTTTTTAATATTTTTACTTCTGTATTTTTATAAAAGGAAATACATTAAAACAATTTTATATGAAAATCTCTATAAATAAATAGCAGGGTAGACAAAGAGGATCTAGTGTTAGGACACTCCGTTCCCTACCAAAGCGAAACTGTGAAACACTTATCAGTGTGAAGACATGAAATAGTTAGAGCGAATTAATCTCAAAACTGGCTTAACAAATACCTGTCCAGGATCTTCAGTGTCACGGAATGTTTTAACACCAATTTCTCTTCTCTCTGCCTATGCTACGTTATACGCGGGATGAAGCTGAAGCTATAACAAAAAAGAAAAATCGAGGTAGATTTATGCAGTTTTTCATTTAAAACGAATGAAATAAAAGAAACGCATAGTGTTTGAAAGAATCCAGATTACATTTAAATTTAATTAAGAACGCGTGATTCCACTCGGGATGGTCCGATGCGCTGTAATTAGGTTACATTCTGTAGCACGCTTTTGATATTTTTCATTTAACATCTGTTGTACGAAATATAGGTAATTCTTAGTATTAATTTAGATATTTTCCAGTTTTTATTAATATTTTTTTTACAGTTTTTCCGATTTTTGTGGAATTTGCGGAAATATTTCAGAGTAATAATTTACAATAATAATTAAATCGGCTCTGAACCCTTAATACGCGAAACCGACTAGCACTTGACCAATTTTTTATTTATAGGAACTAATCAATGAAGGCGTCCAGTAACGTTATACAAATGTATAAACTTGATGGGAGTATAACCGTAAAATTTGTTATACTGCTGGCTCCTAGATTATTGGCGGAATAAATATTATCCTTATACCTATCATAATAGTGACTTTTCCGTACTTCTAGTTAGACGCCATATCGTAATGATGCGAATAAATAAATTATTTATAGTTATTAGTTATTACATACACTAAATGTAGTTTTTACGAATATAGGCGGTAAGCAGGGAATGGAGTGTTTTAACACTAGGTTCCCTAATACTAGGTTCCCTAACACTAGGTTTCCTAACACTAGGTTCCCTAACACTAGGTTCCCTAACACTAGGTTCCCTAACACTAGGTTCCCTAACACTAGGTTCCCCGAAACTGCTTAAGACCGAGGAACTCCAATAATAATATCACAAATAAGAAAACCAGAAGAACAATGGCACGGACGCCAAAAGTCTGTGGTAAACAAAAAAGAGATACAATAAAAAAAAGAAACGCTAGGTTCCCTTTGAATAATCCGCTTAGAGCGGGACACAAAAAATCACTAACTGAGACTTTATTACTTCTTTTCCATAAAATAGTCGGAACCGTATAAAAAATATATACGGTTATATGTTATATATAAAAACATATAGCCGTATAAAATATATACAGCTAATTCATATATTTTGAAAAAAAAAAAAGAAAAACTAAATGAATAAAAAGCAATCATCTAATAATTACCGCGAGTGTACGGCGCCTACACAGTAACTCACTTAGCGCGACTGTTAACATGCTCTTAGACGAAATCAATATTACTATTCCATTCCGTTACTATTTAGTTTTGGATTCAGGTTAAAATTACTCATTTCCTATGATAACAATATAAACAAAATAGCATTTGAGTTGTTAGTTAAGAGCGAAGCTAAGTTTCGAGCGAAACTTATTTTCGAGCGAAACTAAATACGTTTTCGTGTTATAAATAACAGGACAAGACTGAAGTAATCATGAAAACCCAAGTATATATATATATATATATATATATATATATATATATATATATATATATATATATATATATATATATATATATATATACAATTACAAGTATGTACATTTATATTTCAATCTTACACTACCCCAATTTTTTTTTAGAATTTCTCAAATATTTTGAGAAACAAAAGTTGTTTAAGATTACCTAAAGTAGTTATTATACAAACGTCGTCCAAGTGTACTTCAAGATTAACCTATTATATAAATATTACTTAACTTTTTTAATTTTTATTTAACACAGAATAATATTTCTCATACAAAACATCCGTATTTGAGAATTATTAACAAAACACGACTATCTTTGTACCGTATCAAAATGCCACTCACAATAAAAAGGAAATCGATAAAAAATAACTGAAAAGTTTAAATGAAAACACGAATTTCTTTAAATGTCACGTGATCTTGTCACTTGATTTGATATTTTGTAGCGACTTGAATTATAAAAGTTATTACGGGTTACGTTTGTTCATTCATTTGGTGGTACGTTTTCCTCTGGGTATTTCTAGGGCTAACATTTAATTAACATAAAGCTTCTTAATTGTTTGAACATTTTTATTTTGATACAATGTTGTATGTATCTAAGTTCTTATTTGTTTATAGCTTGAAGCGAAAGCGAAGAGTCTAGTGTCAAGATATTCTGTTCTCCATTTTTCGCAGGAATTTGAGTCGTGTAAAGAGGCACCGCTTTTCTCTTGGCAAATAATCAATTTAAAGAATAATTTTTGGTTAGCGGATATTTGTAACAATCTCCATACAGAGGTAATTACTAACAACAAAAATAAATTGTAACTACTGTATAAGAATTTTAACGAAGGTTAAAAACTTGTGGCTTTATTGGTGACGAATGGTTGGACGGTACATAATAGATGCGGGTTCAAATCTTGCTACGTTTAATTATTTTACGTCGCCTTCATATTTTTCCTGCTTCACCTTAGTTTTAATTATATATATAAATTAAGTTCATTAAGTTATTTTGTACAACCCATTTACTTTTTTAATTAAATTATAGCGTTGTCCAAATTAATACTTTGTAACTTAAAGCTCGTTAAAAGCACAATAATACGCTTAACTAGAGCGAATTTATAACAGCGATCGGATTCATTTTGCATGCTTCATTCTTCAGGTAATATTTCACAGCATATTTTGTTGCACAACCACGGATAATATTAATAACAATTTCTGTATTTAAATATGTTCAAATAATATAATAATATATTGCATAGAGCTCTTGAAAATGTAATACTTCAAATTCAGATTACTTTTGGTTTTTTTTTATAATTTTACAGCAAGATTACGTTTTATCTCACATATAGCAAGTTAGGCAGAGAGCACCTAGTGTCTAGACACTCCGTTCTCTATTTTCAACCCGAATTTAACAGACTAGTCGTACTCAGTCTAGAGTAGAACTAACCTGACGCCGAAAAAAAGTAATCGGCAAGTTCATTTGTCGGGCAAATGAAAGTTCCACAACTGAAATAGTAGAAAATAATATCTACTGATATTTCTTATAGAAGCGAGGACGCAATAAGGTCCCTAACCAGGCACATGGTAACACAATAGATGAAGAGAAGATCTTGTCGACGACAACCGCTGGCCAACCAGAATAGAACCAAATATGACTGTTACATGTAATAATTGTAAAGAAGTATTTCTTTCCATATTTGATATCTTCATAATCCTTGATTTTAATAAAACTTGTCACACAAGAGTACATTATGTATATAAGAATAATATTGTTTTAATAGATTTATTACCAAAAGCTATTAAATATTCTCAAGTAGCCCTGTAAAATCTTAATGGGTTCCATTTACCAAAAAAAGTAAGATTACATAAACTATTTTTCAATCGATATAGAATGTATTGATTACAAAATTATTTCAATGGTATAGTTTTTTCAAGGGGTTTTTTTTTTATTTATTCTTAGTTGATGAAAAACACTAAAAGCGTCTTTTGTCTTCTTTGTAAGAAAATGAAATATTACAGATCTCGCTCATTAATAAATTACAATCGAGCGAGCTTAAAATGAACAGCCAAGTCATTTACGAGCCGATAACACTTTGATAGATGTTTTGGCACCGTGGCGTATTAGTTAGTATGAATGATATTTTTTTTATATCTTCATGCTTTAGTCTTAGTATGGCAGAATAGTTAGAAAGAACTAACTTTTAAGACACTCCGTTCTCCGCTTCCCATGCTAATTTAATACTGCTTGTTGATTGGCGAAACTCAACGCCGGTTCGACTTACTAGAGCGTAGGACTGTTAATAATTAAGTCAATCCCTCGAATGGGTATCGAACCCATATAATGGATTATAGACGGACGCTGTCCCGCTGTGCCACGATGGACTCATTTACGAGCCGATAACATTTTGATTGATATTTTGGCACCGACACATATTAGTTAGAATGAGTGAGTGATAATTGTTTGTGGCCTATAATAATTTACTTGTCATATCCTTTGACAGGATGATTTAAACACTTCAGTTATATTTCATTTGTTTGTACAAAGTGTGATTGTACCTATTGTGGAAATTTTATTTACATATAAACAAAGAAATTTTACAATAAAATAACCTGAATGTATTTACTATGGTAGAAATACATAAATAGTATAAATTCCTCATAGAAATTTATGTAGAGCAAACTTCACACTTTATACCGTACTTATGTATATAGCCTATAAATAGGCTCAGAAAATCTAGTGTCAAGACAATTCATTCACGGCTTTTCGCTTGAATTATTAGACTTCGCCAGGCATTATAGAACTATATAGTAGCAAAATTCGGCGCCTTACCATAGCAAAAAAAATTAAATTTATTTATTTTTTAGGTTAAGAATCGATCCCACAATCATCGCACTAACATCCATTGGGCCGCGACGGCCTCAACAATGAATACATCAAGACGATTCCAAGTCTTGGCAGAAAATACACGCGTCATTCCCAAGTATTTGACCTTTAGCAAATTTTAATATATATCTCCAACTGTAGGGGACACCGCGCCAGATGTAAACAACCTGTGCGACATTAATTATTTCTGTTCCACACTCCATTACGCGTCCTAAACTCAACTAATAACTAACTGTCCGCTTGTCTTCTATTAGACATCTCGGCCGATTTTCATTTTCCCAAAATGTTTAATATAAATATGCTTGTATTTCGCACGATTTGCTATTTTTCAGTTTGAATTTCAATTTTATTTGTGGATTTTGTTGTTTTTGTTTCTATACTTTAGAGTACGAATTGTCTATGTGTGAAGTTGTTAGTACTTCATAAAGAATATATATATATATATATATATATATATATATATATATATATATATATATATATATATATATATATATATATATATATATATATATATATATATATATATATATATAAATACAGAAATAAATACTTAGAGGTAGAACTTTAATATCATAAAAAAGACACTGGAAGAATATAAATAATATTTTGGAGATCATTTTCATATCAAATGATAGACAGTTGTGGCATAAATAGGATTGTCTCACTGTACAAGTGACAGTCGTAGATTCGATATTCACTCGAGGTAACGAAGTCATTGCTTCTTTCCCATAGACAAAGAACGACGTTGAGTACCACAATTCCATAAACAATGTCTCAAATTCAAAAAAAAATTGGAAAATAGACTGTCCAACTACGCTGACTAAATTTCTTCTGCCTATCCTGCTAAATGCCCTGTTACATGAGATACAGTGTAAACCTGAAAAATATATATATGAAAAGTTCTACCAACAAGCATATTTGTTTTTTCTTCTATACAATACAATTTTTTCTATTGCTTGATTAACAGTGAATAATTAATTAAATATATTTTTTTATAATAATAACATTCAACAAAAGCTCCTGTTAAAAATACAGATACCGATCACATCCTTTGTTTTTTATCAAAATTACAGCAAAGTCATCAGTGTAGAGATCATGTGGACTTATCTTCCATAAAATCAGATATAAATCTTTCTAACAAACATCCGATACTTCAAAAGCGTTTCAGTTCTCGTAGATTTATAAGAAATATGACAATTTCCCTTGTGTTGTTGATAATAATCATACACATAGTATGAATTACGATATTAAGATTTTTTCTAGTTTCATGATATTATTATAATTTAAAAATATATAATTCATTACAATTTTTTTTTTACTTTTTTAAATTATATCCTTTAAGAGAAGACCTAATAACATTGTCCTGCTCGGAACTAACGTCACACATTATAAACGTCACACATTATAATCGTATATAAGATCAAAATCTAAATTAGAATACACAATCATTGATATCAAGTAATGCGACGACAGTGGGTTCTATTCCCACTCTGAGAAATCAATTATTTCATTGGGTAATAAGACAAAGCGCGGCGTTAAGTTTCGCTCAAAACGCAATGTCTCGAAAAGGACGAAAGTGTGTTAAGTGAGAGAATGACAAACAACGTACAGGTGAAACGGACGGCTACGAAATTTAGCATATAAGGTCCTGGAGTTGGGTTTAGGGATACTATAACCCGAAATTTTAAAGGAAACGGAAGTAAAAAATGTAAAATCAAAGTCCAAGCAAATATAAAATTAAAACTTCCCAATTATCTTCAAGCAAAGTCACGGCCGAACATTATTTTACATAATAATTTAATTGAAATGAATCATAAAGGCTATAATAAAAATGTTTTTTTCTGTTTAAGTAGTGTACGACAGGTTGGCACCCACCCAAGTGTTTGATGTCCAACAAATCTAGCCGAGTACCAGTATTAGTTGTCATATGGCGAATTTCGTGGAAGCCCCTTTCATTCAATTGTACAGTACAAATAAACAATTATTTTGAAAGATTTTTTTGCTAATTAACTATAATTAACTATATTTAAAATATTATAGATCCACCTTTTGTTTGTATTGTATGTAATTTAAACGAGTCTCCAAAATCTTGATTTCATTGCTTATAATTATTAAAGTATATAAAAAATTACATTTAAATAATATAAATTTACAATAAGGAAAATTTAAAAAGTGAAAAATAAAAAAAGAGTTATACAACAAAAATTTCCCTAGATCTAAATACAATAAACATTTTTCTACGGAACAAACTTCACTTACTACTTCACGTTCTTATAACAGTAAAAAGTTTTCAACCCACCACGCACATAACAACCTAATGACATTGTTAGTGCATTTGGCAACAGTTCAGAACAGCATGTGGCAAGTTGGGGGACAAGTGGCGATACTTAGGCAGGAGGCATGCATAGCTATTATGTCAATAAATTATATTTATGCTGCGAATACAAAGATGAGGTCGTTAGGCGAAGTAGACCAGCTATTTACGATAGTTCAGTCTGGCTTCAATCTCTATAGATTTTCTTAAATATAATTATTTTACGAAAACGAATAACTGGACACTTAAGAATAGTAATATTGGCTATATGGTCAGTATAGGAGACGAGTCCCGTCTAGCGAGTCCGGTGAGCCCAGTTACCTGTTCATCCAAACTCTATTCCATAGCCCCAGTTTAGTTTTTCATATTTTCCATAGTTCCGTACGCATTGTCCGGTGACCATCTCTGGGCAATTACCTATGGTTACTCGGAGATGGATCCCAGGTGATGCGTCACAGTAAAATGTTTTATATTCTCTTAGGGGCCTCTACGTGTTGGACCTGTACCCCCACGCAAGTCTTCCACAGTACCGAGTTCGTTGTAATCCGAGAATTACCGAAATAAACATAATAATAATATCATATAAATATGGATTAACTCTATATATTTTGAAATTATAAAATGTATATATATTTGAAAATCTTGTTACGTTCCCACACTACCCGGGGATCGCTTAGCCAGATTTCGCGTAACTTGTTTACTGCATTCCATCAAATCCAAGAATTGTAACAGTAAGAAATGTAAAACGTAGAGTTATTTTTCATCCATTAATTTAATTCATGTTAGTTTTAATATTAAAATAATTATTCACTCTTGTTTTCTCACATCGAGCAGATTTGGTTTTTTGAGAGAGATTTGGTTTTTTTTTGGATCCTACGCTGCCACCGTACTTAATTATCTGACGTGTTATAGTAAATACAAATAACTATGAATCAATACAAAGTAAATCGTTAGAACGTAAGTAAATTAACATAATGTAAAATTTTATTTTAGTATTTATAATTTTGTGGAAACCTGTTAATAAAAAGGCTACCAATACCAAATCTTGTATGGTATTTTTTGACAAATTCCAATTTTTAGAGGATTTTCCTTGTGAAAATATGATACTGTTTCTATACATATGTTTTAAAAATAAAAATAGGACTTACTAATTTAGGTTTTATATTTCGTTTCTTTTACAAATTAGCTGCCAAAAGAAAAAAAACGTCTGTCACAAAGTGTCACGCTTACTCGTAAAAAAAATCATCTATTAATAACTAAGCGGAATCAAACGTATGTATGTATGTATGTATGTAAAGAAAAAAAACACCACAGAAGTTAGACAATGTCACATACAATTTTATAAATAATTTTGAATCATCTCACTATATTATATTTTTTAGTACTTGTCTAAAAACTGGACGAACGTGAACGATTACGTAATAACCAATAACCAAATTTCTTAAATATTCAAGTTTTCAATACTGATGCTTCGGCTTCTTTAGTCATAATTCCGCAACTTATTCGCAACAATTGAACAGAAAGCATATTTAATAGAAAAAAATTACTTATCTATTTGTTTATGTTTTGCCCAAGCAAAATGTATATAAATGTATCCAATTGTATACATTAAGATAATTAAAATGATAAAAAATTGTCTTGAATCACGATCGTAGAACGCATTTATAAATATTTTACAAATACAAAAAATATGAATTCTTTACCACTAACCCTATCAAGAGGTACTCTTATGGGTATTTTACCCATAAGAGCCGCAAAAAAAAATAAAGCTGCAAATAATATATTTACACAGTACAAATTCTGTTACCTATAGAAGTATTCTACAAAATAATTGTAAAAGAAAAAGCAATGCAATTATTAATTATTAAATATATGTAAGACCAAGATCCAAGGGCGCATATAAAAGGCTAAGTGAACGACACCCACGCAATGCATTTTATGCTACGTGCATAAGGGTCATGCCATAAGGCAAAGGTCATGCCTTTAAAGTTATAGGAGTTTTAGTTTAGTATTTTCTCGGAAATTTCTTATTAAAGACGTGTTATTTGTGTATATCTATAGTTAATATATGTTAAACTTAATTTAAAAGGTTAATTCTGTACATAGGTTTTTATACAGCTTTATATTGTATCCAGTATACATCAGGATATGCAGAAAGGGTCTAGCGTCGAGACACTGTAGTCTCCGGATTACACCTGAATAGGAGCTACGAGGTTTATTCTAGTGAGTGAGACACGTCAGACGTCCAGTAGTCTCTCAATAGCCCAGTGACCAGTCCATCAAAAGTCCATTTCATAGGTCCAATTTAGTATTCCATATTTTCCCTAGTTTGTTCTTATAATAGAGAACTTAGAAACTTTAGAAAGAAACTAGAACTGAAACTAGAACTTTAGAAAGAGAAACATAATATATGATACCTTAATTAAATATTTTAGGTCCATATTATCAAAAGGTTCCCGTCACAAAGTTATGCTAGAAGTTTACGAGATTCAAAAATAAACAGACTTTTTTCTAAAATTAAGTTTAGCCAGAATTTTTTTATATTTATACAAGTAAAACCAGGATAAAGTGTTAGTCTATTATAATAAATTATGATTCCATACATAACTTTGTCCCATTGACTTACGCAGATGCAAATAACATAAAAAGTAAACAACATTACTGGGTCATGATGAAATCAATTCTTTCAACTATTCAATAACAATGCAAAGCGAGTAATTATTAAAATTATAATTTTTTTTTTAAAAGATATGAACGAGGTCGTGGCTTAGCGGCTTAGCGTTTGACTGTAATTGAGACGATTGGAGATTCGATTCCCAGTCGAGGGGATGAATTATTTCCATTTTCTCTCTCTAATATAGTAAGATCAAGATGTGGCGTTGAGTTCCGTACACTTGCTCAATTAAGTCATTAAATTTTGCTACTAAGTACACAATTACTATATTGGACGGAGGTATATAACAAAATGTATCATTCTTGTAATAATTAATATATTTAATCATTAGATATCTATACTTTCTTAGAAGAAGAACTATAATACTTACAGGTTCAATTCCCACTCTGATGAAAGTTTAAAACATATATTTTCGCGCTCACAATCCGATTAGGCAGTGCAAGTTATTGCTAGTCGTTTCTAAAATAAGAAATATCCAAGAACGGAGGCATCTTTTTATTTCTCTATAATACTCTCATCCAAGAAAGTCAATCTGGTGAGATTTTAAAAGGAATTTCACAAAGAATTCCTTCTAGTGAATTCACTTAGTTATTCATAGCTTGTGTTGATGTTAGTTGTATGAACATATGTATTATCTCCTTAATACTCATTCGCTTTTAAATTGAAATTTGTAAAGTAAGTAAAAAGAAAGTAAGTCAGTAAGTCCGTCATACAAAATCTTCTGAAATAGCAATACGTTTACAAATTATACTACAGTTCAATTCTATATATATATATATATATATATATATATATATATATATATATATATATATATATATATATATATATATATATATATATATATATGCACAAAATATTACGTTAGTAATATTTGAGAAAACTGAATCAAATTAAGAGCATTGGAATCTTATTAAAAATGACGTCAAATATAGAACGATGGTATCTGTTTATAATTAATTCCTTCACGAATATCGTGAGTTCAAATTTCAAAAGTATTTAAAAATCTAAATAACGACTCCTTACAAAACTCTAGTAATATGTTTTATATTCCATATTCCCTGAAAAAATCTTACAAAAAAACTTCTTCGTACAAAATATTCAATAACCATTTAAGCTCACTCCACTCTACTAACATTATATTCATGTTACGTCTTTTAAATTTGCAGTTAAAATGCAGTTGCTCTCAATACTTGATCTTTATTCTGTCGGAGTTTCTTATACGAGTACTTCGGGAGGTGACACGAATAAAGTTATTATTATGAAGAATAATATGAATATTAATTAACAGTAACTTAGTTGTTTGGCTTTAAATGCGGTTGAGACATTAAATCAAATTTGACCATATGTAAAGAAATTGACTTGTCTTGACTTTTAATGTAAGGTAAGTAAATCCGTTAGCTAAATATGTTGAATAGAAGAACAAATATACAGTTATTTGTACTAATATTGATTTATCTACCTCAACCTTTTATAATTCTATTTATATTATACTTATATGAAATAAGGTGACCTTCTAGACTATAATATAAGGTGTGCTCAAGTGTAAATTAGATTTACTTTATAGCGCTAGTCACAAGGGTGTGTAACTGTTCAAAACACTTGTGTCGTTTTTATAAGCTTCCCACACTTTTCTTCATTCTTTCATAAATTAAATTGGCAGCTTTAAATATTATTTTTTGTTAACTGCTTAATGGTATACAAGCATAATTTAATTAAATTACAAATTTAATCAAATAAATTACAAAGTAACATACTTATATATATGTATTAGGTACCAGAAACTATTATTACACAGCTGATTTAAAAAAAAATCAAAGTTTAAAAAGCGAATTTGTTGTATATTAAGCTCTCTGTACACAAACTTACATATAAGAACTATTTCATAAAATATATAAATAGGGACACTTGGCTTACGAAAAGCTTGTTTTATTTTGTCGCTATTGGGAACTAATTAGAGATGTACCGACTAGTCGGCAACTTGCAAGTAAAGCCGACTGTCCGGCCACTGTTGTAGTCGGCGAATAGTCAGTAAACAGCGCCGAATGTCCGGCTTCCTACTTTGTTTGTATTTCTTAATAAAATATATTACTTAAATACAAATTTTGATTACTTATTAATATTTTAAATAAATCGTACTCATTTTGAAATGTAAAACATAACAACATTTCCTTTAATAGTCAGTTTCTAAAATTACTTAAAAAAACAACGATGACGTCAACAATGATTTTTTTCTTTAGATACAATTTTGTTGTTCGCCTGTAAGAATAGCCGCTCACTATAAAATATAGCTAACAGAACAATAAAGACTTGTCGTTACGAATATTTTTTTGTTATTAGTAGCATTGCCAAAAATTTCCAATATATACGTCTTTATCGATAGAGACCATTTTCGCTTCTATCGCTCTCGTCATCACTCGAAGAATTTTTCACTTACTCATACATTACAAATGATCGGCTTGGAGGATTAGTCGGTCGACTAGCCGGCTTGTATACAACCGACTGGTCGGCTAGTCGGCTAAAGTCATAGTTGGCACATATCTAGACAAAATTGTATTTAAGCAGGCGTACTAAATATATTATTTGGAAAAGATGACAAATATATACTAAAATAAATATTTAATGATAAAAACGGCAATTTGTTTCGCCGCATGAAAGCGATATTTTACGAAACAGATATTCCTATATTATAACAGATTAGAAATCTTCTTATAATATTTAGATACCAATAATGTTAACATGGAAAAGTATTTTTTGGACATAAAAGGTATACTATACATAGGTAGGTAGGTTTTAGGCCATAGGCCTTGCCTGGGTAGTGGGTAATAACTCTATCCCTTGTTATGTAATTTAGTGCCTAAGGTAGCTCTGACATGAGTACAGTACGTTATATCGAAATAATTTCCAAACAAAAATAATTCAATTTTAACCAGCAGTTCTGAAGATTGGCGCACTCGTATTCAATCAATCAAACTATTCAACGTTAAAATTTTATTATAAATGTATAGTTTACAATTATTATTATAAAATTTTATAACTGTATAGAATATGTAGAGATATTAATTTATTAATTAGCTTATAATGTTACAGTCGTAATCAAAGTACTAAAATCTTACTTTTTAAAAATTATAATATTTATTCCAATGGAACGGAGTGTCTTAACACTAGGTTACTTCAACCGTATGTTGAAGGAACTTAGTGTTCCCTCTGCCTACCCTGCTATGCCTATGTGCAGGATACAGCATGAAGCTACATAAATAAATAAATATTCTTTACTGTACTTTGTGGTTAAGGTGACGTGATGCTCAATCCCCACTTGGAATTAATTATTTCAATGTGTCCAATTTTGCAAGACAAACCGCGTCGGTATATCCCGCCCTATAGCACATAATGTTTCGAATTCGTACGTAAAACGGAGAGCAGAGTGTTTCGCGTTATAAAACTCGTAGGTTTGTACAAACATATGAAAACATATACCTGTAATCTTTAATGTAACAGTCTAATTACTTCACATATAAAGCGATAATTTGTTCAAATTTAATTTTATTTTTAAAAGTCTTTCTATAGAGGTGCTGACTACGACGACAGTAGGTGAAGCAAACTAAGTAGCATGACATGAAAGGTGCAGATTCAAATATATATATATATATATATATATATATATATATATATATATATATATATATATATATATATATATATATATATATATATATATATATATATATATATATATATATATATATATATATATATATATATATATATATATATATATATATATATATATATATATATATATATATATATATATATATATATATATATATATATATATATATATATATATATATTATATATATATATATATATATATATATATATATATATATATATATATATATATATATATATATATATATATATATATATATATATATATATATATATATATATATATATATATATATACAAGATTCCAACAAGTGTTAAAGAAGAGATTAGCTATTAAGAATGATATAGCAGTTTCGAATCCACAGCGTGTATATGTTATTAGATCCACAGTGCTATCACCATTTTTATTATACCACAGAACATATTGTTGACTTATCAAGTCTACGCCGGCTATATAACGTTTTATTGGCTCAGTTTTAGTGTTGTCTAATCGAAAGTCTATGGATAGTGTCGATGAACTAATAAAATAAACATGGTAGTCGTTAATTGACTGTTGATTTAAGTATAAGAAATATAAATATTTTTTTTATTTATATTTTGTAGAAATAAAGAAATAAATAAAAATAAAAAAATAAAAAAAATATTCCATTGTACATACACAAATCTTGGATGGTTATTTTTATTTTCGTCACGCAAGACCTACAATTAGAGGCAAAGATTTAGAATATCAATACTCGTATATATGCGACTCTTCTTTTTGTTATCCTCCTAAGTATATATTAATATAATTTATCCGTATGGTATTTAAGTCGAGACTATTGTGGCGCAGTCGGACAGACTGGAAATGTCTACTGTATTGTATACTGACTGGAAATGTCATGAATGAGGATTCGATATCCACTAAAACTCCACCCAATCAACACGTAGTGTCTTGAATTCGTTCGGAATTCTTAAAACTGAGTGTCTTAACACTAAATCTAGTGTTAAAACACTCTGTTTTATGAAAGAAAAATGAAGAATGAGAATGAGAAAATCTTCTCTGCCTACCTTGTTTTATTGGGAACAAAGCCACCGGCAAAAAATTTACATAAATATGTTGGTAAATACGTTAGTAAATGCTACTTTTTTTAATCAGTGATCGACTTTTCAAAGTGCTCTTAAAGAACTAAGTGACAGAGCACTAGGTTCGCCAAAAAACCTTAATAGAAACCGAGTAGGTATATCTGTATATATTATATACAGCTACTACTTTAATAAATCAGTGTAAATCCTAAGCTTATACTTCTATTATAAATTGACTAAAAAGCTTTTAATAAGACAGCTCAGACGTGACGGGAAATTTAAATACTAATTTATTTTAAAATACATTATTCGCAACTTTAGATTTTAAAAGTTTTTCAATCAATCTGCAATTGTAAGGAAATTATATTACCAGTCGTCACCTAGTATTATAATTGATGCCTGAAATTATTTAAGTAATTCTGCATCTATCAAAGGTGTAATTTAAAAAATATCGATCTAATATTACGAGTACTTGGGGTAGTTGTTCTATATACTTTTCGAATTAGCAACTTTCGCATAAAAATCATAATATGAGGAAAATTTGTAGGAAAGATAAGCCGATCGTAGAAGAAAATGATGGCTGAGGAACATCATAGAATGGGCGGGAAATAAAAGTACCCCAGATATACAAAACAAAAAAAATTATAATTCTTCTCGCATATAGCAAGGTAGACAAAAATTATCGAGTCTCTCGAGACTCTCGAGACTCTCCATGTTGAACGGCCGTGTTTTGTTTTGTTACCAGAGCGAGGAAAGGAAATAATTAATTTCCCCTAGTGGGAATCGAACCCATAAGCATCTAGTTAAGGATAAGTATGTGGTAATAATGCTCAAGGAAAACATTTAACAAAGAAAATTTAGGAGTTAGGAGCCAACTATTGGTGAATGGAGAAACCCTATGAGAAAAGGATTACTTACTAGTAGTTTTACCTTTAATTATCTTAAGCGGGCGAGCTTAGTGATAGATCTCTCTTTTCTTCATTTTAGTTGGAAGCTTGGAAGCAATACTGTAGAAATTTCCAGAATCTATGTCGGTGTAATGTGTTATTTATGTCATTCCGCCACATGACCATGCAATGTCTCTAAATGTGATGGAGAGTCTTGTCACTACATTCACCTTGCCTATTTTACTATGTGTAAAACGTAAATCTTTTAAGAATAACTCACCTTAGTACGATTAGAACCCGTAACCATCACGCGAGTACCTCAATATCTCAATTACATCATAAATACGAAAAATATTTTATATTCACAAATATTCTATAACACATATTCTGAAGCCATTTATTTTCAATTCTTAGAAGTAAATTCAAGACGTCACAATCCAACTTTGCGCCACGAAACTTAATAATATGATAATTGAATTGGAATACGAATCTATTGGAGATTTGTCTTCGGAGTTCAGACTGTCTAAGGTATATTAAAATAGGACAATAAACGGTATGGATCTATCGTTTATTTTAGAAATTATTGATATTAAATATTTTTGTATAGTGATAAGTAATAAAGTATCTAAAAATAATTGAAGTGTCCATACAATTTGCATGCGAAGGATACAGGTTCAATTTCAAGAAAGAAGAATCGATATTTGTATATATGCAATGATTGTACATATATATAAATAGCTATTCCCGCTCATAGCAGGGTAGACCGTGGGAACCTAGTAATCTGATTTACGAATAACTATTTTAAGTAATTAAAGTATAAGTAATAGACTAATAAAAAAAATATTGAAGCCTTCGTGACAGTGGTTGACTGTAAATGAGATGATTGTAGGTTTGATACCCATTGGTGGATCCCTGCTATATGCAGACAAAGGCAGTTAGGCAGTTAAGTTGAAAAAAAAACTCACACAAATAAAGAAAACCAAAGTCGAGAACGAAGCTTCTTGATTGGGTTTCTTTCGTTTTTTTTATATTTATACTTTACGGGAAGAATATTGTGAAAAAAACCCACTATCATAGCTTTCAAACTTTAAACTACAAATATATACCTTTACAAAAGAAAAAGGTAAATTTCGATATTGCTTATTTATTTATTGAATTGCTTATTTATTTATTTATTTATTTAAGGATATTGCTTATTTATTTATTTATTTAAGCTAAATTTCGATATTTAATCAAACACAAAAATAAATGTAGTTTTCAAATTTAAAAAACTAAAGTTTTAAGTTCCACATCATGAATTCAGAATTAACATAGACGAGTTCGAAATCTAGAAGAATTTGAAACGAAAAACCTATGGAAAGAAATAATCCAGTTAATTTCTTACCATTCGTGTCTTTTATTTCTAAACAATTCAATTGGACTTGAGAATATTCTTCGTATATTCATTTTTTTATAGACCAACAACATATACCATTTAATATTTTAAATATGCATATTTGTAACATGTTGTAGTACTACACTTTACTTAAAATATGCAAGGTGTTTTCATAATGTTCCAATAAATTTTCTTTAACGCAAACTATGTCAACAAGAATGGGACTTTTGCTGCAATCCTTATCAAAGTACTTCAGCGTCATTACACGATAATCGCGACTTGCATAACCGGTTCATTTAAGAAAATCTTTGCCATTTGAAAATGAACTCTATAGCAAGGCGAATAAAGTTTAAAATATTCTTGTAAATTTTATTTTAAAAAAATTATATGAGCGTGAGGATATGCACTAATTATGGCTGTGAAGTATTTGCTTTTTAAAGGAAACGCATATATGAAGATAACATAGGAAACATTAATAGCCACAATTGAATTGAAGGTTCGTGTCAATTTATATTCATAGAGACAGTAGTCATGGGTTCAAATTTATCAGGTACAGAAATATTTTCATAAAAAAAATACAAATACCTTTGTAGTGCAGTAGATATGGCCATTAAAGCGATAGTTTCAGGTTTGAATACACATCAGAGTGCCACTAGGTTTAAGGATCAATAGGAACAGTCTTCTTCTATAATCTTTACCTACCTGGTAACAGGTTTTACCTGTTAAGTTAAATACATGAAAATTGATTAAGAAGTGATTTACATAGCTTTTCGTAGACTTCTGTAGACCTACGTACTCGTATACAAGGAACTCTTTGTAGAAATCGTAATATGATTATTAAAAGCTTTTTATGATTCTTGAAATGTAAATTTTATAAACAATTAAACAAATCTGTTATGTGTAATTGGATTTTATTTTTATTTGTAACCAAAGAAACGTGCCTTTAAAATGTGATTTTATCTTTACTTTAATTGATAAACAAATAACTCTATAAGAAATAATCGTAAAGTTAGATCTCATAATAATATTTTAAAATTACAAAAATATAAGGAAAACGTAAAAAGAAATCGCAAATTTTATCAGAACTTTGACATCGGAGCTTCATTAAGTCCTAATTATCTCGTTCATTTTTGAAAGGCTAAACTTTATGCTTTTTTTATGTAAGCGGAGTTATAAGATGCCTTTAGCCATTTAGAAATAAATACTGTGATTGTGTTCTTAAAACAGATATACTATTTATCTCATATTCATTAAAAAAATTGCTTTTACACTTCACGGGGTTCAAGGGGTTACAAGGGGCTTTTAGTTCCTCAAAGAGCACTTTTCAACGAGATTATGATCGTGTGTACGAATACTATAAAATTGACAAGTTTATTTCTTTGCTTGAATCTCAAGACTATTGGTTCAAATTGAAAATTTAATTTTGTTTTTGACAGTACATCACGTCAAACCCATGTAACCATCTGTGGAGGTACAGTGGGTTACTAACTGAGAGAGTACTTCTGATCGCAAGTACACAGATTTTGGTTCTTAGAATCGTAAACCACTTCCAATTGTAACATAACTAATTAATCTGTTTTTACTACACGGGTGAAACTGCAGCTAAAAGTGAAAATAATATAGAGTGTAATATTTTGATCAACCAAAGTTACGTTAAAATAAATTTGGCTTTAAAATTATTTCCCGTATCCTCTATTATGTGTTGTGAATATTTAGTTAGCTGTTCCTTACTAAAATTTTGTAATCAAAATTGTTAAAATCATTTGAAAAATATTTGTTGTTATATATCAGCTCTAAAATTTTAAATTGTTTTCTCTTGTTCTTAAAACATCTGCCATTAAAATATTTGCAAAAAAGCCTTATTTAAACGAAGACTTTAGATTCATATCAAACAATAAGTTTATTATGTCACAGTGTTCTTAAAATAAAGAGAGATGGACACTTCATATAACACACTAAGTTATTTTTTCCCTTATCACTAACTACATTTTAGAATAAGTAAACCTAAAAAGACAAGTATTGTTTTTTATTTCACGCTCTATCCTGAATACAGCTGGGTAAACTGAGAGAATCTAGTCAATAAATAGTCAATCTAGTCAATCAGTAGTAATCAATACACTCCCTTCTCCGCTTTTCATTCAAATTATTTACGTTAATAGTAAAGATAATTATTGAATTAACAATTAACAAAGAATTTCCAATAAAATTTAAATGCTTGCTTTTTGAAAAAAAAAAAACAAAATTAATTAAAATTAATAAATAAGTAGATTTTATAAGAGAAATTATCTTTGAAGTCGGTGCCAATCTGTGTATTTTTTTATTATATTTTTTATTATATATACTTTATTAGCATTAATTTTGTTCGGTGTATTTAGTAATTCTAATTACTTATAATGTTATTCTGGTATTTGCTGGCAATTATATTGTATATCACTTTTTTCAAAGGTTTTAAAGTACAACTGCTTGTACAGTTCCTTGCTTTATATAAAACGAGCATACAATTTTATTTCATCATCATCATCTCATCACCTGTAACAGTCGACTGCTGGACGTAGGCCTCCCCCAGGATACGCCATGACGCACGATCTCTCGTTTTCGCCGTCCAGTCACTACTAGCCGCCTTCTTTATATCATCGCTCTATCGACGCAAATTTTATTTGTGTGGACAATAAAACGTAAAATCCTATTGGATCCTAATTACGTTGGTATTTCGGAAAATCCCAACGTAATTGGGAAATTCCTCCCTATTCCTCTCTACTAATCCCCTACACTCCGCAAGGACTCTTACATAGCAAATCTGCTGCAAAATTTCCAATTTAATTTACTTAGTAAATAAAGAGTGTTAAATATATAGATAAATAAAGTGAAGGTGGCCTTTATTTATACATATATTCGGCATAGTAAACCTTCTTCTGACTGACATTAGTCCCGACATAATCTGGCATATTAAGTATATTACTGAAAATAATTTTTTTAATATAATGGGCGGTACTTCACGGTGCATTTTGGTTGACCATATTTATATAATTTATATACCAACGACATAGATTTTCAAGAGCTCAAATTCGTAGTCCCTAACATCGTGTACAATCTGATATATTATGCCACTTACTATGACTTCTTAAATGATTTCATTAGTAGACTTGACGCGGTATTTAACATTTGATTAACATTTAGGATTTTTAATTAAATATTTTAGAGCTAGCGTTAAAAGTAGGTATTAGCATATTACTTAACTTTTAGATCTCGTTACTTATTTACGGTCCATTCACGTGACGCCGTCTCAAAAATTATACTATATATATATATATATATATATATATATATATATATATATATATATATATATATATATATATATATATATATATATATATATAGTAGGAAAAGCAAGAATATATATATATATATATATATATATATATATATATATATATATATAATATATATATATATATAATATATATATATATAGTAGGAAAAGCAAGAAATACACTACATGTTGAGTGGTGGATCTCAGTGCTGTGCTTTGGTCAGAACTGGGACATGATAGAAATTCATTCCCCAAATGGAGATCGAATGTAGAATGGTATTATTTCCAGGTTATCTTTTAAGATAACGTCTTTATCTTGAGTTAATTAGAATTAAATAGTGTATGTAAGATTATACTTAGTTAAATTTACTTTTATAAAAATATTTTGAATTAAATTAGTTAAGCGTCGATAGGTGTAGGCGGTCTTTTAGGAGGGCCTCGAAGGACTTATGACAAAAAATAAACTTTTTGGAAACGTACAAAAATTTGAACTTAGCTGAACTCGAACTTTCTTCTCTCTCTTAGAAAACTTTCAAGTGCTCTGGTCACAAATATTATTTCCAAAAAAAGACAAGACAAGTATAGAACCCTCATTTAGCACATGCACCACCTCACTTAATATATAAATGGTGTATTAATAAAGCAATTGATGTACAATAATTATTATAATTATCTCTGATCATATGGCAGGAGATATACTACTAAGGTATATCTCTAAAATGGAAAAAAGCGGAGTTATTAGACATAGTATTTTTTACATTGAAATTTTCTGAACAACAATTAGGATTCCGTGTGGCTTGGGGGTCCCTGAGCACGAGCCTTATGTAAAATATCGTGAACGCGGAACTGAGCCTATAGTAAGACTTATCCAATTTTTATACTACGACAAGGTCCCTAATAATAATTCTTAAATACACTGAACTAAAAGTTTTAACTAATTACAAAATAGTGACCATAATTGAAGCGCTCTCGTTCATTCTTTGTCAGCGTCTTCAAGGTACAACTAACTTGCGTATACTACGTTCATTATTCATTACATTATGTCGTGACAGGTATGGAGGGACGAATCTAAACAATAGGTTTTAGATTTTTTTTAAGTCATTGACTATAGCTCACATAGCCGGATCTATGTATGATAAAAGAATTTTTTGTTGTTATATTATTCGAATTTAGTGTCATGACCAAATTAGTAGATAATGTTCGATCATTTCGTTCTTGCTATATATGTTAACACGAGATGTGTCGAGAGGTGGAATATATAAAAAAAACTAAAAATAAATAATAAAGAGCAACACATACTTACAGACCAAGTAAGAATAAAATATATATTATTTTATTACATTGGTTTCATCTTTATAAAGTAAATTTATGAAAAAAAGAACTTGTTATTTTACTCTTTAACTCAGAAAGTACAGCAAAAACAAACGCAGCTACACGATTTTCCTGCATTTGGCAGGGCAGTTTCCGCCTAACTTTTGAGACTTGTGTTGAGTGGCGGAACTCAACGCTGCGTTATCTTTCCAGAGAGGGAATAAGTGAATATGCAAAGGATATAAATTATTTCCCCGGAATATATATATATATATATATATATATATATATATATATATATATATATATATATATATATATATATATATATATATATATATATATATATATATATATATATATATATATATATATATATATATATATATATATATATATATATATATATATATATATATATATATATATATATATATATATATATATATATTATAACAGAAGCTAGAAGGATAAATTTACACATCTATATATCTCCCAGGTACAATTACAACTAAATATGAGTGCAGTGACACGTACAGAGGGAACTTAAACTTAATAGTAGGGAATGTAAATAGCGCGATTATACAAATGATATTCAGAGGAACTACACATTTGCATCAGCTGACTACAGACTGTATTTAGAGATTTCCGTAAAAATAAAAACATGAATTATTATGCTTAATGGAGTATAAATTTGTGTGTATAAAAATAAATACAAACAAATTGTGATTAAATGTATGTATGTATGTATGTAAAAATGGCCATAAAATACAGGAACTTATTAGTTCTTCAACCTCGGTCCTATCCTCATCCAAGTATCCAAGTTCCTCATATTTTATAGGATTTAGATTTAATTTAGTAAGATACGTAGTATATGAGTTTATTAAGTACTTATGTATACAAATAAGTTATTTGTAGCTTTGTCCTCCAATTTCCACTTGCTTGGATATGGCGTGTCGGGTGCTAGAATCAGTGACAAGAGAGGTAATCGAGGGTGCTGGATAAAGGTCAAGGTCAAGTAACACTCGAAGTACAAGTATGAAGAGGCTAATAACAGTAGACGAGGCCAAGGAGGTATGTAGGGACCGTAGCGTTTGGCGCTCCGTTCTCTCTAGTTACCTTGGTAGGAATAAAATGTGGAGCTAAGTAAGAGCATATAGATAAGCTGCGTATGTAAATGTAAAAATGTAAACCTTATTTACGTATTTATATTAAATTACGCTATTGATCTGATTTGGAATAATTATAATTAAAAAAAATTAAAATGTTTGATACAAATAAAAAAGAGCAAAATAGGACGAACCAAGAGCAAGACAAGAAAGCTATATAAAGGAGTTTTATATATATAATAATATTTTATATATATAAATGTAATTTTGAATTCCTCATTATTATTTAACACATAACGAACCTAGAACCTCTTCTCTTCTTCCTGGCATCGTCCCGGCTTTTGCCAGGGTCTGCCTTCCGACTAAGCCTACTCCACTTTGCACGGTCTTTAACATCCTCAGTGGACAATCTATTGGCTCTCATGTCTTGTGTCACGACATCCAGCCATCGCTTCCTTGTGCGTCCGGGTGGTCTAACTCCAGGGACAGACATGTCAAGGCACTTCCTTCCGACATAGTTCTCAGATCGGCGCATAACATGGCCATACCATCTCAGGCGACGCTCTTGGAGCTTATCCGCTACGTCACGGACCCCAAGACTACCTCGAATGAATGTGTTGCGTATGCGGTCGGACCGCGTAACGCCACACATCCATCTCAGCATCTTCATCTCCGTGACGTGAAGCTCCTGAGTGTGCCGAGATAATGTTGGCCAACATTCGCTGCCGTATAAAAGAACCGGTCGGATAATGCTCTTGTATATCAGTCCCTTGAGCTTGGGCGGTATTCTGCTATCACAGACTACACCAGTGACCTCCCGCCATTTGACCCAGGCAGCGTTTATACGGGCATGGATGTCATGGTCGATCCCTCCAGACTCATGCATAACGGCTCCAAGGTACCTGAAATTCTCCGACTTAACGGCTGGCTCAGGCCCGATATGGATGGTGCTCGAGTCCGGGTTCCCGCAAGCCATGTGCTCGGTCTTCGACACATTCAGTTTGAGACCACCGTTCTCAAGCGCACCCTTCCAGGCGTTCACTTTACGCTCCAGCATCAGTCGGTTCTCGTCGATGAGTACTATGTCATCGGCATACATCATCAGCCACGGGGGCTGGCATTGGATGTGAGCCGAGACAGTATCCAGCACTACATTGAATAAGAACGGACTAAGAGCTGAGCCCTGGTGAACCCCTACAGTAATCGGGAAGGGCTTGGTGTCGCCAACAGCGGTCCTAACCACTGAAGCGGAGTCGTTGTACATATCTCTGATAACCTCAATATAGGCTTCAGGGATCCCCTTGGATCGCAATGCCCACCAGATACACTGACGTGGCACACAATCAAAGGCCTTCTGCAAGTCCAAAAAGGCCACATGCAGAGCTCTCCTTTTTTCCCTGTAAGCCTCCATCAAAATTCTGAGGGCAAAAATGGCGTCCATAGTGCCTGATCCTGGTTGAAACCCATACTGAGACTCAGACACAGTACATTCTTGGCGGAGCCTGAGGCTGATCATGCGCTCGAAGAGCTTCATGGTGTGGCTCATAATCTTAATGCCCCTATAACTACCGCAATCTTGAACACTGCCCCTTCCTTTGTAAATAGGGATAATAAAGCTCTGCCGCCACTGATGTGGCATCTTTCCAGTATTCAAGATACGGTTAAACAGGTCAGTAAGTATAAGCACACCAAGAGAGCCCAACGATTTCCACGCCTCCGCCTTCTTCATGCGTCGAAGACAATTACGAGTTTCGTCACGGGTTATTGGAGCAACAAGTCCGAGGTTAGGAGATAATTCAGGAGGAAGACTACAAGACTACTGAGTGTTCAGCAGCTCCTTAAAGTAGCTTCTCCATCTCTCCTTCACAGAGGCATGACTACAAAGCAACGTGCCCCGAGAATCTCTGACGCAAAGACATTTTGTAATATCCTGCGTCGCTTTATCTCGAGCACGAGCCAGTTTGTATATGAGCTTCTGCCCCTCCACAGTTTCAAGTTTATCGTACAATGGCGACAAACTTTCTCTGCGGGCTCTGGCTACAGCTCTTTTGCTGGCCCGTTTCGCTGCTTTGTACTCCAGTCTGTCTTCAGGAGAGTTGGAATGCTGCCATTCTTTAAACGCAGCCTTCTTTTCCCGAATCACCCCCTGCACCTGGTCATTCCACCACCATGTCTCCCTGTCGATGACACGCCCACCCTTAGTAACGCCAAGAACTCGCTTGCCCGCCGCAATGATTGTTGAATGAGCTCGATCCCATGCAGTCTGAGCGGTCTCGGTGTTAGTCAGTAGATTTTGACTCTCCACCTCCGCCAAGAAGTCTGTCTGCATCGGCCCATTCAACAACCACCACTTAATCCTAGGCTTGCGTTTCTCAGCTACTTTCTTTTTCGGGGTAACATTATAGTCCATGTTGTCATGGACGATGGCGAGGCGATGTTGGGCCGTCAGGCTTTCGCCGGGAATGACCTTACAGTTGGTCACCCTGCCTGTATGACACCGTCTAGTCAGCAAATAATCAATTTGAGTTGAGTGGGACCCGTTCTTATACGTTATAAGGTGCTGAGGTTTCTTCTGGAAGAAAGTGTTCACGATGGCCAGATCAGACGCAATGCAGGTTCTTAGAATATTTTCTCCCTCTGCATTGCGAAGACCATATCCAAAACCCCCGTGAACACGTTCATACACCTCAGCGACCCTACCCACGTGACCGTTCAAGTCCCCCCCAACTAAGATTGCTTCGGTAGACGGTATAGCGAGTAGGACCTCTTCACACTGCTCCCAGAAAGTCTCCTTTTCAGCCGCGCTACAACCCGCCTGGGGAGCATAAGCACTGATTAAGTTTGTGATTACGCCCTCGGTCAGTACCTTTACCCGCATCAAGCGGTCGCAGCGACGGTCAACTTCAAGAAGCCCATTCTGAAGGTCTTCAGAAAGCGCTACCGCTACACCGTTTTTGCCCGTAGGTGACCCAGTGTATATAAGGCGGTAACCCTGCCCGATGTTACGAGACTTATTGCCCTTCCAGCGAGTTTCCTGAATGAAAGCACACTGGACCCGACGTCTCATGAGTACATCTGCGAGTTCTCTGCATCGTCCGGTTAGAGAGCCAATATTCCATGTTGCAAAGCGGAGTTTCCGTCTGGGTACTGACGTCGTTAGCCGTGCCCGTACTTGACACGGTAGCCCTTGCCCACTTATCGCAGGTGTAGGGCGATGTGCCTGCGCGTCGTTTAACGGCGACGCCCTAGCCATACCCAGCTTTTTGTCCAATCGGTCCATATGAGTGGCGAAGTGGTTTTTAGTGGAGCGATTGCCATCTGACCTCCAAACCCATTACTGGGAGAAACCAAGAAAGGAAAGGGAATAAGAGGCAGAAAGATTTGGAATATAGGGGAGGGACACCACTTACATGGATTGGATCGGGTTATGAAAGTGGTGGCTCGAGGTCCCGGGGTCGCGTACCCGTATGCCGGAAACCAAATATCGGACAGATAATTGGCTAGACACCCTCTGACCTAGAACCTATTAAGGTATAATTGTATTGATCACAACTTTACCACAACGGATGTAAGGCATAACTGAATTACTAAAAATATATGTAAATAAACAAATTAAAAACAGCTTCACGCTATTACAGCATATAGCACCTAGTGTTTAACACTGCGTTCCACAGTGGCAGAACTCAACGCTGCGCTTTGTCTTCTTACCAGAGCAAGGAAATGAAGCCATTCCCCCGAGAGGAATTGAACCTAAAGCGGTCGCGTTTGCAGTCCAACTTTTTTATATATATGCGAATGATTAAACTAAATTGTACTTTTGGCTCGCAAGTACCCAACCAGTGTTTTAGGCATGAACTTATTTAAGTTATCCTGTCGTGGCACAATTGTACTTGACACTTTATACGCCACAACGCCCGGTTTGATTATAGAAAAGTTGTACTGTGACCCAGCCTGTATTATTGAGATCCTTAAATGAGCAGAATGTAGAGAATGTAAACTATGGAGAATGGGGAAAGTTTTTGTATGATATTTGAATATGTTTATGTAAATGTATAATATTTACAAAATCATTAATAATATACAAAATGTTTGTTTGTATATTAACTCTAAATTTAAAGATGCAACTAAATGCACTGTATACGGACAACTAACTTTGCGCTTTTTAGCAGCAGTAAGCAGAGAGAGCTTAATGTCAAAATACTCCTTCTACATTTTAATTGAAAACATTGCGGGTGGATTGCGGGCTCCAAAGCTGCGTTTTATGTTGCAAGAGCAAGGAAATGAAAAATTATTGTTTCCCCCAAGTCGAAATTGAACCCAGAACTAATACATATAAGCACAAAAAGAAAAAGCAAACCAAGTCATCGAAAATTTAAAACTAGATTCGTTTTGTTCTAGACAAGTGCTTGACAATACAACATAAAAATTAATACAATATGCCTCATATCGTATATCATACACGCACAGTTATTACAATTTCAACTTTAAGAGCCATAACTTATTCTTTGAAAACTCCACGGCTGAACTTCCACGCCGAAACATTAGCCAAGTAGATTAACTTGAAAGTAACAAAATGTGTGTGTACCTTAGAAATTTTATTTTCTTAAATTCTAACAATGACATTTATTGCGAATTTTATGGTGTTACACAAGTTTTATGAGAATAATCCAGTCCAGTATGTACCATAGATATTAGATAAATTGATAATATATAATGATTTTTTTTTGTTTTTAGCTTTATACTGTTTCCCGCATGTAGCAGGGTAGGCAGAGAGTATAAGTGACCATTGTTAAAACTCTCTGTTCTCCACAAAAATTATCAAAATTAAGACATCGTCCATCACGCGCGCTCCGACTACGTCACGTTGGCTATAATGGGGGTGTGGATGACTTTTTTATTTTCGAGAAATAATTATTTAAATAACAAAAAAGAAGCTACGACCAGCGCCTATTGGAAGTAGTTAAATACACTATGGAAAATTTTGCAGTTACTTTATGATGTATCTTGTCAATAAATCTATCATAGGATACAAGTCGCCAATATAACAAAGTATCAAAATAGTCCAAACGTGACGATGTTACAAACACTAGGATTAAGTTATCGATCTTTCTATATATAACAATTACCTCCTTACAAGATTAGGGCTAAGTGTAATTTTATTTACATAACACGTTTAATAATATATTAAACTGAGCAAATTCAGTCTGCATTTTAGCGCTAATTTTAGCAGTTAGTCAATTTATCGAGGAATGCTATAGGGCTATATAGTAAACAAATTAATCGCTTCGATTTAACTGTTCCTCCGGCAATTAGAATGTGTCATGTCTCCACGTGGAGCCGCAGGTAAAAGCACTCTAACTATATAAATAAATAAATAAGCAGAGAGGATTTATACTTTTTATCGAGGTATATAGCCGAGATTCCTCTTAAGCAGCCACGATAGTGCTTGCTACTTCCCAGGGACAGAGTACCCTCTTCCCTGCCCAACCGTAGTCGCTGTCAAGACCAACAGATCCAACAGCATAATCATCACAGCCGAAAAAAAAATAGAGATAATGTGAAGGATATGACACTCTTTTCTCTTTTGTATTTCTTTCAAGTTTGAACTAGTAGTATTGAAAGAAGAAACCACATAATATGTACATAAGTATTCCTTCGAGTGGAATCTTTTGTACATACAGCCTTTTCGAAAACACACATTTATAGGAAACCTGCAATATATAAAGAGTAATGAGAAGTACAAAGAAACAAATGACAAGATGCACTAAGTGCAAGGTAAGCTTAGCCTCCATAAACTATCTCTTGAGATTCACTTTGCAGATTCAGCAAGCAATCTAGTTAATAGATGTGTTACATTATTACTGGCGCTCTACAGGATATTTAAAAAAAAATATAGGTATCAAATTCAGAATTATATTGTGCGGCCACAACCAGACTGAACTATATTTTTTTTTTAGCTTTAACGTTTTATCCGTCAGGTAATAGGGTGAGCAGACAGAACTGAGAATTAAAATATTCTTCTTCGTTTTCTACTCGAGTTCAAAACACTGCGTGTTCACTGCCCACCTGAGCTTCGAGATTAAAATAATTCATTCCCCCAAGTTCGAACCTGTACCTATCGCGTTTGCAGTCAGACGCTTACGCTAGGCGGTACTATTAATTGTTTAAAATCAAAAGTTGAACTTAAAGAGAAATAAATCAAAAAGATTTATATTTTGTATTTATTTTACACACATTATACAAACATCTGTGCCGTTTAATCTATATTTTATTATCTAATTTATACCAGGCTTTTCGCTTGTATTTCACTCGAGTGAAATATTAAATCATAACTTTTTGTTTCTTAAATAAAAATGTAAATCATAGTGATTTTTCATGGAATTTTTAATATATAGTTTTTATTTTTTAGCTTCACTCTGTATCCCGCATATAACAAGGTAGGCGGATAGAAATATTCTGTTCCCAGCTTTCCGCTCAATTTTCGTGAGTGGCAGAACAAAACGCCGTTCTATATCTTGTTACCAGAGCAAGAAATAAAAATAATACTTTAGGTATGTGCGTATATATATATATATATATATATATATATATATATATATATATATATATATATATATATATATATATATATATATATATATATATATATATATATATATATATATATATATATATATTGATATATATATATTGAATTTTGAAGTTGCATTACATAAATACACCCACATTTCACACACACATACACACACACACGCGACACACACATTTCACAGGAACACATACATTAAATACTTATTGTTAAATTGCCAAATTAGGTCTTAACTAAATAACGTTGTTAAGTTTTAAATTTACTTAATATATATATATATATATATATATATATATATATATATATATATATATATATATATATATATATATATATATATATATATATATATATATATATATATATATATATATATATATATATATATATATATATATATAATGTTTGTCCAATCACTTTACTGTGACTTTACTTATATATAAATATATATATATATATATATATATATATATATAGATATATAGATATATATAGATATATATATATATATATATATATATATATATATATATATATATATATATATATATATATTCTTCTTCTTCCACTTAGCATTATCCCAGCCTATTGCCAGGGTCTGCTTTCCTACTTAGTCTTCTCCACTTTGCACGGTCTTGAGCATCCTCAGTGGTTAGTCCATTGGCTCTCATGTCGTGCGTCACGACGTCCAGCCATCGCTTCCTTGGGCGTCCGGGGGGTCTTACTCCAGGGACAGACATATCAAGGCATTTTCTTCCGACGTAGTTCTTAGGCCGGCGCAAAACGTGGCCATACCATCTCAGACGACGCTCTTGGAGCTTATCCGCCACGTCACGGACCCCAAGACTACCTCGAATGAATGTGTTGCGTATGCGGTCAGCTCGAGTAACGTCACACATCCACCTCAGCATCTTCATCTCCGTTACGTGAAGCTCCTGAATGTGCCGAGATAATGCTGGCCAACATTCGCTGCCGTATAGAAGAGCTGGTCGGATCATGCTCTTGTATATCAGCCCCTTGAGTTTGGGCGGTATTCTGCGATCGCAGACCACACCAGTGACCTCCCGCCATTTGGCCCAAGCAGCGCTAACCCGGGCGTGGACATCGTAGTCGATGCCTCCAGACTCGTGCATAATGGATCCAAGGTACCTGAACTTCTCCGACTTAACGGCTGGCTCAGGCTCGATGTGGATGGTGCTCGAATCTGGGTTCCCGCAAGCCATGTACTCGGTCTTTGACACATTCAGTTTAAGACCACCGTTCTTAAGCGCACCCTTCCAGGCATTCACTTTACGCTCCAGCATCAGTCGGTTCTCGTCAATGAGTACTATGTCATCGGCATACATCATCAGCCATGGAGGCTGGTCCTGGATGTGAGCCGTGACAGTATCTAGCACTACATTAAACAAAAGTGGACTAAGAGCTGAGCCTTGGTGAACCCCTACTGTAATTGGGAAGGGTTTGGTATCGCCAACAGCGGTCCTAACTGTAGAAACAGAGTCGTTGTACATGTCTCTGATAATGGCAACATTGGATTCAGGGATCCCTTTGGATCGCAGTGCCCACCAGATACACTGACGTGGCACACAGTCAAAGGCCTTCTGCAGGTCTAAGAATGCCACATGCAGAGCTCTCCTCTTTTCCCTGTGTGCCTCCATCAAAATTCTGAGGGCAAAAATGGCGTCCGTAGTGCCTGATCCTGGTTGAAATCCATATTGACCATCAGAGACAGTACACTCTCGGCGGAGCCTGAGGGCGATCACGCGCTCGAAAAGCTTCATGGTGTGACTCATAATCTTAATGCCCCTATAACTACCGCAATCTTGAACACTGCCCCTTCCTTTGTAAATAGGGGTAATAAAACTGTGCCGCCATTGATGTGACATCGTCCCAGTGTTCAAAATGCGGTTAAAAAGATCAGTAAGCATGAGCACACCACGAGAGCCCAATGATTTCCACGCTTCGGGATATCATCAGATCCCACCGCCTTGCCGTTCTTCATGCGTTGAAGACAATTCCGAGTTTCATCAAGGGTTATTGGAGCAATAAGTCCCAGGTCAGGAGGTGGTTCAGACGGAATACTACCCGGGTGCTGAGTATTCAGCAGCTCCAAGAAGTAACTTCTCCACCTCTCCTTTACAGAAGCATGACTACAGAGCAGCTTGCCCTGGGAATCTCTGACGCAAAGACATTTTGTGATATCTTGCGTCGCTTTATCCCGAGCACGTGCCAATTTGTAGATGAGCTTCTGCCCCTCCACAGTATCAAGTTTATCATATAGAGATAATAAACTTTCACTGCAGGCTCTGGCTATAGCTCTTTTGCTGGCACGTTTTGCTGCTATGTACTCCAGCCTGTCTTCAGGAGAGTTGGAACGCTGCCACTCCCTAAATGCAGTCTTCTTATCATGAATCACCTCTTGTACCTTGTCATTCCTACCACCATGTCTCCCTGTCCATAATACGTCCTCCCTTAGAAACGCCAAGAACATGTATACCAGCCGTAATGATTGCTGACTGAGCTCGATCCCAAGCATCCTAAGCAGTTTCGGTGTTAGTTGATAAATTTTGACTGTTAACCTCTGCCAGAAAGTCGGTCTGCATCGGTCCATTCAGCAACCACCACTTGATCTTAGACTTACGCGTCTCGGCTAATTTCTTTAGCGGGGTAACGACATAATCCATGACAAGAAGACGATATTGGGCCGTGAGGCTTTCGCCAGGAATGACTTTACAGTTAGTTACCTTGCCAACATGACACCGCCTGGTCAATAGATAATCTATTTGGGTTGAGTGGAGTCCACTCGTATACGTAATAAGATGCTGCGGACACTTTTGGAAGAACGTATTCACGATGGCCAGATCAGATGCAATACAGGTTCTTAGGATATTTTCGCCCTCTATATTGCGGCGACCGTGACCAAAACCACCGTGGACACGTTCATACGTATCCGCAGCCTTACCCACGTGACCGTTAAGGTCTCCCCCAACTATGATCACCTCGGTAGATGTATATATATATATATATATATATATATATATATATATATATATATATATATATATATATATATATATATATATATATATATATATATATTATATATATATTGATACATATATATATATATATTGATACATATATATATATATATATATATATATATATATATATATATATATATATATATATATATATATATATATACGCACATACCTAAAGTATTATTTTATTTCTTGCTCTGGTAACAAGATATAGAACGGCGTTTTGTTCTGCCACTCATGAAAATTGAACGGAAAGCTGGGAACAGAATAATTCTATCCGCCTACCTTGTTATATGCGGGATACAGAGTGAAGCTAAAAAATAAAAACTATATATTAAAAATTCCATGAAAAATCACTATGATTTACATTTTTATTTAAGAAACAAAAAGTTATGATTTAATATTTCACGCGAGTGAAATACAAGCGAAAAGCCTGGTATAAATTAGATAATAAAATATAGATTAAACGGCACAGATGTTTGTATAATGTGTGTAAAATAAATACAAAATATAAATCTTTTTGATTTATTTCTCTTTAAGTTCAACTTTTGATTTTAAACAATTAATAGTACCGCCTAGCGTAAGCGTCTGACTGCAAACGCGATAGGTACAGGTTCGAACTTGGGGGAATGAATTATTTTAATCTCGAAGCTCAGGTGGACAGTGAACACGCAGTGTTTTGAACTCGAGTAGAAAACGAAGAAGAATATTTTAATTCTCAGTTCTGTCTGCTCACCCTATTACCTGACGGATAAAACGTTAAAGCTAAAAAAAAAATATAGTTCAGTCTGGTTGTGGCCGCACAATATAATTCTGAATTTGATACCTATATTTTTTTTTAAATATCCTGTAGAGCGCCAGTAATAATGTAACACATCTATTAACTAGATTGCTTGCTGAATCTGCAAAGTGAATCTCAAGAGATAGTTTATGGAGGCTAAGCTTACCTTGCACTTAGTGCATCTTGTCATTTGTTTCTTTGTACTTCTCATTACTCTTTATATATTGCAGGTTTCCTATAAATGTGTGTTTTCGAAAAGGCTGTATGTACAAAAGATTCCACTCGAAGGAATACTTATGTACATATTATGTGGTTTCTTCTTTCAATACTACTAGTTCAAACTTGAAAGAAATACAAAAGAGAAAGAGTGTCATATCCTTCACATTATCTCTATTTTTTTTTCGGCTGTGATGATTATGCTGTTGGATCTGTTGGTCTTGACAGCGACTACGGTTGGGCAGGGAAGAGGGTACTCTGTCCCTGGGAAGTAGCAAGCACTATCGTGGCTGCTTAAGAGGAATCTCGGCTATATACCTCGATAAAAAGTATAAATCCTCTCTGCTTATTTATTTATTTTTATAGTTAAAGTGCTTTTACCTGCGGCTCCACGTGGAGACATGACACATTCTAATTGCCCGAGGAACAGTTAAATCGAAGCGAGTAGTTTGTTTACTATATAGCCCTATAGCATTCCTCAATAAATTGACTAACTGCTAAAATTAGCGCTAAAATGCAAACTGAATTTGCTGAGTTTATATAACCATTGTCAAATCAATATGTAACAAAATTGTAGAGTCCTTGGGTGTAGTAATATGGCGTGTGATATACAGAATTTAATAATGTATTTAATACAGGCTTTCATTCTTCGTCTTGTTAATCCAAGTAATCTTCTGCTTTATATTATAACAATTAATATTCTAATAATACTATTATATACAAAATGTTATAATCTTTGATAAGTTAGCTAATTTTTATTATTCTCACACTTCGTAGATTAATACAAAAATAACATATATCTAGGTATAGATTCTTTAAATTCATTACCCTCGTACCTAAAAATCTACCTCTAACAAGAGATTCAAAGGAGTGTCATGATCTAGTGTTATACACTCCTTTCTCCGAATTCAAGACATTCGTGTTGAGTGGCGGAACTTAACTCCGCACTTTGTCTTTCCTAGCGAAAAGATACAACCATCTGTCTTATGTTACAAAATATGTCTTCTGTTTTATCAATCCCGTGTTTACCGTGTCCGACAATAAGTGCTACGTAAATATTCAATAATTGAAGCTATAACCTTCGAGTAGATGTGAGATGACTATACCTACTAAACATATAAACACTGCTAAAGCAAATATTTTAATAAAATACACTTACACAAAAACCACTTCAAAAGTAAGTGTAAAATAAAACTGATATAAGTGTATCATAGTACAGTGTATGAAATGTAGTCCACAATAACTCATCGGGAGTCCGCTAACATCGCTACTGCCTTCAGTTAAACCTGGCTTTTAATAGCGGCTTTAAAGAGATTTATTGTGTGGTAGATAGCGCGATAGTATTTTTGATGAATGCTTATAGATCTAGTAATAAATTCATTTTTAATTTATTGAGTAGTAATTGAATTTAAATCAATATGAATCGGACGACGGATAAAGTCAATATGTATAGAGTATGATGTAATTACATATAAAAATATAAATATTAAATTGATAACTAAACTATTGTATCTCAAATATTGTTCTCAAGTAAGTGGCTAAGGTCTTATTGAGAATAAATATATTTAAACGGAAATATATATATATGTATATATATATATATATATATATATATATATATATATATAGATATATATATATATATATATATATATATATATATATATATATATATATATTATATAAAAATATAGTATATTAAATATGTGAGTAGGCACATACACTAAGACCAATATAATGCGGTAAAACCACAGGTATCTGATTCTACGCATGGTGAAGACAAATTGAGTTCCACCATTCAAGTCGCAATGTCTCAATCACAGGCGGTAAGCATAGAACGGAGAGCCATGACACTAGGTCAGCTAACTACAGCAACAACTAGATACAGCGTGTAGCATTTATTGTAATATTTTGTAACGAAATTAATATACTACGCATATTATAATTACAAGATTTTGGTACAAGTTCTTATATATACATATATATATATATATATATATATATATATATATATATATATATATATATATATATATATATATATATATATATATTAGTTAACAGCATCAGCCAATAAATCTGTAAAAGTCGAAAGCGACTACAACTGTGGTCAGTACAGTCCAATATTGCCTGCATGCCACAATTGCTTATATTTAATTTTATTTAAATTATTTTCATTCTCCTGCTTCTCCATACTTAAACACACGAAATGTCGAAATGGAGATGAGAGTGTTACGGCTAAACCCAGCTACGCGGAAAAAAGCAAACCTAATTTTTTTTTAGCATGCCACCACTAAAACTTTTTACAACCTATCGTTATGACAAACAAATGTATAGTGTCTATCACATTACATTAAATGCATTGTTACAGCACACCATCTGCCTACATCATTAGACGTGGAATTGACAAGCTATTATGTCGCGGAACTTAATTATGTACTTAACTGAGTTATGGTCAGAGGGACGTGCTGCCAACATGGCTTAGGATGACCTATATCATATACACGCGTTTATTTTAATTGTCTTTATTTTTTGGGAGTAAAAAGGGAAAGTAAAAATAATAGTCACAAATCACTCATTCTCTAATTACTTAAACTATACAACTATAATAGGAACTATAATAGGATTTAAATTATACAACTATAATAGGATGGAAAGTATTTTAAGCATTTCAAGTCTCGCTTATAGCAGGATAGACAGAGAGAAAGTAGGGTCAAAACACTCAGTTCTCTGCATTCCACTCATTACATATGTATTAAGTAACGGAAGTCAACACCACAGCTTTATTTTATTAGAGCGGGAAATTAAAAAAATGTTATTGTACTCTAGTGAATTTCCCGCATATAGCACGATAGGGAGAGGAAACCTAGCGTTAAGACACTCCGTTCTCCGCCTTTCGAGACATTGCACATTGAGTGGCAGAACTCGACGCCGCACTACATCTTGGTATCAGAGCGAATCGAATCGAACCCACAACCGTCGCATTTACAGGCAGAAATAAATATCACAAATAGCTAATTTATGTACATGTTAGTATTTACAAAAAGCGACCACTTGGAACAACTGGAAATAACGATTAAGACTTCCCTCTAACTGATCGTGACGACTGTCGTTGACGTTAGATCGACAACTGAAACTTTCTGATTTATGTGCTTTCTGAAATACTGTGGAAGTCATTTGCGCATCCAACCACTTTTATCTGAAGTGAATGGTATGGACCGAGAGGAATTTTGGATACGATTAGATTTAATTTAACATGTTGTAATGTAGTCCAGTCCAGTCTAGTCCAATCTAGTACAGTCTAGTCCAGTCTTGTCCAGTCTAGTCCAGCCTAGCCCAGCTTTATCCTCTTGATGAAGATCTGTCTGCCTGCAATGGTTGCGACATAGAGTTATAGAATTTATAATCCATGTAACGTTACTCTGGTCACAATGTTAATGTTCCAAAAATAAAGTGTTATATTAAGATATAGTACTATAAATAAATGATAGAAATTATAGTTTTATTTTACATTAAATGCATATTAGGTACAAAATATGACAATTATATTTTTTTGCGTCACGCAAACGTTTTATCACCAAAGATATTCAGCCAAAGATAACAAAGAGAATAAAAAAATTATATTAAAAGTATGTTATGAATTATTTATTATTCAAATGATAGACCTAGACACAATTAAGTCTGGTCTAGTTTTTCGGGACGGTAAAATCTATATGTATCTTATAATTAAATTACTTATCTTATAAAAGTAAATTACTTAAATATTTAGCAATGCAATTGGGACATTCTTAACCCTGTAACACTGAGGCAGATTTTAATATAGGGTTATTCTATTTCCCGCGGGTTGGACGTGATGAATAATAATTCCGGAAAGTTTTCATTACATGCCAATGACCTCGACTGTTTTCGAGTTGCCTTTTGCTTTAAAACGTATATATTTGTGTAGCTTAATTGTTTTTGTCAATTACTCTATTCATTTATTAACTCGTCCATGAAGTTGTGAATTCATATCGCAAGTTAGTGTATTAAGCTTTTGTATTTTGTTATAGATTTCTTTTATTCATAAAAAAAAAAATAAAGGGATCACAAAATTAATTTAAGCTGTTTAAAAAGAAGTTCTTAATTATATATATAATAATATATATATTATTATATATTCTTAGAGTTATGTATAGCAAAAAAAATGAAAATTGTATGGGATTACTTTGCTATCCATCTGTCTGTCCTTTTGCCGGACCAACTTTCAATTAATATGAAATACCCAGGATGCTTCCTGTTGGCTTTCGTCTTTTGAAATCGGTAAGAAGTGAGCATAAGTTCTAATATAAATATAACTATGTAATATATATCTAACGTCTTGTTATTAATCGTAAAGTTAGTTCGGAAGCCTTGATGGCCGATAGTCCTCGCCGCAATGAACCGAGATTTTTTGTTTTCCTGAACATCCTGGTACGATCATCAGGATCTCGCTATAAAAATATAGTATTGTCACCGGTTCCTGACTATGACACACGAGCAAAATTTTAAGCATCTTCAATCGGACCGTGGGAAGTGGGTCAAGATACAGGTGAAACTAATCAAAAATTAGGGTTTAAATAACAGCACATATCAAATATATAAGGAAATGATGTCATGAAATTCTTGAAAAGCCTGTATACTGTACGGGCGCTTAGTTAGTTATTTTGCGGAATGGACGGGTTAAAATTTAAATAGGATGAACGAACTTTTATATTTAATACTTTAGTGACAATTTTCTCTAGCCCTTGAGGCTTTGTCCCTTATTATCATATTTTTCTGCGTGCCTTTGTGGAGAATTAGGTTCATTTACAGTTTTATGGTTGACTGGTTGTTTTTTTTTTCTTTTCTTGATCCAATAGTTTTTTAATAAAATTTTAATGATTTTCAGAAAAGTTTTCACAATAATCATGATCAATAATTGAATCATGAGATTATTGTGAAATCTTTCATGATATTTAGCAGCGTCACGCTTTTTCCCGCATATAAGCATAAGTAACTTAGTGTCAAGACACTTTCTTCTCCACTAAATGCCTGATTTCGAATTTGCTTGTTAAATAACGGAGTTTGACGCCTCGCTTTGTCTTGCCAGAGCATTGAAATAAAAATAATTAATTCTTCTGAATGGCAATCGAACCCATAACCAGCGAGCTTATAGTCAATCGCTGCTCCATTAAGCCACGATTGCCTCTTTAAGCAATTAAAGAGGTTATAGTGACGTCAAGTTTAATTTTTAATATATTTTAATAAAATTTTAAATAAAACAACATTACAAACTCCAAATCAAATTTTGATATACCTATCCCTAACATGACATAACATCTAATTTTTAAAGCAATAGGCTTATATATCAAAAACTTAAAAATATGTATATAATAAAAACGTTTATAACATTTTAAAATGGTTTTTTTATATTTTAAGATTATTCACTTAACGCTACATTTCTTAGCTTTGAGTTTGTCTACCGTATAAATTGAAGGACAATTTAAAAGATTTATGTACGTTAAAATAGCTGACATCCTAGCTGGGGGACTGGTTGCAAGATTGAGAAACACAATTACTACTATTTTATGAAATATTCTATATAGGTACTAGCGACCCGCTCGTCTCGCCCCGCTTAACTGATGTTCTTGGATTTATATATACTATACTTCTTCCACTTCTTTTGCTTTCAAATATTTTTTTATAATAAATAATAAAAAATATATTCTTAAAAGCTGATAAAACAAATGAAAAGGCAGACAAAAATTTAAAATATTTTTTTTTTATGTAACGTGTAAATAACTATATCCAGTTGAAAAAAAACGGAATTATTTTGAAATGACAAACAGCCACTTCAAATTTATCTTTATATGTATAGATTATTTAGGTAGGTAGCCGTCATGACGTAGCGGCACAGCATCTGACCGTAACCGCTCTGGTAACAAGACGAAGCACGACGTTCCTCCATTCCATTCTCCGACGAGGAGAGTGGAGAATGGAGTGTCTTAATAATGATTTCTCTTCCTAGCCTGTTATAACCGATATCCGAACCGGTAAAAAAAAATGTAACAACATGTTTTTTTAGTATACAAATATCCTTAAATATTTAAATATTCTTGAATATACAATTTTATTTTAATTTTAAATTCGTAATTTCCAAGACTGCAATTTCTCAAAAACTTTGACCGAAAATGTAGGTACAATGGGTTATAATTATCCGATAAAAAAAAATATTTAATTTCGACCTAGTAGTAATTATTTACTTTCGATCTAGCACTTAATACAAAAACAAACATACATTACGACCTAAAGTATCTAACAGTGGCAGGGGAAAGTAAATTCTCACGACAATCTGAAGTAAATCTGGTTGTCTCACGCAGAGTCTCTTTATCTTACAATCGACATGTCTACATGAAGTGGCACATTCTCGTAATAGTTTTATTTGTTATATACAATTTGAACGCTATAATATCATAATAATTCTACTATAGAATAACTACATAATAGACTATATAATAATATATAGTATATTATATAATATTATAGACTGCTATAATATTCTTCCTCGCGGAAGGTGGAAAGCTCGGGAACGGAGTGTCTTAACACTAGGTTTCTACGGCTCCCTCTGCCTACACTGCCATGTGCGGGATACAGCGTAAAGCTAATTTATTTATAATATTCTTAGTGGCAGTAATTACCATAGAAGAGACAGTGGGATCATTTAAATTAAGTAATTGTGCCGGATTTGAATTCAGAAGCCTCGCGCCACTTATATTATATTTTGTATAAATCTATACTTAAGAAAACAGACAAACAGTTGTTAGGACTATATGTAATACTAGCTTGGGACTGCGGGTTGGCCCCGTGGTCAAATGAAAATAACTTAGAGTTGTGTATAACAGATGATATATTTTAAATGGCTTGTACAATAGGCTACATTGAAACGATTGACGTGTTTTAATATAGGCTATAGCCTTCCTCGATAAATGGACTATCTAAAAAATAGATTGATATGACCTCTGACCTGACTTAAATCTTCTAAAAATAGCAATATAAATACACAAAATATCTGACACAGCCACGGCCATTTAGGTATGTGCCAAGAATCTCCTGTTAATGTTTTAAGTTCGGAAAAGACATCCAGAACTGATTCATATAATGGATACTTGTACATATCAAAGTTTCGGAACACATTGTATTTATTTATCATTTTTTATCTCGGTTCACTAGTTTGACCTATACGTAATAGATTAATTTCTTTATCTTCATGCTTAATCCCTCTCATAGCAGGGTAGGCAGAGTGGATGTCATATTAAGGCTTTCCATTCCTCTATACTTTGTTTGTCAAATGGCAGCTGCACATAACGCCACAAAAAGTCCATTAAGTGTTGTAGTTGTATAGTACTCAAATTGATTTGTGGGTTTCACGTTCTTTTAACACATACTCAGCTTGCTTTCCATATTAATAAGACAGGAATCCCATACGAAAATTAATATAGACACGTTTGCTAAGTATAAATTATTCTATTATTGACTATATCTACAGGCGATTTTCAGCTTTATGATTTATTCCTCTATATAGTAGTTTAGGTAAAATATACTTTAGTGTTAAACACTCCGTTCTCCACATTCCGACTGAATTGGAGATAGGTACGCGTTGAGTTATTAAAAAGTAGGTTTTATTAAGAATCACATTATAATAACAAATAAATGACATCATTAAAATCCATGTAAGTGCAAAGTCGTTGTTTTTAAAAGTTATTTTATATTATGTACCAAATAATATATAAAGTCATTGCATAATCAAAAGCATTCACTGTCATACATATATTATATAAAAACAGATACTCGTATGTATTTGAATTGAGGACAACCTTCCATCTTTTTGGCGATAACATAAGCTCGTGTCAACTTAGCCTTGGTAGCATCAATTCTTTTATGGTTTTCTACAATTGTGCGATTTTTATGTCATCTTTGGGACATAACTTTGGATGACACTGACGAAACAGTCTATACGTTTTTGGACCAAGGATGTTATGAATTTGAATAGTATTAATTAGAAAAATTTATATACTTCTATATCTGCACAGTGGGACAACGTCTGCTGAAAGCGATGGTAATAGGTTCGATCGAACTCAGGATTGAATTATTTTCATTTTCCTGTTCGGATTGGAACAATATGTAGTATCTTTTATTGTGGCGGTGAAGCCGAAAATGGAGAATCTTAACACTAAGTTCTCTGTAAGATATTATATTGTTATTAATATTAAATTTTCCTAAAATAAACATATAACATCCTTTTATATAAAATTAATCAAGTAAGTACGAGTAAAATGTAATAATGGATAACATCGCTTATACATAACCTTAGTTCTAGCTAATAATTGTTGTAAATTTCGTATGTTCAATGACAATTGTATAACAGTAATGTAATTATTATTGATAAGAAAACAAACTAATTATAAGTTAAAAAAGGTACCGCGCTACGGACCAAGTGTCTGCAGTTTTAATTGCATTTCAATAATAAAAAATTTAAAAAAAAACTAAATTCTCCGCCTCTGCTATAATTAAACTAATTTGATAAAGCTGAATACCGTTATGGTTATAAAAGGACAACGTAAATGGCAAATTACGATGACGCTATTCAATTTTTTTGTGGTAATTATCAACTTAGGCTATATATATATATATATATATATATATATATATATATATATATATATATATATATATATATATATATATATATATATATATATATATATATATATATATATATATATATATTATTTGCTGTTTTATTAAGAATGTTACGTTTATTCAAATTAAGTAAAATAATTCATAAAAAGGCGTTGAGTTCCGCCGCTTAACACGCAATGCCTCGAAAGGCGGAAAGCGGAGAACGGAGTGTTTAACACTAGGTTCCTTGAGTTTACGGTTCACTTTGCCAATCCTGCTATGTGCGGGGTATTTTTGCTTAGCGTGAAGCTCTTTTTAATTACAACAACTTTTAAAGATATATATAGTATATATAATATATATATATATATATATATATATATATATATATATATATATATATATATATATATATATATATATATATACCTATATATATATATATCTATATATATATATATATATATATATATATATATAAAAGAACATAGGTAACACATTAAAAACGTAGTAAACGTAGTACCTAGTCCCAACAAGAAAATTCAATTCTAGCCAACCTATGGTATTAAAATATCGTAAACAAAAGTTAGTATTTGCTAGCTATGTCCGATAATTATATGCTATTGATGTGAATACGCGGACTATTGCAAATTAGGTTTTTATGTTTCGTCGACGCTGACCATGCATACAGTGAGAGAAGATATTTTATTACCACTAAATTATGATACAACGTGAAATTAGATTACGCATTTTAAATTTACTACGCACTTTGATTTTGATGACTAAGTAAAAACATAAATTGATACATAACTCCTAAACCAATTTATTGAAAGTTCAGATGTTAATAAATTTCAACACGCTACGTTATGAGTGGCAACACTCATCATTCTTATTCAATCATATCAAAGTGTGAAACACTCACAGATGTTCTAGCTGCGCCACGACGGCACTAAAGTATTTTCGAAGATTTAAAAATGTTAGTTACCTCAGATGAGAAGAAACTACTTAGCTTATCATTAATTGGCAGGACCAGTTGTATGGAGATGAGCTCAGAGTAGTACCTGGGACGTTTACCCAAGTGTGTAAGATTTAAGGGGTCCTTTTGAAATTCGTATTAATTATCCCTCGCTCACCTATTTCGTTGTTAAGCCCCTCGCTACTATTTCTGCCGCGTATTTAATTTTACTCTCATATAGTGAATAACCAGTTTCAGTTAGTAAGCTGGTAGTTAATGCTGTCTACCAGATAAAGACTTATAGTTTAAACAGATCTTTATCTGCTAGACATTTCTATCTGAGACCTGTGAAAGCAAAATTGTTGTTTATCCTGAGACATATTTTGAGACAAGAAACATATTTTACTATCTGGGACTTGGTTGTAACAGCAGGTGATAAAACGTTTAAACGCCCCTAAAACTTTATATATTAGCTATATATATATATATATATCATCTATATATATATATATATATATATATATATATATCTATATATATATATATATATATATATATATATTATATATATATATATATATATATATTAATAGAATTCTATTCAAAATAATATTGATATAGGCATTATAAAGCCACTACACACCAACGGTGTTCATAAATTAACTCATTTGCATAATATTATACGTTATTCGATATTAACAAGATTTTGAAAGACAATCGTCTTTTTGACCTCGAATTTGCCCCAAAGAAGTCAGTATTGCTTGTAGTAAACGTATCATCTATCGAATATCATTTAAAAATATCATCCGCCTACCGAACTGACCTTTCCACTTAGTTCGAATCTCGCGTAATATTATTTTTAGTATGAAAATAGATTAACCAAAATATTCTGAACTTTTCTACATCCAGAATAAATGTGATAACTTTATAATTTATACAATTTTCATCAACGAAGTCTTTAACTTAATAGTGTTTATGTAAGAGGAAATGCTCCTTAGCATACGATTGGTCCACAATGCGGGTGTCCGTCAAGTTGCATTGAAAGGAGCTACGAGTGGTGCCTGTTACTTGCGACTCAAGTATAGCCCTAAGAGTGAGTGAGAGCTTTTAAAATGTGCATTAATGCTGGCTATCGCTATTTTTTATGTTGCCACGTCAAGAAAAGGGAATCTAATGAAAATCCAGACCTATTACGCATTAATTAGAGCCATTGCGCCTTGAGTGGCTGAACGCAATGCTGTTTTTAGTTCTCATAACAGAGAATTATAAAAAATTTAAGCAAGTGAGAATTGAACCCACAACCAACAGGTTTACGCTATACCACACTGCCACTATGGTCTATTAAATGGTACATATTAGATGAAATGTCCCCCTAGTAATTAGTAAATTAAAAACTCCCTATGATTCCATCGCTTTTCTAATTTCCGTCGTCCGTCCAAAAATTTCGTTTTACACAACAACCAAATTTTATTTTTTTGTTATATTACGTGTCTGGAGATGAAAAAGTTTTAATATTAAGGCGAAACAAGCCAATTCTTAATATTTTATATAAAATCTCTCATTTGCTTAAGCTGTTGGAGCATTACACTGAGCGGGGTAACAAAAGCGTTTATTACAATCGCCCTTAATAAGACGAATTGTGTAACGTTTCTACGAATTTTGAATAAGCCTAGTGTCTTTGTAGTGATTATTCTAAATATATATTTACATTTTTTATATGTTCGCAGCTGTCGCCAATTATAATCATTCGTAGGATTAGGATTCCGTACCTCGAAGAGAAAAACCTTTATAGGATCATTTTGTTGTCAGTCTGTTTTTCTGTTTGTCTGTCCGCCAAGACAGGAACGCGTGGATATTAAAAAAAATTACATCAAATATCAAGTAAACTACGAAATACGAACTTAGTTATGCTTATTTTTTGGCGAATTTGTGCCTCGGTGAATTTTGTAAAATTCACTGCGTAATGAAAGCGTATATAGTTCTTACATAGTACGAAGTATTCCATTAAGTTCATAGATATATCACAGAAAAAACAATGACAAGCTGTGCATTCCCCTACAAACTGCAGCTTTATATCAATTTTATAGGTTGTACTGTTCGCCGACCCACAATCATAAAATTGATACGGAATCCTCAATGCGCGATTACCACTCGCACTTGACCAATATTTTGTAAGCTTTTCTGAGACTCAATCATCCCCATGGTCAAATGGAACTACGAGTTGTTTGTGACACACGACATATTAAGTAAGGGACTAGGTGTAGTATAGATAAACACACTCAGTGAGTCAATTTAGAAAAGTTTCCTCTTTATATTTTAATTTTTTTATTTTAGAAAATATTTATTTTTGCTTATTGCTTATTTTGTCCCGATATTAATTTAATATTGGGCAACCTATCACTTCCAGATTTGTGATTTTCATGCAAAAAATCCTAACAATATTCCCATTACAAATTCCCGTTTTTTACACAACGCTACGAAAACTGTTCTAAAACCGCACGAATACAATTAATAACTGGTATAATAAAAATAGAACTTGAAAATTTGTTTTTTATGTCTTATTTTTTTAAGCAACTTACTGACTAGACAAAACGACTACGCAATAATAAATCTTCCGAAAAGGTTTTTTTATAATATACAAAAAGTGAATTTGGTTAAAACCAAAAAAGCTTTTGTTTCGAATTAAAAGTAATGTTGTGTCAAATATTCCAGCGAGGAAGATTATAGTCACACACATATTTTATTTTACACACACACACATTTCATATTACACACACGCATAATCACATTTAAAATTACATGATGTTAATACGTCATGTGTCACACACTACCTATTAGTTATTTCCACTACATGCGGGCGAAACTGCAAGTAAGTTAGTGAAATAATATAAAGACCATCAAAATAATCAGTTTAATTCAATACAAGTTGCACCCACAACTTTGTCTACGTGGATAAGTAAATTTAAAGTTTTTTGGATTCAAAATCAAAACTGTTATTTTATAGCAGTTTCGTCGCACAAAATGTATTAACTTGATATAACTTTTTTATTTATGAACCGATTGAAATAAAACAATACTGGAAATTACTTTTAAGTCGGTTCAACTGTTTCTGAGATTAGCGTGCTCACACACACAAACGTCACAAAAACGTCAAAACAAACAGACAAAATCATTATTTTGGGTTTATTACATTGATCTAAGCACCCATTTTTATTATAATATGTAATTTTTGCATACCTCCAAAGAAACATCCTAATATAATCACTTTATTATCCGTGCGTCAAAACCCTTACCAAAACTTACAGTACAAATAAAGTGAGAAAATTATAGATTTATCATGGAAAAAAAAACCATAATAAACTTATATATGTAGTGCATTCATTCATACACAAAATTAGAGAGTGCATATGCGCCAAAATTATATTTCATAAATTGTGCTTCCCGTTGACCTACAATCATGAAATTGGTAGGGAACCGGAGTGCGCGACTCAGACTCGCGCTTGACTTTTATCTTTTTATTAAACAACGTATAAATATTTTTTAAAGAATTATTTTATCCAGGAGAAGCTACATCTTGAGGACGAAATTTGTATTATATTATTATTCTCGAAAGTGGAAATAAGAATCACACTTGCAAACAGATAGGCAGAGAATCTAGAGTTATTGACACTCCGTTCGTAGCTTTCCGCCACAGTTCAAGTGGCACATATTGAGTGGCGAATCTTAACGCCGCGCTATGTCTCTCCAATGAAAATAATCAATTCTGAGTATCGAACTAACAGCCGTTGTTTACAATAAGACACTGCCCCACTGTTCCTACATGGAATTGAAATTTAATTTATGTTATAAAAATAAAGTCAATTATTTAAATTAGTTATAAATCATGACTATAGAACATATATTTTTAAAATCAACCGAGCACATTGGAAACCCACTATCTCCACGTCGTCAACCTAAGTAGATACTGTCAAAAATGTCTTAACTTTTGTACTAAAAACAAGCACATAGTTGCTTTATTACACAAATTTGAGTTTCAAAGTAAGACGGGTTTCTAATATTCTTATATAAATAGAATTAATAGAGTAATACCACGCGCGTTAATAGAATTATGCCGAATTATGCAAATTCTACCAGAGCGCTATCGTACGTGAAAATTTGTAATACTCTGAGATCAAGTTCCTAATAGCATATAATGTTACAGAATATATTAGCATTTATGGCTCTAAAATAACAGTTACTCTATTACAATCACAGAACGAGTACGAAAATAATGAATGAAAATAAAAAAAAAATAATCAACTTAAAGTATATTAAATTATAATTTAAATTATATATTTTAGAATAATCTTAAGTAAATTTTGTTTAAAATTTTTCTATGACGTGACTTGAATGCGCTGACTTCTCATGGTACGAAAAATTTCAAATGTCCTACTTCATGTGTCATAGAGACTTTTTGGGGTTCCGTACCCAAAGGGTAAAACCGCACTCTATAAATAAGACTCCACTGTCGGTCCGTGAGCAAGCTTGTCTGTCGGTCTAAACTGCCTGTCGGTAGACACTTGAAACTTTCACAGATTACGTATTTCTGTTGCAACAAAAACAGAATTTCATTTTCCATAGATAATATTATACGGTACCGTTACCGTAACATTTGATCGATATATCGATATTATTTATCGATATATCGATATTCTTTCGTAGTACCTACTCCACTGGTAAAAATGAATCCGGATGACATTCATCATAGTTGTCAAAATGTATGGTACATTTTCTCTATTATACACCATCTATCTAACCTTCTATTAAGAATGTATAATTGTGTGTAATTAATTTAAAATTGTATTAAATGCTATTCTCAAATGTTGTTTTTGCACGCTACATGCAAGCGGTGAAGTGCACGGTTTCACATTTAGCTATTTTCGTAATTAAAATTAATGCTAATTTTTCTTCCTTGCTCGAAATAAAATGGGAGAATTACACATTTATAAATCTTAATTAGCCTCTAAAAAAATCAATGAAAAAGAAAATAATATAAATTCATTTAAAAATAATAATAATAACTTATCGCTCGTTATTATTTTTAGAAATGAATGTGGCAAGTTTGTAAAAAATTCCAAAGTCGTAACAAGCATATAAGATTTCTATAAAATATATGATTTAAGAGAGAAGTGTCTACGAGGCGCGGGTTCCAGTCCCGCTACTTTTAAATTTATATATATTTATAAACATTTCTTTTCTTACTTAGTGTGTAAATAACAATTTAAAAAATCCGCAATGCGAAATGTGAAAATTGTATACAGTTTTTGCTAATTCAAATTTGTTATGCGGTTAAAATTCGTTTTCTTCTATTAACATTTATATATTAAATAAATTTAAATTACTGTCATCCTACAACGCTTAATGAAGAATCATGTAGGGTCAGTGCTATTGAGCCGACCGCCTTTCTACTGTCGCTTTGAACAGTATTTATGGCAAAAAATACTAGAATTGTCTGAATTTACACACGACAGGTTCGATTCCCTCTCGAAGGAATATTTATAATTTATTTACTCGATCTGGTAAAATGAAACTTGGCTAGAATAGAGATTCGAGAGAACTCGAAGATTTTTAATTTAAAAAGAACAGATTCACGCACTTGGTATCAAGACGCTCCGTTCAATCTTTAGCCAGAATTCAGAACTTTGCAGTTGGCAGAATTTGATAAAAAGCGAGAAAATGAATACAATTCCTACCCCCGATAGTGAATCGAACCCATGATAATTGCGTTTATACTCAGATACTGTCTCACTGCGCCACGATGGCCACAAAAATAGAATAAAAGACATTTAACTCCAAAAACTAGGTTTATTAACTGATCTTCTTTGATATTCATTTGTATGAACTATTTTTTATGTACGACCTTACCTCTTTTGATGGCGCTTTGAAACAAACGTATTGGATTTTTATTAGAAGCTTAAATCTATTAACGTTTTTAAGCGAATTTGTGTTAATTTTATATGACAAATAATAATAATACATACGTAATTGAATGAATTTGAATAATCAAGCACGGCGTTGATTTCCGTTAATTAAAAGGCAAGCGGAACACGGTGCGTCTTACATTAGGTTTTCTTTACTTACATACTCGTACCCTTATTAATGCGGGGTAAAGCATGAAGCTAAAAAAATATAAGCGTAGTCGGTTATATAATATCAATAATATTTATTAAATTGAAATATGAATAAAATTGCTGTTATCTAAATATTTATATCGTATTTCCAATTTTTTTTAATATTATCAGTAGTAAATAAAATAATTATTTATTGCGACTAATCATGTAATATATAATATATATTAATATATACAAAAAAAACGATAATAAACTCAAGGAATTACCAATTAGTGAAGATATAAATTCAGAATATAAATAAAAAATAAATGTTTTCCCAAATTAAAGCGTTCTTGATTGATATAATGTAATTCTTGACACTGAGAACCATTTCAATAAATTGTTACGTCCATCAATTTTGTTGACGCTCCATTTAAAAGTTATATTACTTAATTAAATTTTAATTTTATCTATAACAAACACTTACCGATATTAAAATATGTTTTACACAAATCACGAAACACGTGCACAGGTAAAATATTTATTAAAAAAACACAAAATAACAATTCACTTTGACAGATGATTGTGTGAAACTTTCGCGCGGGAAACTTTTGTGTGCTGTATTCAATACTACTACGCGTCTGCACTCAGCGCTTGTCGCGCGTATACTGAACTGGCTGAAAAATCTTCTCTAGCAAATTTTCATAAGTATTTCGAATTGCATGACGGAAAGCACGTTCGAATTATGAATGTAAATCGAATATTATTTGCGAGCGTTTTTTTTATTTTGGCAAAAGACTAAGGATAAATTCTAGAATTGTATACTTATGTAATTGAATCTCCTTGGGCGATATAAATTAAGCAATTTTCTTGTTTATTTTATATCAATATCAGTTAAATTGAATATGATCGAGCGTTGGTTTTGAAATTGATTGATGAAAAACTATTTGTAAGTTAATATTAGTTTAGTAACTACTAATATATGTATAACGTTTGGATTCTATGCCACTTACATTTATTTTCGTTGAACCTTTATTTGTTATAAATTTTTATTATTACTATTAAATCTCATTTTTTTATTATTACAACACTACATACGCAACGTACCCTTTTTAAGTTACTTTTTTTATATTTTTTATCATCATCATAAATTATAATATTAGAAAACAGTTTCTATTCCTATCTATATCTAGGGCTATATCACATGTTTTGACATGATAATATTTTCATTAGCTATTAACTGTGAATCTTGAAATTTAGCGATTGTATTATATAGAAAATACGCCAATATTACAATTATAATATGATAAAGAAAGTAGAGGCGTTGTAGCGCAAAGGCACAGCGGCTGCTTTCTCATTTAAGGGAATAAACTATTTCATTTCCTCGCTCTGATAAAGACATTGCGCGGTGTTGAGTTCCGCCACACAACACGCAATGTCTCGTAACTGAGCGTAGAGCGAACAGACAGTCTTAGATAGCTTCCATCTGCCTACCCTGCTATATTTGTGTTTTTATGCTGTACAGAAAACTGATAAAAAATACTTACTCTATAAAATAATAAGTTTTGCTGATTCGCTGTGAAGGACAGATAGCTAACCTAAACCAATGATATGAAAGTCATACATACATACTGAAATATAACACACATTTTTTATCTAAAAAAAAACCTGCCATAAATTTTTACTCGCTAACATTTATATATTTATAAGTGCTTTATATTCTACTATACAACAATGTAGGGGCGGATCGTTTGGAAAAAGGTCTTCATGAAATAGAATAAATAGGCTTTAGATTTAGCAATAAATTAGTTACTTAAACGACCAAAAAAATTGCATACACAAATTAGTCTTTATATATATATATACATATATATATATATATATATATATATATATATATATAATATATATATATATAATATATATATATATATATATATATATATATATATATTATATATATAATATTATATATATATATATATATATATATATATATATATATATATATATATTACTATATCCTAAATTATCTCCTAACCTCGGACTTGTTGCTCCAATAACGAAGAAGAACGGAAGAACGGAAAAGCGGTAGAACCTGACGACATCCCGATCGAGGCGTGAAAATCGTTGGGCTCTCTTGGTGTGCTTATACTTACTGACCTGTTTAACCGTATCTTGAATACTGGAAAGATGCCACATCAGTGGCGGCAGAGCTTTATTATCCCTATTTACAAAGGAAGGGGCAGTGTTCAAGATTGCGGTAGTTATAGGGGCATTAAGATTATGAGCCACACCATGAACCTCTTCGAGCGCATGATCGGCCTCAGGCTCCGCCACGAATGTACTGTCTCTGAGTCTCAGTATGGGTTTCAACCAGGATCAGGTACTATGGACGCCATTTTTGCCTTCAGAACTTTGATGGAGGCTTACAGGGAAAAAAGGAGAGCTCTGCATGTGGCCTTTTTGGACCTGCAGAAGGGCTTTGACTGTGTGCCACGTCAGTGTATCTGATGGGCATTGCGATCCAAGGGGATCCCTGAAGTCTATATTGAAGTTATCAGAGATATGTACAACGACTCCGCTTCAGTAGTTAGGACCGCTGTTGGCGATACCAAGCCCTTCCCGATTACAGTAGGGGTTCACCAGGGCTCAGCTCTTAGTCTGTTCTTATTCAATGTAGTGCTGGATACTGTCTCGGCTCACATCCAACTGCCAGCTCCGTGGCTGATGATGTATGCCGATGACATAGTACTCATCGACGAGAACCGACTGATGCTGGAGCGTAAAGTGAACGCTTGGAAGGGTGCGCTTGGGAACGGTGGTCTCAAACTGAATGTGTCGAAGACCGAGTACATGGCTTGCGGGAACCCGGACTCGAGCACCATCCATATCGGGCCTGAGCCAGCCGTTAAGTTGGAGAAGTTCAGGTACCTTGGAGCCGTTATGCATGAGTCTGGAGGCATCGACCACGACATCCATGCCCGTATAAACGCTGCCTGGGCCAAATGGCGGGAGGTCACTGGTGTAGTCTGCGATAGCAGAATACCGCCCAAGCTCAAGGGACTGATATACAAGAGCATTATCCGACCGGTTCTTTTATACGGCAGCGAATGTTGGCCAACATTATCTCGGCACACTCAGGAGCTTCACGTCACGAAGATGAAGATGCTGAGATGGATGTGTGGCGTGACGCGGTCCGACCGCATACGCAAGCAACACATTCATTCGAGGTAGTCTTGGGGTCCGTGACGTAGCGGATAAGCTCCAAGAGCGTCGCCTGAGATGGTATGGCTATGTTATGCGCCGATCTGAGAACTATGTCGGAAGGAAGTGCCTTGACATGTCTGTCCCTGGAGTTAGACCACCCGGACGCCCAAGGAAGCGATGGCTGGATGTCGTGACACAAGACATGAGACCCAAGATTGTCCACTGAGGATGTTAAAGACCGTGAAAAGTGGAGTAGGCTTAGTCGGAAGGCAGACCCTGGCAAAAGCTGGGACTAATGCTAAGAAGAAGAAGATATATATGTATATATATTCTGTACATATAAATGAAATTGAAGTGTCTGTTTGTGATTTTAAAATATTTTAAATTTTTTAAGTGCATATAGTTGTTTACACGTCACTATGACATAAAATAACTAATATTAAATATAAATAATGCATATAAAAAAAATTTTAATGTAAAAACACATATTATAAGTTCTTACTAACTTCTTGTCTATAATCGAAATGTACAAGAAATAAATATATATATTATACCTAAATCAGAAACATGACTATGACAGAATAAATAGCGTTCTTTTTTTTCCGTTGGCTGCACGAAATGCTTCCAACAGCACACAATAAAGATAATAAATCGAAAGTAATTAAAAGAGCTTTTCAGTACAATTTCCCTTACAAATTAAACGTTTTACGGAATTCTGGCATGATTGAGTGATATTAATTGACGCTTTTTGGTACAAAGGCCATTACACGTATTCACAACGAAAATTTACTTGATACATACATGCATGTGTACTTATAAACTATATAAATATTTTGTTTTTATTAAATATGGTAAACTAGCAAACCCAATGCTACACTACAACCATTTTAGAAAAGTATCTCAGGTCTATCCTTGGATGCCAAAAAAATAATCTTAAAAATATACATTTTTATTCAGTCAATAACTGTCGTAAATATACATTTTAATTTTACATTTTCTAATTTCACGCGGGTTTGACAGAAGTTTTGGACGCCACGTTGCTTTGCAGTGACGTCTGTTGGTCATGAAAACAACTGCACTGATATTTGAAATAACTCATGAACCATCCTGAACCAGCCATTATAATTTTTTTTAAAACTCAAATTATAAATAAATTTTAAGCAATTGATTTAAGCCGTCAACTCGCCGAAGCTATTTTAGCGATAAGGTAAAATGTTTAATCTTCCCATAGGACAGTATTTTTCTCTGAGATAAAGTCACAGTCACAGGTCTTGTTAGTGTTTAATAAATATTCAAAATCTAGCTGTTTAAGCGAAAAAAGACATCTGAATAGCGATAAATGTGCTCAAACTCACGCACCTCCAGTAGGTAGGCAGTTAAGAAGATTATCTTGCTATTTTACGAAAATTTAAATTCTACTTTTCCGAATATATTCATGAGAACGACTGTTAAGTTATCTGAGAATCACATTTTTGTACTTTCATGTCATATTTTACATGAGAGTATTTATGTTCTCTAATATAAAATAAAGTTATTGTAGGTATATAAGATTAATACTATTTTTCATATTTTAGTTTCACGTTTTATCCCATAGCAGGGACATAGTATTTAAACACTCTGTTCTTCGCTTTTGGTTCCGTACCAACTCGAGTCATTACGTGTTGGGTAGCGGAACTCAACACAGTGAGAATCGAACTCGAAACTCGGACGATTACGGCTTTCAATCCGAGTCCATTCCATTGCGCCACGATGGCGTCTATTTTTCAATGTTAAAATGATTGTGTGAAAATGATATTAGTAATTATATTAACATTTAATAAATTTAATTTTATGTATACAACAAAATTGATATTTTATATTATATCCGTATAGTACCAGATTATGATGTGTATAAAAAAGCTAATATTATTAAAAATAAATGACGCTAGCAATTAGTACCCATTGTTTAATTGAATCCTATCCTTATAAATCTTTGTTACTTCAATTCCAATATAGCGATTGAACGATAAGAACTAAGAGACTTGAACATTTTGTTTTAATTAAACCAATAAATTTCAATTGCTTAATGCTTTTCTTGAATATTATTGCAAGAGTAGCAAGAGGTATCGCCAATGCTTGCTGTGCTCGATAACGAACGCCCACTGTCATAGCTGTAATTTTTTTTTTTAATTTACCTGTTAAACTCTACAATGACATGTTGCCTTGGCATATTAACATCTAGATCAATTGTTCTAAATTCAAATCCCAATTGAATATTTTAACCTTAACTGTGGTACAAACTTCAGAATCCTTGCCCAGATGGAAAAAGAAACTTGGAGAGAATTATCCCAAGAGAGATAGAGATCTTTTCTCTGGCATGAAATGAAATAAATAATAAAATTCATGAATTCTCTAATGCTGCTTAATAGTGGAAAGTATACACGACAGCAATTTTAGTCACAGTAAAAAATATTCACACATAAACAGATTAAATATATTTGATAAAACATAATTTTTCGCGAAAATCTAGTGCGATCTAATAAATTTATTATGACACTGCTTCTGTTTTAATAGGAACATCAACGTTTCTATGTAATAATGTACGACTTTATTTTCTTTATTATAATATTGTGAGAATTATAAATAAATATGCTCCATTTCTTTCGGTTAATTACATTTTCTGCTTTTATATGCATTGCACTGTTTATGTTATTATGCCGTTTTGGTACAGACGGCGTCTGGTTGTAACGTGATGTGGGTTTGAGCCCACTCAAGTGTATGGGTTACTTTCATTTCCATACGCTGGTAAGACAAAGCGCGGCGTTGAGCTCTGCGACTTAACAATGGAGAGGAAACTATAATATGGATTTATACCACTCTGATGGTTATATGGGTACCATTTTGCTTCTAAACAATAATATATTTTTTTTATTTTTACTGCTATTTCTATAGATTTATATAGATATTTCATGTTGAGTGGCGGAACTCAACACCGAGCTTGTCCATTCCATGATGTTGAAATTAAAATAATTCATTCCCCCGATTGAGGATCGATTCCACAACAACCTTCGCGTTTATAATCAGATGCTATTATTTCGTAACGTTTATAACACAATAATACGAATATTTGTGAGACTCTGTATATTATAGAATAATTTCTTTACTAAATACTAAAACTTAATATTTCCGCCATATTAAAAATAACAAATATTTAATCTAAAAGGAACCTACCTTACATATATAGTTAGAATAATAGATTATACTTACTACACATAAGGCATAATAAATATTATTTTCATGAAAAATAAAGCTTCTCAATAAATACAAAGCATATTAAAATAAGCCAGCCACTCTGGTATATTAGCAAAAAAGTCACATCCTACCGAAGCTGAAAGCTCGATATCTACGAATATATGAATTTGTACCTTTTATCGTGTACATTAGTCCTACAATTTACATCGATATATTCACAATTTGGCACGCGTTGATATTATAAATAGATAAATCAGTATAACGAAGTTGATGTTATCGTTAGCTCAATTTAAATATATTGGACTGACTTTTGCCGTTGGTTTATTAGCGAATTTCTGCTGCTGGCCGGATTCGGTCAAAGAGTTATTTTAGTTTCAGCTTAGCGCTTTATTCAGAATGTGGCATGGAAAGTAGAGACAGTTAAGTGTTGAGATTCTCCGTTCTCTCCTTTCTTTTGTCTATATTATTATTATTTGATATTCACTTCTTTATTTTGTACTTACTATATATAGTGAAATTAAATCTTATTTTTTAGCTTCACGCTGTATAGCATATATATCAGGGTAGGCAGGGGATACCTTGTATGAAGTCACTTCGCTCGGGGTTTCATAGCTGTTGTTGCATGTTGAGCGGCGGAATTCAACGCTGCGCTATGTCTTATTACTAGAGCCATCACATGTAAACCAATTTTATTAAATTGTACGAAACAAAATTCGTCAAAATAAATATGTCATTTACAATTTAATCGATATATTTTTATATATTTTTTTACAATTTTTATAGTAATTTTTTTAATAGTTTTCTAAGCGATGACAGTTCTAATTTAATAAATACTCTTAGTCAGCTGAAGTACAAAGAAAGATCATGTAGTGTGAATCTAAAAATAGATATAGTGCCGTCTAGTATAAAAATATATTTGGCAACCTTTTAATATCAAACGTCTGTATGTGACGCCAATTTACTATTTGGTTTAAATATTTGCCATGCTTTTCTCACGTGGATGTGTTCATTTCGTGTACGTATATATATATATATATATATATATATATATATATATATATATATATATATATATATATATATATATATATATATATATATATATATATATACACATACATACATATATAGACCGTGAGAAACCTTCTACGAGCCCTATGTCACTGATAAGAGATAACTGGACCGCATCATCATCATTGTATATTAATAATATAAATAAATATTAAAAATAAAAGTTTTAAAAATAAATTTTAAACATACACATACTAAATCTCTCACATTCAATTTTCTTTTAACGTCGTAACTTAAAAAGTATTAAAACTTCTATGCAAATGAACCTGGTATCTTTAACTAACATTTATTACCACTAATCGCGGGGTTGGGTTTCGTTAATCAATACCAACTATAAAATAAAAGGAAGTTTAAGAACAATGACAGTGAGATGGACTATATATATATATATATATATATATATATATATATATATATATATATATATATATATATATATATATATATATATATATATATACATATATATATATATATATATATATATATATATATATATATATATATATATATATATATAACTATCAATTTTTCCCAACACTGGAACTGGAAATGGCTAGCCGGGCCATGTGACAGGTGACCGCTGGAATAAAAGGGTGACATTATGAAAAGGGCCATCTGGAAAACGCAACAGAGGTAGATCTCTTCTTAGATGGGTAGACGATATTTTTAAAACGACTGGTGAAGGCTGGATGAAAATAGCCTCAGATCGAGAAAACTGAAAACCTTTGGAGGAGACCTTCGAAAGGGTTCTTGCAGATTCATAAATTACTTACTAGATAATAATTAAATATAATAAAAATTAAAAATATATATATAACATAATAATTTTAAAATTAGTATAATAATAGAATTAAGTTTGTAATTATTTTCCTGAAAAAATTAAAAGCTTTTATTTTATTTATTATTTATATATGTAAATATCAGCCACATTTATCATTATATATTTCTATTGCAAGTGAATCACTATTTCATGAACTCAGTGTAGGTCAATGTTGCGCTTATCGTCCAGGAAACACTGGTATTCCCACGTTGAGAGGAAAAAAATCATTCACTATAATTGTGAATAATTCATTGTAATATAAAGCTATCAATTTGGCGTTCCCACTAGAGTATCAAGTAAAGATAGCATTTATATAAGCTTTACGTTTTATTTCCCATCTAGCAGAGAGAGACTTCAGAGAGAACTCTCTGTCTATTATATGCAGAATAAAACATGAGGCTAAAAAAGTACAAAATAAGTTTAGTTCTGAAAAAGCAAGGCTATAATAAATATTGAACCCTGTAATTGAGAAAACTGTCGTCTCAACACATACAACTTTAGCCTGACAAAGTCTTCCGAAGTCCAGTCGGTAATGAGTTAGTGCTGACTAATGAACGGGTACCTTTACTGTCTCTAGAAGCCGAATTCGCACGAATTTAACCTCTTACGAAATTACTTTCTGAGCATTTTCAAGCACTTATAATCTATATATATGATTTATACTTATATAATGTATGTATCCAATTAATTATTTATTCAACTTCACACTGTATCCCGCACATAGCAGGGTAGGCAGAGAGAACCGCAGGAACCGTAGGAACCTAGTGTTAAGACACTCTATTCCCCGCTTTCCGCCATTCGAGGCATTGCGTGTTGAGTGGCGGAACTCAATGCCGCGCTATGTCTTGTTGCCAGAGTGAAGAAAATGGAAATAATTCATTCTCCCCGAGTGGGAATCGAACTCACGAACCGTCGCGTTTACAGGCAGACGCTGTGCCTTTTCACCACTAAAGTCCTGGATGTATTGAATTATATGAGAAATATATATTTTATGTGGCGTTATTGAAGAAGTCATCATTAATATGACAATAAATGATCACTAACATGAACTTATTAACCGTTCGCTGTTAATAGATGATGGGGAACGGTATGAATTTGGGTAATTTTCCCCAGCAGATTTCAGTAGATTTCTATATTTAAAGTTCTGAAACAAACAATGTGTATACTTATTTTTTATTTTTATGTAATAACCTACTTGTAACTTATTTTCACAGATATATTTACAATGAATTCGTTTAAGGAAAACGTAACATACAATATTTATAAAACATACTCGTATGAACGTCACGTATCAAAACTAGGTCATACTTGCTGAACACACTGGTTATTGGTTCGAATCCCACTGGAGAATTAGTCACATTTATAATATACTATATCGGAATTTTAGAAAGAGCCTTAAAATATTAATTCTCTAAATGAGGGAAAATAAAAAGCAGTAATATATCATAGTAAATCTTTGCCTTAAATATATATGGAGAAGGAAGAGTCTTGGTGGAGAACGGAGAAGGGGGAAGCTGCAAAATCATTAAAATTTCACAACAATCATATCACAACTTTAAACAATATATTATACGCGTGTGTAATTTTATACCGAAATGAAGACATAAATATTAGGCAAAAAGGGACCTATGAGACAGATTCGAGTGATATATGACGCTTTCACTGGTACTATGTCAACATTATTTTTGTACCTGGAACAAAAATGGCTTAATGAAATTTAAAAAAAAAACCTCTATTCAGATTGTACTATCTATTAGTTTTTATTCGAATGTTGTTGTGTTGTACATTTTTATGTCATTAGCGACATTTTCATGCACTTAACTTAACTTTTATAGACCAATAAAGATTATATAATAAATATTTATATATTTTAAAAAAGAACATAGCATTTAATATACTCTTTATATATACATTTGTATGTATCTGTAAATATACATTTATTTAGCTTCACTTTGTATCCCGCACATATCAGGGTACATGACAGTAGGAAAGGTAGGCTCAAGGAACCTAGTGTTAAAACGTCTCCGTTCCCCGCTTCAACAAAAAACAAACAAACAAATCTTCATTCATGTATATGTGCATATTATTTATATCTATAAATAGTCCATAAGATAGTGTTAAAGGTAAATTATGAAGGCTTATTGGCTAAAGTACTTCGAAAGACAAATGAGTAACGATATCCCATTTGTTTCCAACAAAAAGAAAACCGTTTTTTGTGAGAAAGTAACCTCCATACATTCCACAGATCAATTGAAGTATTAAATTTATTAATAAATTGAAGGTTTTTTTAGTATTTTTTTATTTGGAAATGCTTTGCTGAGATAAGAACTTAGCAATTTTTTACTATTACTTAGTTACCCTAAATAAAAACATACACATACGTATATTAAACAGGCATGTAAACTAGTATATATTTGTAATTAACTAAAATGATATTATAAACAATTTTTCCTTAAATTTTAACAACCGGACAACGTAAGCGTATCACAATGAATGAAGCCGAGGTCGTCGTTTTTCAGGAATAAGTGTTGAATCACAGTTACACTACAGTTGGTAATAAATTTTAAAAATAAAATTGTCGAAGTACGCTTCTGAACTGTGATATAAACTGAATATTAAAAAAAATATATAGTATTATGATTTTATATTGTCTTGCCAGTATAGAAAAATGAGAAAATATATATATATATATATATATATATATATATATATATATATATATATATATATATATATATATATATATATATATATATATAAATTTAATTATTTCCGAAAATAAATCGACGTCTAATTGCAAGCGTGGTCATGGCTTCAGTTCCAATTCCCACTCTAGAGAATGATTTCATTTGAAATATTTTAATTTTTATACTCTTGTACACAAAGCGCGGCGTTGAGTTCCGCCACACAAAATTGGGCGGAAACTAGGAGAACGGAGTGTCTTACCAATATCTCTACCAACTCGCTCTATCAAATCGCCAAAAAGCGTGAAACGTTCATTTTTGATTTCAAAACTTATTTTTTTATTTAATGATTTTTTTAATTTAACAAAGTATTCTTAATTTCTCTTTCAATAATGACTAAATAACAGCGTATAAGATTTTTTTTACCAAATATATCTTTGACATTTATTAACATTCATTTGAAAAATATCGACGTAATTTAAAAAGAGTTAAAACTTAAGTAACATCAAATTAAGTGTGAAACAGTAAAGATGTTATCATAAATGTAATAAAATGTAAGTGGCAGTAATGTGTTGATTTTATCGTCATATCGATTTTTTTATAACACAAAAAAATACTTTTCAATTTTTTTTTACTTTCCCGCTGTATCCCGCACATAGTAAAGTAATACACGCATATTGCGTGTTCAGTCAAAGCTACAATACCTAATATCACTACCACCGCATGCAGTGCAAGAATTATAACAACTAACAAAAGCGCAATGATTCATTTTTTTATTTTTCATTTTCTCGTTCTAATAGAACAAAACGCCGCGTTGAGATCCGTCACATAACACGCACAAATTGATGCTAGGTTCTCCCTACACCGATATGAAAGATATAGGGTGAACTTATAGAGTAAATAAATTTGATTTAAGCTCGCCACATTAGCAGAATCAACAAATGCAAAGCTCTACGCTAAAAGCTTAATCACTTTTTAATATGCCGCACTAACGAGTTGCGTACACGTTGCACTTTCACGTTACATAAAACATTTTATATGTAGAATAAAATTTTGCATGAATTTTCGTATTTTCAAATGAATACAGCTTTGTATATTTAAATGAAAGTAACTTTAATTAAAATAGCTGGATGAATCCTGTAATATATGGAATAAAGTGTTTGCCGTCGTGGCGCGATGGGACGTCTTTAATGGGACATAAGCTCGATAGTCACGGGTTCGATTTTCAATTATTTCATTTAAATAAATTTAATTTCCGTATTTCTTTTATCAGCGTATTTATTAACTACTACATAGTCGATGTTTCAAAAATTAACACTATATTCTCTCTTCCTACTTGCAAAGTATACGAGAAAATGCATTAGTAGATTTTTTTATAATATTCAAGTGATTACAACTAAGTGGTTACAAGTGGTACACAATGTGAAAAGTAATTTTAAAATACGACCTTGTCTAATGAAACAACATAAATAACCAAAACCATACGTTACTTACCGCAGCTATTAGCGTTAAGTAATCTTCTAACAATTTAAAGGCTAAATGTTCTTCTTTCGACTAATAAGTTAACAGTGTGTAACATCTGTACAGTGGGTTTACACTTTGTGAAGAAAATATTTGATATCCTATTAAAAGGTACTTTAGTTCTTAGGATTCCGTACCTCCAAATAAAAAACGAAAATCATTAAAGTATTACTTTGTTGTCCATCTGTTTGTGTATCAAGTAGTTGCGCCTTGGGTATTACAGGCCTAAATCAGTTTTACAAGGATGTCATTTATATGCTCTTCATGGGAATACGTCAAATTACCAATAACCCTGTATATAAACTGTATATTTTTATACGATAGGTTATTTAATAGCCCCCTTTCTTCACTTAGCAGTGTAGACAGATATAACCAAAGGTAAAACTTTGTTCTAATATAGAACATGCATGCATGCATGTTACGCGGCGGAACTCGACGCGTTTTTTCATCAACCATTGCCAAGAAATGATCATTATTTAGTTAAGGAAAATCCAATTTTTATTATATATTTTATACTAACGACCCGTTTGCGGCTTTACCAGCGTGATCGATGCTCTCGGATTTACTCTTATATAATATGAATATATTGTACAGTTGATGATTTTTTAATTTTGAACTGATTGAAACAAAAATAAAACTAAGCGTCAAAGGAAGCTTATCAAAAATACAATAGCGTAAGCCGCAATAAATCGGTCAAGTCGTGTCTGAGATTAGCATGCACAAACGCACAGACAAACTATATGTTTATGGCTTCTATCACATTGATACATGCCCCATAATAATATTGTGTATTTTCCATGTACAAACAACGATCAGTTATATATATATATATATATATATATATATATATATATATATATATATATATATATATATATATATATATATATATATATATATATATATATATATATATATATATATATATATCGTAATAAGCTTCAATTGTAGTTTATCTCACCAACTCATAAACTCTACATACAGTACACCTCTACATACGTATATACTCGTATGTTCGTACAACTTGTACGTTTCAACTTTCGCAAAAGCTTTTAATATTTAAATCCCTAATGTATCGTTTGTCTTTGGTTTTTGTTTCTATATGCAGTTTGAAACTATTTGTTATCAACTAGTGCTCCGCTCGCGGCTTCGCTCGCTTAGTTAACAGAATTTTGTTAGATAACATTGTTGGCAGTAAATTATTTTTATAACATCACTATTATTGAAATTTATAATTATTTATATTAGTTAAACTTTAATAAGACAATAACCATGTCATATCAAAGAACTGCAAACCGAACTAAAATTTGGGTTCTTATTTATTAATAATAATAGCTTCACACTGTATCCCGCACATGGCAGGGTAGGCAGAGGGGACCGTAGGTTGAAGGAACCTAGTGTTTATACACTCCACTCCCCGCTTTCCGCCTTTTGAGGCATTGTATTTTGAGTGGCGGAACTCAACGCCGCACTTTGCCTAGTTTCTTATAATATTTATTATATAACTGAATGGTCAAAAAATAAATCATGAAGTAATTTGTACTACTAACTTTAAAAAGCACTAGCTTACAATCATTCTAATTACTTTTGCATCATTTTAATTTTAAAACAATGGTACCTAGTATTAAGATACCCCAATCTCCATTTACCGCCTACTTGAGCATCGAAACTCAAGGCCGCGTGTTGTCTTCTCACGAGAGCGATTAAATTAAACTAATTAATTCCCTGTAGTGAGAATCGAACCCACTACCGGCACGTTTTCATACATAAACGCTGTGCAATGACAGCCTTTGAAAGATGACATTGAAATTCGTAAAATGTATATGAGTAATTTCAAAGATGTGAAACTATACATACTTCCAAAAGAATAAATGATTTTACATATTGTGAAAAACGTAAACCGCCGTTTTGCCGTTAGTTTTATTCCATCCATGTCCAAGCTACTATGGAAACACTAGATTCCTTTTAATACGTACAAAACACATTGACATACAAAATACAACAAAATTGTTTTATATATAAATCTACACAAAAGAGCCCTGCCGTCGGTACCATGATATCCTGAGTTTTATTTCTACCAAAATAAATTTCAATCGGCTGAATGAAATAAATTTCTTTTAAAAAAATGTTGTAGTCAGTACCAACAGTTACATTATTGAAAAATATACACTTTATTTTACGAATTTTCTTATTTTATTTACAAATATGGCGGTATTTTTTTCATATATTAACAATTTATCGTACATATGCGCGTGGAGGATAGACAAACAAAACAATGACAATCCTCCGTTTTGTACGCTATTTTGAAACTTTGCCTATTGTGAAGCGGAACTGAAGAATCTTCTCCAACATGCCAAGATAACATCAAAAGAAAATGCAGTCACTAAAAAAGACAAAAATTACGAGTATAAATATATCACAACTATATCGCGATTATTAACTCAAATTAGCATTTCATTGCAAGTGGGATGCAGACGTTAAGACAGCATGACTATCTAAATAATCTAATCGGTTCTGTCGGTGCGTGTTTCTTAACCTTGCCCGAGTATAACAACCAACTAGTTTATGATTTTCAATATCTATATTTTACTCGACTTTGCGCGAGGGAGGTTACTGTGTTTATCAGTCTATGTGTGTATGTTTGTTTGTTTGTGCCTAAGTAGCGTTGTAGAGGCCTAAGTTGATTTTGATGATACTTACGTCAATCGATTCGTCTTAGCCTTGTAAGTACTAATCTTTCAAAATAATTCATTGTAATAGATTTATATATATGTATAGCAATTGCAAGAAAAAAAAATAAAGAAATCCATATATTTGTAGGATATTTTACAAAGATATAGCTGTCAGTTTTGGATAAGAACTGAAATTAGAAAATGAAATAATTTCATTAATTATAATATAACCGACTAAGATCTAAAATTGTTCAACATTATTTACTCAAAATTTGCATATAAAAGCTGATAATACTTTGTATTAAATATTAATTTAAGTGAACGATACCTAGAAGAACAAACATTAGCACTCATTTACTCTATGCGTTTCTAAGAAGCTCCTTTTGATGAATGTATTTACTAATATTTAGTAAAGTCGCATACACAGTGCCGAATATTACTGTATTACTTTTATTTAACTTAAAACATCGTTGAGCGATTATAAAACTTTTTATTTCCAGATTCATGGGGTTGAACTCTAAATAGAAGCCTTTTGGTCAAGAGCAAGTATCATATTGATAAAACATATTATGAAGCCTAGTCACATAGAGCATATTTATCAGGAGTCAAACAAGACCTAATTTAGAATATTTTAGCCAATGGCGTTGCAATCAACAATGCTCATGTCCCATGTAGAGTGACAATCTATATATAAAATCTTGTGATCTGTAATCACTGGGATTTCTGTTTTCTTTTGCATCTCATAGTATATTCTACTATTCTCATCATGCAAACTTATATTCGCATTTTTCATGGTTTTGTAATAAAAAATGCCACGATTTTCCATACCTTTTTGTTTTATTATTGCAATTGCGCATAGTTCATGTACATATCCGAGGTTGTAATATTTCACTAAAAATCTAAGGAACTGTAGATATATTTTTAATAATTTACACGCAAAATTCACTGGTTATTTTTTTGACAGGCTTGTATTTCTAAGCTTTCGCAGATAGTTCCTACTTGATAATTAATTGATAATTTTACTAATATAACGATATTAAAAGAGTGACATTTTGCTTATAAATTTCTTTAAATAATTGTTTAAATGTTAAAATCAACCGTTTCTTAAAAAAAAGGTAATTACCAATAACACTGTTAATTACCAATACTGTATTTATTTAACTAAGTTTTACCTGCGTCTTATCTTGTCAGATGGAAAAAACAACAGCTATGCATGACACATGACATGAGAAATTCAACAGGTACTGTGAGCTTAATTAAAAAGACTTCCATTGTTTATAGCCTAAAGCCCTGTAGCGATGAATTAACTAGCGAACAAAACATTTTTTTTTATTTGCACCAATAGCTCCTGAGCCGTAAGGATATAAGATATGTATGTTAGAGATGCTCCATTTGCGTAACGAAAGCTTTCTTTTTTAAATATTATTATACAATTGAATATAATAATCCTTAAATGCATTTAATTTGTATAATGTAAATACTGTATACTATATTTCATATCGCTTTCAGATAATACCTAATTTATACCGTTTTTTTTTTATTTCGAGCTGTTATTTACAACATCAGCATCAACAATGGAAAAGTCTTGGTTATGACGCGTAAGTCCTTCCTGTAAAAATGTAAATAGAATTCCGGGTAAATGTAACTCCAAGGCGTTGTAAGAGACGTTTATTTCTTCCACTAGGTTCATTTTACACCTCTATAGCCTATGTATGTATACATTTATATGGATTGTGTTTTCTTAGAACTTTGTCATGTTGTTAAGTATTTATGTTGTTAGAAGCTTTGTAGGATATTATAAATTTGTACTATCCAATGATTATTACTAAGAATAATAATTTGGCAAGTATATTTCCATTCAAAGGAAAGAGATATACTTTTAGAAAAACATTTAAGATTGTGATATTCGAAACCGCACCTCTAGGAAACCATTCAAGTGGTCTTTTTACAGGATCTCGCTTTATCTCACTTATATATATATATATATATCTATATATATATATATATATATATATATATATATATATATATATATATATATATATATATATATATATATATATATATGAGCCTAATTTGAAGTCGGGTAGTGTTAATTTGCGCGTGAATTGTTCAAAGGTGTTAATATACTCTATCATAATCAATTTCTATCATATATATCACTTTTTAGATAGTACAAAATATTTTATTTAATCCGTACTTTAATCCGTACGAAGCTTGAATAAAAAATATTTTACTTAAGCTTCGTTCGGAATACAAAACAAAAATGACAATATACTTCAAATTTATATAATAAAAGATATTGAACATTTCAAATAATTTATGCCTAGAACAAAGCCCTTTGGTTGCCACATTGGCATGCGCTCTTCCTAGAAGTGCATCTTTTGATGTATGATCTGTAGTGAAATAGTTTATGATCATTTAAAATAATACAAATTAGTTACATTATAATAGTTTAAATTTGAATAATAATTATAATATTACTCTTTATTAAGACAAAAAATGTCCCATTTTTATATTAAACAATAAATAATTTTAAACCATACCTTTTTTAAGCTCTATATATTTTCAAATAATACTTTCGTTCAGTATTTAGTATGTTGAGAAACCTTTCTTCATTTAAAAATAAAATAAATGCTTGATAAAATAAATAGTAGCGTAGTCACCTACATGTGTACATAATTCTGCTACATTCATAGCGTGGATTGGTAATGATTTGATTTACAAGAGTCACGAAATAGAATTTTGGCGTCTATTGATAAGCTGGCGACCTTTTTGAATATATATATATATATATATATATATATATATATATATATATATATATATATATATATATATATATATATATATATATATATATATATATATATATATATATATATATATATATATGAATGCTGAAAGAGGCCATGTCCTACGAAACTAAATTGTTCATAGATAGACGAACGTATAGATAGATAGATAATTCATGTTAAAGTCACTAACAAAACATTTTTAACATTGTAATCATTCTTATATTTCTGTCTAACGTACTGTATGCGGAATATAGCATTAAACTAACGAAAATACACTTATGTAGCTTTTAATAATAATTATTATAATCTAGTGTTAATTGTTATTTATATATACACTTTAACAACTTTTTTTTCTGACATTCAAATAATTTTATACCAAATTTTGGCATATGTTTAAGTAATTTTATGATTCTACAGATTATAAATTCTGTTCCGTATAGTAATAGCAAAATCGATTTCATTGTTAGACAATAAATATTATTACTATTTTATTTATTTCTAACCATTAATATTTATATGTAAAATTTTCACAAAAATTTCAAGTTAATATAAAAAAATATTTCAGTTCACCTAAAATAAAATAAGCATACAGACCGTAAAGACAAACCGAGCGACAACTTTGCTGACAATACGCGATATATCACACACTTTATGTACATTTTGTACCAAACTCCTTAGAAGTTTATTCCTTATTTTAAATATTCCGCATCCATTGCTGGTATTCTATAAGAAATATTGAATGGCTTCCATAGCAATAATTCAATGGTTAAGTAACAAACAATTTAATTACGACCATTCAAAGAGCAATTTTGAAGAGTTGTCATACAAAATGTAACAGTGTCACATCTGTCGAAACAAATGGGCAAAGATTTAATATATCGAGTCGTTTATTTCAGTTTGCTTATCACAAGTAACTCTCGTCAACTGCCAATATATAATATATCTTGCTTTGAAGATCTTCTTTAATGTTATGATACTCGTATATTCATAATGTTATAAATATGGAAGGAAATACATGTATGTTACAAATATATTTGTTACCTAATATATATTAAATGCACTTATATATGTTATTTTGTTTAATACAATAACACAGTTGTAAATACAATTTGTCGTAGAAGCTTTTTGTCTATTTTATGGAAATACCGCTCAATTAAGAGGGCAGTCAAATACGGTATCCATTGAAACCTATTTAATAGCTCAATCTCATTCAGCTATATATATGTCATTTTTCCATCCTTACTTTTTATCTAGGGATGTTATGGAGCTACGGTACCGTAACAGAATGTACCCAGTAAACCTAGTGTCCAGACACTCCGTTCTCGATGTTTCACCAGAATTGACGGTATTGCTTGTTGAGTGGCAGAACTCAATTTCATTTCCAATGAAAACAATACGTCCTACCGTTTCGTTTGGGAATCGAACCCGCAACCATCGACAATTAAAGTTACTAGAATATATGAACAAATAACAATAGTATGAAGTCAACACGCCGAATAAAAGTATCTCACTTTTTATGAAATGATAAATATTAAAACTTATACCAAAGTGTGCGTGGAATATTAAACGTATTCGAGTTACGAGTTGAATTTCTACGTGTATACTTTTATACTAGAACTTGTTATTTATTGTATTGTAGATATATTTTATATTCTAAGTGTATATTATGTGGAAGCTGAAACCTAAATTTCATTTATAGGCAGTTTTTCCATTTCCCGTTGGAATTTCGGGAAATCCTCTTTTATGCTCCCTCCCAAAGAGCCTACACGCCATATTCCAGCCTTCCATGTCCAGTACTTGTGTTGTATATATATATATATATATATATATATATATATATATATAGATATATATATATATATATATATATATATATATATATATATATATATATATATATATTATATATATATATATTATATATATATATATATGTATATAGATATATATATATATATATATATATATATATATATATATATATATATATATATATATATATATATATATATATGTATATATATATATATATATATATATATATATATATATATATATATATATATATATATATATATATAGCTTCGCTTTGATAAGTAACTAAGTAACACATTCTATTTTCTATAGGCCCAAGTTAACTCTGAGGCAGGTACATTGCGTTTGCGATAATAATAATACTTTATTGCACATAAAATAATATCACTTTACAAATGGCAAAAGAAAAACTGCTTGAAAAATTTTCGTGTAATGGCGGCATTAACACTACAAATGACCTCTCTCTCCGATTAAAGGATATAATATTGAGAGCACAGTAAGTCGCAAAAAGTATTGCAAAACATAATCTAAAAAAAATTGTAGATACTACGAGTATTAACGTGATTTTATACAAAACAGCCTATAGGTTCCTCAATAATAAAATGGAAAAAAATTGATATGAAAAAACATATATAGCGTACAGATAAATATATGTGCATCATAGGATAGTAAGATATTTTTAAAGTTGCATTTTCATATAGACGAAAATTAAGTCTAAAATCAACTTGCATGCCGTTGATTCATTCATGAAGGTGCTGGTCTGTCGCGCTATAGGATAGGGAGCTCGGAGCAGTACCTTTTTTTTTTTTGTCGCTCGATGACTTGCGGGAAGATCTTCATGACCTTCCTGCAGTAGCTCCTCTAGGGTCAGGGAAGTTGGAGATGCGCGTACCGCCTTCTCCTACCTCCTGGTCTACGACGGCGGAGCAGATCCACGCTAAGCTCGCGCGAACCCTCCGCGGCCTCCTTCTGTGCAATAACAGATTCACAGAAAGAGACTGCTACAGACCAGTTCCTCTCACTCTCCAGCATGGCTCGGAGCAATACCTGGGATAACCCAACATTGTTGATAGTTCTAGACGGGCCAAGATCTTTTAGCAAGCTATAGAGAGCCAGTCATGAGCTGACACCGTTGAGTTAAAATAAGCTTTACGTGAATATGTAAACGAAGCTTTTTTTACAAGCTTTGATGATATGTTCTTTGTTATATTCCTCTGTGCTAAAATATATTCGAAATAAAAATTTTGGACAGAATTGAAGTTCAGAATAATAGGTCCTATTATACTAAATGTAGAAGTTCTTAATAATTTACTTAGTGAACACTGTGCATGCTATTAAAAGCTGTTGTATCCACAACTATAACTTTATAGCTTATTTTCTCAAAATTCAAATCACTTATATCTATTATAACTTTCATAATCCCTTTTTATTGGTGAAATCCACGTGGAAATCCGTGCGGCATTTAGTGAAATTAGACCAAACAAACAAAAATGCTGCGTTCAGACGACTTTTATGTAATTTATTGTTTGTGATGATTTTTTATGTTTTTCTAACTGACCTGCCGTTCTCGTGAGCTATAAGGTATATAGTATAGTTTATGTGAAGCTTTTACATAGTTTACTAAATAATTATATATGTGAAAACATTAACTATTGTACAATTAATGAACTTCTAATTCTTAAATTTATGTGGACTGTTTTAGAAGGTAGCCACGTCCATATAATAGCTAATATAAAGTATATTGAAGTTAGAATTACATATATAATGCGTGTAGCATGACTTGAATCTTGATTTACTCTAATTCAAGACTAATGGTACGTTAATGAAAATACTTTAAAATTTTTTCAGGCGCTTTACAAAAGTCTATCCTCGTTCTTCTATTCAAATAAGAGTTTCTTGTTTGAAAATAAATTATTTTCCTACCCTGGTGTAACAAAGTGCAGTGTTTAAAATTCGGAGAGCGGAGGACGAAGTGTCTAAACACTAGGTTCTCTCTCTGTTTACCCAGCAGGATATACATATATGCAAGATGGATACAGAGAATCTACTGTTAAGACACTCAATTCCACTACCCAAGTAATAATATTAAAAATAGAGAATCTATTACTGCTTTATAAAAATGTACTTTATGGGATATTTTACTTAAGCAATTTTAACATCTCTACTTAGACATCGCAAAGGATTCATACGGGAAATGGACAAAGTGTCAGCTTGTATTGGAAACTAAGAGGTATTTACACACTGTAAATACAAATATAAGGCAGACGTATTAAATATACGATTTATTTGTACAGTGTAGAGTGGCCCTTTGATGGGTGAAGGTCTGTTTAGTTTGGGCTCGGATGTCAGATCTTCTGTTTGATGTTTCATAGATTGTTGTTTTAAATTGTGCAACGGGTTGACATATTATGTTATACTTTGAATAATTTTCTTCACACTTGAGAAATATGAAAAATATAATATTAATAAAAAATCTCAAGAAGGTCAGATTAAATAGATTTTTTATATGAATCCACAGAACAGTCCATTTATTCAGAAAGGCCATATACTGCATTATTATATCACGGCAAACGTTCCTATTACACCCCTAACCCCTAGTACATCTGGTCAGAGTCGGTCGCTAAAAATGTGACATGTGTCATATAAAATTCTTAGTTATATAATATATATATATATATATATATATATATATATATATATATATATATATATATATATATATATATATATATATATATATATATATATATATATATATATATATATATATATTAAAAGATCTTACTATCCTATGATGCACATATATTTATCTGTACGCTATATATGTTATTTCATATCAATTTTTTTCCATTTTCAATTATTGAGGAACCTATAGGCTGTTTTATATAAAATCACGTTAATACTCGTACTATCTACATTTTTTTTTAGATTACGTTTTGCAATACTTTTTGCGACTTACTGTGCTCTCAATATTATATCCTTTAATCGGAGAGAAAGGTCATTTGTAGTGTTAATGCCGCCATTGCACGAAAATTGTTTGAAGCATTTTTTCAAGCAGTTTTTGTGTACGTGTGTGTATGTACCTATCTCAGAGTTAACTTGGGCCCATAAAAAATAGAATGTGTCATGTAATACACACAATGTTATTCATCAAAGCGAAGCTGCATGTAAAAGCTAGTACTTTTATATATGTCTTTGCCGGAACTTGAAATAGCCATGATGAGTATCTTCTAAAATAATATTTGAGATTTGTAGGCATTCCGAAGTAAATCAAAGCCGTGAGAGTATAAGTAGAAATAGGTAAACTCTTTTCTAGACTTTTTGTTTTAAATTAACATTTAATTCTCGAACGAAGACTTGTATTTCATATAAAAGAAAAATAATCTCCACCATTAACCCACATATTAAACAAAAAACAATAAATTTTATACTTATATAACGATTTATTGTGTATTAACGTAAACCTTTTATTATAATAATATTGATTAAAGCCAACATCGCGTCGTGGTCTTATATCTATTTGAATTACCCCATAGTTAATGAGTTATCGGTCATAAAACATAATATACTGGACGCGCACACACGCTTGATTTACGCATCCTACCAAAAGATTAAAAGCTTAGAAGAAAGAACACGTGTGATTTATTTATATGTACCTTGTATCTAATGTATCGATGGTATTTATTGCATATGTTTATTATGAAACTTACAAGTAATTAAACTTTACTTTTTTTTAATTTAACAATTGACAATTGAGTGGAGTCCCACTGTCTACCTGTAACTGTAATGGTTGTGGGTTCGGTCTCCACTGAGATTAGTAAATTATTTTAAATATTCTTATTTTAAATTATTAGTAAATTATTGTCGCTCTAGTCGACAAGTGCGTTTAATTACAGTACTATACACTATCTCGAAAATTGGTGGTCTGTCTGTCTGTGTATGTCTGTATGTCTGGCCGTCTGTCAAGACTATTTTCTCAAAATTGCGTGGAGCGATTTGCTAAAATTAATATCAAATATCCAGGTTGGTAATCCCTTGTAGCAAAGAAAAAAAATTACTTCTACGATAGAACTTATAGTACAAACAAAAGAAGAATTCCTAAAATCTGACATTTATTGGTATGTCAGAAAAATACCTATATAATTACTTATTGTTTAGCTATTTTCATACATTCATTAAGATTATCAAATTGTCAAGTTTTATTTTCTTTTTTTTTTTTCACTGACCATTACACCGACTACTACTACTTCTAGTACTACTCGCACTTGACCGATATTTTTTATAGACAGTCGTTAGATAAATCACTCTGCCACTATGAATACACACTATGAATACACACTATGAATACACTACAGATTGTTAGTACAGATACAGCGTACAAGTAGGCGGAACTTTACCCTGCTTTGTTTCTAGATTATTTCTCACGTTTCGCCTATATACTCGTATATGTACATTCACTTTTACTTAGATCTAATATTCTATGAGACCATCTACAACATTGACTGGAAACGCAACGGTTTTGGGTTCAATTCCCCGCCACTTAACATTAACTAAGTGTTTTGACACTAAATTCTTTCTCTCGCTATATATGTCATAAGCTGAGAAGAACAACATCTCACGGACGTTCAGAGAATGAGTGATGAAATTATGATAAAAAAGATAGATGAAGCAAATATCAGTGGTATGTAAAATTATGGGAGACCTCGGTTGAGCTTTGAGAAGCCAATGTTGCAGATACTAGAAGAAGGTCACGTAAAGAGCATGTAAATGTATAAAGTAGATAATGAAGAGGATAATGAGGTATGTAGGTGCCGAAGTATCTGGCGCTCCGTTCTCTCTGGCCACCCCGCTAGAAATAAAGTGTGTAGCTAGTCTAAATCTATAGTAAGAACTGAAATCACTAACATCAAACAGCTTTTATATATGTAATAGTATTTACAACATTCTAAACAAACATAAATTCGATGTAATCCCAAGTTTTGTAAATACAAGTATAACATAAATATATTGAAATAATTTGACTAGACGAACTAAATAAACAATATATATATTTATATTTATATATACTATATATATATATATATATATATATATATATATATATATATATATATATATATATATATATATATATATATATATATATATATATATATATATATATATATATATATATATATATATATATATATATATAATATATATATATATATATATATATATAAATATATATATATATATATATATATATATATATATATATATATATATATATATATATATATATATATATATATATATGTATATAAAGTTGCGTAAACAACGATAGACATATAAACTGGTGTATGGTAAATCTCATTTTCTTGCAATAAAATCCCATCGTAAATGTCAAGATTAAACGGATTAGTTACAAAGACAGTAACTAAATATAAATTTAATGTTTTATATACATTTCCCTATAATAAATTAGCGATTGGTAGAATTCGAGGAATGTTTCATAATAAAAAAAATGTATATAAATATTTTTTAATTTTTTTAATAAAATTTGTTGTTTTTAATGTTACAAGAGAGCATAGTCCGCCGGTAAATCATTATAATGGTTTGGTGGAGAATATATATATATATATATATATATATATATATATATATATATATATATATATATATATATATATATATATATATATATATATATATATATATATATTCTCCACCAAACCATTATATTATTATAATACTAACAAAAAATAAGAGTAGCCGTAATAAATTATTACGAAATATTTGTATCTAATGCAATCTATCTACAATACCTACAATATAACTAGAACGTCTGGATCTAGCAGCAAAAGCAAAAATAATACAGTGCTAAGGCCACCTGTTCTTTACGCGTACGCTATATCCTGCATATAACAGGTGTCAGGGCACTCCGCTCTCCGCCTTCCACCCAAATTCAAGACTTTGTATGTCGAGTTGCAGAACCCAACGCCGCGCTTCCTCTACCAAGGCGGATAGAAGAAAATGAAAAGGAATTAATTATTCCTCCGTGTGGGAATCGAACTTATATTCACTTAAGCAACCGTTCAACAAAATCAACTGACCTACATTGTTATGTTATAATATACAAGTATACTTGTATTTCTTACAACTTCATCATCTTTAGCGAGATGAGTCATTGGGAAACATTAAAGAGTTTTAGATATTTCTATAACATCGCCCGTATCGTATCGTTTTCCTTTGATACCAACCTTTTAGCCGTCTGTCTGGATGATGGATGACATCTGATCTTCTCGGACCTTGAACTCGTAGGATTATATATATATATAGATATATATATATATATATATATATATATATATATATATATATATATATATATATATATATATATATATATATATGAAGTAGACATTATACATTTATTTAATTATTAGAACAAATTAACTTATTCCATTCTTTTGTTTTTTCTTTCAAACAATTTTATTTAAATTTGTTTGTATATAGAAAAAATTAGGTTAGAATTTATTAAAAAAAATTACAATCCCTCGAGCGGTCCCTTGCAAATAAACTAAGAAATTTTATTTTTAACTCTATTACAAATATTTTGAACAACAACAAGTTAGATAAAATTGACATTTTTAGCGTCTGTCCTATAGGAAACAATAATTACATGTACTTTGTTTATAGAAAAGACGCTGAATAAATTGAAGAATCATTAGTCTCTTGGTGCCTTCTTAATATATAAACAAGTGAATCATCTTTACCAATATTATTAAGCCCAAAAGTTTGTTTAGTTGAAGAAGACTGAAATGGCTCGAACTATAAGCTCCCACGTTAATAGTCTCGATGCAATACTCTGTGGTCGTAATTAGAGCTACCTCGGGCACTTAGAACGTATTTTCAAACACAACTCATATATTGATTTCATTTGACCACATTGGAGAAGCTGAATTTAAAACTAGTATCACAATATAAGGGGATCCTTCTTAACCATGCCCTGTAAGACGTACGTGTGCGGAAGCTATAACATTTACCACTACGAGAGACTGGCTGAATTTCTTCGTCCTCTAGCCAGCAGATAACGTTGTCAAATGAGACTATCACTGTTCTAATGTGACACACGGTGTCCATTGGGTCTAGGGTCCATAATCTCTCTATGATTCCAGGCCCTAAGAAATCGAATCGAATATTATTAAAAAATTCACGATTCTTCACGATTCTCACCTCATTTCTTGGAAGAGATGGCATATAACTAAAAATAATTAATAAAATAAAGAGATTATTCAAATTATTATTAATTAAAACTATTTCTTACTTTTCTGTTACATTCAAATGAAACACATTAACACAACATTATGACCGAACAAAAAGCGCTTGAAAAGCTTTTTCCGCTAGAATCAAATACCCGGAGGCCACGTATTAATATAACAGCATCACGATGACATTTTGTAAATTTTCTAAAAAATAACATTAATTTATTTGCCAGTAACTTTTTTGTTAATACATGTGAGTAGGTATCTGTATATTTTGTGAATCACTTCCATTTAATATATGATAATTCTTATCATAGCCAGTCCACTCATAATCATCGGGCATAAATTTGATAAAGTGCCCATAAAAATATTTCTTGTAAAGTGAACTGCTCAAAAATAACGATTATTGCGAAATTACACACATTTGTCATATTATTTATTCGTGAATTTTTTTAAGTGGTGGGTGGCAGTTTGATTTAATCTATTATATATAAAAAAATGGCTTGGAAACCTATTATTGTTTATAATGTATCATAATAGACATTTAGTGTCTGCACCCAACATTCTAAATCTGGTTACATTACATAAAACAAGATTAGAAGAAGATTATAACGCTCTGACGCCGTACACTCCAAGCAAAAATAAAACAAATACATATAAATAATATTGAAGCGTCTGATTGTGATTCATAATAACTAATAACTAATCCGAGCTGTATCTCCAGAACAGGTAACTAGATTTTAATGGGATTTTCACTGAAAGACAGAGACCATAGAGCTTCCACCATAGAGCTTCTCATCCCAGATACCACCCGGATAAAATATGGTATATAAAATGGTAATTGGGATTCGTACCACAAAAAAAACTGAAACTCTAATATCAATTTGTAATCTGTCTGTCTGTCCGTCTGCCAAGACCATTTTCTTCAAATCACGTGAAATAATCCAGCTGATATGAACATCAAATAGCTCTCGAAGTATAATACTAACACCGTTCGAAATATATTTATATGTACAATATATACATAATATTTTAGAGCATTTCCGAGAACATCTTTGATTTTTTATGCGATGTCGTCATGTTGACATAATACACACATAAATTAATATGTTTCCTCATGAAAAATATTTAGTCCTGTGAATGTTCTAATACTTATATATGTATGTATAAATATATATATATATATATATATATATATATATATATATATATATATATATATATATATATACTTATATATGTATGTATAAATAAAATGTATACTCACCTTAATGGATTATCGATGATATATTATATTATTATTCACTTTCCTCAGTATCAAGAGCTTACCTATTAAATGGAAAGTCCGATCAGATCCTTGCAGCTACTTCCTTAATTGTGCAATTTTTTATAGGAATCCCAAAATAACCACTTGCCTAGCTTAAAACAATTCTTTTTCAATGATTTGAGTTCTTCTTCAGAATTTTAACAGCATATTCATTTAAGATCGTATAACTGTACATACAAAACCCACACACACAATAGAAAACGAGCGCGCTTATCTGTAAAAGATAATTCAGCTAACTTTTGCTTCATCGATTACATTCTACATTCCAACATATTCCTGAGGAAAATCCAAAGGAACGTCTATAGAGGAATTCCGATTTCATTAAAATAGGGCGGCCAGTGGCTTATCAGCTATCTAACCAAACATCATCTGTTTACTGAATACGGTTCGGTGTAAGGCCGTTTTCACTAAACAAAGAACATAAAGTTATTTCAATCAAATTGTTTTTTATTATTATTATAGCTTCACGCTGTGTCCCGCACACGGCAGAGTAGGTCGCACACTCCGTTCTCCGCTTTCCGCCTTTGGAGGCAATGCGTGTTGAGTGGCGGAACTCAACACCGCGCTTTGCCTTTGTTGCCAGAGCGTAGAAAATGAATAATTTTCATTTTCAGTCTCACCAAGTGGAAATTGAAACTACAAACCGTCGCATTTACAATCAGACGCAGAAAAACAAAAACAAAATGGTTACCTACTCTAAATGAGCTTACATATATAAAAATACATATATAATATATTTATAAGCATACTAAATCAAGTAATTGTGTAGAGAAAGCCTAAATAGCAGAATATTTGCGTTTATCGAAGCCGCCATGAATAATTCAATACATGACTTAATGGTAGGGAACGATTTGTTAACAACATCGCCGTTCTGTTTCGTCTTGATACGTGCTTAATGTCCCTATGATACTATTTTCCAGTCATATACAACTGTAATGCGATACTTAGTCATATAAAAGTAAACATATTTTCATGAGTTTTACGTTTATTTTTCCTATTTGTAGTGTATTCTTGGCGTTAATATCTATATATATAAATAAATAGAAATGTCTGTTTGTCATTTCAAAATAATCGTGTCTTTTTTTCAAGAGCATATATAATTAATAGTACAAAACCACGGTAATAAAATAAATACTAATATTTCTAAACTTATTGTCTATCTGTCTATCTATCCGTTCGTTCTGGCTGATCTCCGATGCAGCAGAACCGTTTTTTATTGAACTTTCACTGGAAGGAGATCGAGATTTACGCGGGAATACTGCACTTACGACGCGCGTCTTCCTACTACCTATACTTTAGATCAAATATTGCATTTAAATTGATCATTTTTATTTAAACTATATTATTATATTATAACTTTTTAAAGACAAAGAGATTCGAAAAAACAAATAACAATACACGTATGATCAGTTCAGTCAATCCAAGAATATCGATCTAGTGAGTGTATTAACACTATGTTCACTGCTGTAGATAAGTTGAAAATTTTTTTTTTTATTATTTGTCATAAACATTATATAAATGTGATGTGTGAAATATAACCTATATATGGATATTTCTTGTCAAATGTCGAAATTTGTGTTATTAATAAAAAAAAATATTTGTCGTGAAATCAAATATTATTTTGCTGGAATCAAAAGTGTAGCAATAGGAAATTTTAATTTAATTACATATATGTAAACTCACTCACAACTATATATGTGTACTCTGGCAAAACAAGGTGTGGTGTTGTATATCTTCACACACCATGGACATTACGGAGTCGGAAAGAAACTTGGTACTTTTTCCTATAGGGGGGTCTTTCTTATAATATTGAAACAAATTATTTTCCCATTCATCCGAATTAGTATTAAACGACATAGCATTACTACAATTTTAAAGAATTCCTACATTTTTTTTGTGAAAATCGAAAGTGCAGTTGAAAGTTTCTTTGCTTAACTGGGTTCACTCAGTTGGATTTACTTAATTGGGTATGTATGTCATTTTGTAGACCGAGTTTAATTCACTACGCAAATTTCATCTATGCCATATAAATTCTAGTAAATTTCCGCTACTGGCAATTTGCTCCAACTGTCCGCACAGAACTGTTAACGTATTAGTTCAACACTGTTAATCGTTATCAACAGCTTTATTGCCACTAAAGCAAGCACTTAACCCGCTTAGTCGAAGTAATATATTTAACTGCTATCATTAAACAATATAAAGAAATTTAAAAGAACATAATAAATGGTAGTTTTCTCTATTTACATATATCGAACACTTAAGATTTGTGTTCTCTGTCAGCTTCACGCTGAATGTATGTCCTTGTCCACGTATGACCTTGTAGAGATAGAGATTTCGTAGCGTAACTCAACGCAACGTCTTGTTAAACGAAGAAAATAAAAATAATTTATTCCTCCGAGATGGGATCCCACCACCACGTCCCAGAACCATCGTTAACAATCAGACGCTGTTCCACTGCTCCATGACATCCTCAATTAATATCGAAATCGCTTCTGTAACCCATATTTTTACTAGTATATAAAAATTTTATATAGAAGTAAATTGCAACTTAAATTCCAGCTACGCAATAGGAATGTTTAATTAAATCACTTGTTTCCTAGAACAGCTTTTTGCCATTGAAGCTGTTTTATATAAAACACTGTTATAAAATTTTTAAATGCTAGGTATCTAAAAGAAATTTATTTTATCTTTCAAAGGCTTTGTTAATATTTTCTTGAATATGGAGTTCCGACTATTTTAGAAATATGCTGTATTTAGTCACTATCTGGTAGTAACCTATCCGCGCGGGATATGCGTATATATATATACACTAACTACTATATCTGTTTTTGTACCCCAAATGCTCATGAAATACATTAGACAGCCTCTACACTATACAAATATTGCAATAGCAATATGGACTCGTTTAGTTAAACGCGCTTATCTCGGAAACTATTGGACTGAATTAAAAAAATATATTTTAGTATTATATAGTCCATTTCACGAGAAAGGCTATAGACTATAGCCTACACGTCACAATAATCGTTTCAGACAGTGTTACCTCGAACATCTAGAATGTGTCCATATATTTCCAGCACGAGCTACGCCACAGGTAATATAGTATTAAGATTACGTAAGCTGCCGTTAAATAATTTATTTTAGAACCACAACCACCACGATGTTAGAACCATAAGTGATGGAGAGGGAAACATTTTTTCCCGTCGTTGCCGTTAGCCCGATCTTTAGCAACTCAGCATTCTTCGCACCCAGCCGCTTATCACTCAACGCGTTCTTATATATAATAATAATGCCGTCTGTGACACCGAGCGCTATATATAACAAGGTATTAATATTATGTCTGTTTGGAAATCTCAATATTTGCTGATAATAGTTAAACATTAAAATCTTTCATTAAAACTACATTATTAACCGTAGCAATGTTATTTTCTATATAATTAAAAATATATTTTCCTTTTATTATTAATTGTTCCAAACAAATATTTCTATACATACATACATGTACGTGTTTATGTAAGAAAGAAAATAGTTAGGAATTAGGGTAAAGCGTGAAGCTTGACGCTCTTTTCCTAGCGGGGTAGTCAGAGAGAACGGAGCGCTAAACGCCTCTTTCGCCTCGTCCACTATCATTAACCTCTTCATACGTGCTCCCTGGGGCGTCCTCATGCTTTTTAGGTGACCTTCCTCCAGTATCTTCGACATTTTCGAAGGTCAACCGAGGTCTTCTCTTGCCTCTCTTACCATTTGTCACTATTTTTATCATTAATTATAATATATTTATTACTGGCTTTGAACTTTCTACCGTATGTAGTAAACATCAACAATTATCTTATTATCAGTTTTAAATCAATTACTAGGTACTCTGATATTAACAAATTATTTTTGGATACTACATAGTAAGCTTTTTTAAAACTAAGTAAATTTTTACGTTGCCGATAATGATATATTCTTACATATATAATCCAAAGCAACCACACCAAATAACAGAATACTACGATGCTTATACAGCAATTTAAGTTAAATTACTCAAAAACAATTTAAAATACCGCTATCAGTTTCAATATTTATAAAACAAAAACTTACAAACAAACACAATTTAAGACATACGTAATATAATCTTAAAAAACGTACACAGATTCCCATAATAAATATTCGGACATTTACGATCTAATTTAATTGTACTTTACTAGCTATTTACAAGTTAACAATTCTATTCGCGTTGCGTTTAGTTTTATGAAGGCTATCTTGAAATAACTTAGCATACTAAATAATACTTTAAAGAATTTTTATTAGCTTGAGGTAAAATCACTTTATCCTATCCTTTGGCGAACCTAATTTCACGAATTTATTTCTTCCGTGTAGGTATTATTAGCTACGAAGTAAATTCGATCACCATTCGCCATGGAGAACCACGGTTCTATGGAGAACTATGGAGAATTTTGGTGCTATCTATGGTAGCAATTTACTTATTTATTTCGTTTCAGCTTCACGCCATATATACCATGATATACCCCGGATATACCAGGGTGTGCTTCTGCTTACTTCTGTTCTTCTGAACAGGCGCTGCGTTCTTTTCTTTCCACCCGACTTCGGGAGATAGCAACGTGGTACTAGAACTGCTTGTTGAGTAGCGGAGTTCAACGTTTGTTTTGCCAGATCAAGGAAATAAATATATTTTGTCCCCATGAGTGGATCAAACCCACGATCATCGAATTTATAGTCAGAGGCTGTCCCACTACGCCACTATGGCCTCATATTTATTTAACCAATTATTAAAAGAAAATTAAATAATAATATATGGGAACGTCGATTTTAATATAAACATGTAATGGGACGCAAATATCAAAAAGGAATGAATACGTTAAATGAGAAAATAATAAACCAATCCACGTACCCGTATACCCGACCCGTCACATGTACTTTTAAACGAATACAATCATAAATATTTGTTAGTAATACGCTGTGAGGGACTTCTTTAGCGGTTTTTGGGTTTTGAGGGGCTTTAATTTTTATATTTTTTTAAGGAAATAAAATATCACACCATAATAAGCGATGGTAAAAAGTAAGCAATAATCCGGGGCTAACAATATTTTTGATGCTAATATTGTATTCCCACTGGAGAATAGATATAGAAGAAGTGATAATTTTCATTGTCTTCGCTCTGGTAACTAGACAAAATGTGGCGTTGAGTTCCGCCACTCAACACGCGATATTTCAAAAGGTGGAGGACGGAGTGTCTACGGACACTAGGTTTAGCCCGAAGCTATATTTTTGTCTAAATGTCACATCTCAAAATCATTACATTGAATTTTGTTTTCTCCTTTTTTTTAGCTTCACGCTGTTACCTGAACACAGCAGGGTAGGCAGAGGGCCATAGGCAGAAAAACCCTAGTGTTAAGACACTTCGTTCCTCGTTTTCCGCCTTTCAAAACATTGCGTGTTAAGTGGCGGAACTAAACGCCGCTCTTTTGCTTTGTTACCAGAGCGAAGAAAATGAAAATAATACATTCTACCCAAGTGGGAATCAAACCCATAAGCCATCGTGTTTATAGGCAGACGCTGTGCCTCTGCGCCTAGATGGTCATGGTCATCGTTCATGAATCTTTGGCATTCAAAATCACTTCCCACTATAGGCACTATTTTACTAAAAATATATTACCTTTTTGCCACAACAAGAAATATGGCCTTACAAAAGTTAAGGCACTAACGAACTATCCAAAATATGCCTACTTTATTGAATTGGAAGTTTATTTAGGACGAGGACTAGCCCTGAACTGGAGGAAGTTTATTCAAAAGAAATCAAACTCAATGCCAGTTCTGAGGAATACTGAAATGATATTGATTTCATATAATTTGTGAATTGAAAACTTTTTGTTTAATATTGTTTTTTTTGTACAAACAGATAGACGGACAAAGTGATTCTATAAGGGTTCCGTATTTTACCTTTGAGGTACGGAACTCTAAAAATTATTTGTATCGTCTTAACACAATATGATAGTATTTGTATGATTATAGGTAGTAACAGTAAGCATTATTACGCGATCATAATTTTTGAAGTAAAGAATAATGTTATGTACCACTAGACTTTGTGGACGTCACGTGATAAATAAAATAATTAGAAATGTAAACATTTCCTAACAACATAAATAAATTGAAATAAGCCTATAAGATTTTTTAAGCAATTCTATAAAAACTTAATTGGCGACGATCGCTTGGACGGTTATGAGATACGGGGCTTGAGTCCCGCTACATTTAAATTTTTATACGATTTCCCCTATATTCTTCTTTGCTTAAGGTGGAATATTACTTAAATAATAAAAAAATATATGTAATAATGCTTAAAAATTGTAACATATCACTTGGTGTGATATAAAAACAATAATTATTGTTAATCCATTAAAAAGTCTACTTGTATAGTAGTAGTAGTTTTTATATATGGTCTTATGCCGTAACTATAGAAATATCCATTTGTTAAATTCGTACCCATATATTTTTTAGCTTTACGCTCTATCCCGCATGTAGCAGGATAAACAAGGAGAATATAGTGTCAAATCACTCCGTTCTCTGCTTTCCACTCGAATTGGGGACACTGCGTGTGGTAATCGAGGACTTGATTTTGTCTTGGTAGAGCTGGAAAATAAAAAACATTCTTTCTACGCCTCGATAGCTCAAAAATTTCTATGAAAAATATTTCCACAGAACCACATTCCATTTATACAGTACAAAAACCAGGAGAAATTTCATTATTTACTGCATCTTTACTTTGCAATAACATGTTGCCCGATCCTCGAACACTATAGTGGAATATTGTATGGGGAAAATTTATTAGAAATATTTTCCGTTGTCTGGCATCTTTATTAAAGGCTTTATAGGATATCCTTTGTTTAGAAAAGTCGGTGAGTAAATATTGCGCGGATACGACGAATGTCTGACGTGGATGGCGGCCGCCTCCGTAGCTTTGCCGTGTTTAGCTTAGCTTTGGAATTTACATTGCAAGCAGCATGGATGTGGCATATCTTCTTCGTATAAATATTTTCATGCTGTGACTATTTTTGTTCAGTTCCAACATATATATATATATATATATATATATATATATATATATATATATATATATATATATATATATATATATATATATATATATATATATATATATATATATATATATATATATATATATATATATATATATATATATATATATATATATATATATATATATAATATATATATATATATATATATATATATATATGTATATATGTATATATTCCAGGCTGTAAAAGTCCTGCTGCTGGTGATACCACTTACAATAATTTATTTTTGCTTTACAAAGCTCACCTCAATACAATTCTTTATACTTAGGATGGTGACTTTCACAAGAGGGTTAAGTCTCTTTTATACGGTACTATCTCTTATATATATAATTGTGCATCCCAAAACTTCAATATTCTAAGATTTTCTCAGTTCAATTCACTCTGGTAATAAGGCAAAGCGCGGCGATGAGTTCCGCCACTCAACACGTAATGCCTCGAAAGGTGGAAAGCGGAGAACGGAGTGTCTTAACACTAGGTTCCTACACTTCCTTCTGCATACCCTGCCATGTGCAGAATACAGCGTTAAGCTAATTTATTTATTGATTTATTTATATATTTATACCACATCCATTATAAGTATCAAATTGAATGTTCCACATAGCCGGCCAGTACGCCCATTACTCTGCCCGTTCGACACAACTGACGCAAGCCGATCGAGCCACGACTTTATTACATTATTTTTCTTCAACTCCACCCTTTAACATCCCCGCTTGTTTACAATGTTTTATAGCCACTTATTAACCGAGTTTTGCTAGAATAGTATCGAGATTTACTTATTTTGTGCGGGATTTGGAAAATAAATGGCTTAAATGTACTGTGAATTTTATCACTTCTAGATGTTTCGATGTTGTTGGCAAGTATTTTTTTTTTACTGAAAACTGAATGTAAGATCTAGGATATTCGGATATTAGATTTAGATTGAATATAGTTATTTTATAGAAATATATGTAATAATATTATTAAAAAATATTATTCTATTCTTTATTATTATTTTGAATTATTAAGCTTCACTCTGTATCCAGCACATAGCAGGGTAGGTAGAGGGAACTGTAGGCAGAAGGAACCTAGTGTTAAGACACTCCGTTCCCCATTTTCCGCCATTCGACGCATTGCGTGTTGAGTGGCTGAACTCGAAGCCACGCTTTGCCTTGTTGCCAGAGCGAAGAATATGAAAATAATTCATTATACCCGATTGGGAATCGAACCCACCAACCATTGCGTTTACAGGCGGACGCTGTGTAGTAGCAGTATAGAATTAAATAATTCTATACTTTATTGTATATATATATGTGATGTAAGTTTTTCTGGTCAATATTTTTTATTTTACTTTTCCTGCTTCATACACAAATTAACTGTAATTATGGCAAATCAAAAATCGCACTGAGAAATTATTAATATCTATTCTCGCCTGGGCTGCGGCAATTTTATGAACAGCGTAAGTTTATGTAAGGCCTGGGTGATATATTTTAATATATTTACTATTTAATACTCCACCAATAAACGACAGTATAGTTAAGAGCGGAAAGTCTTAACACTAGTTACTTTCTATATATCCTTCTATTTGCGGGATACAGTGAGACGCTAAAGAAAAATATACATTATAATATACATTTTAAACAATAGCATTCATGGCGTCAAGTAAATAAGAATGCCCATTTTTTAGTCAATACTGGAAAGCTAAACAACCTTTTTTTAATGGGACAAAGGAAAAAGTTGAAACAAATTTATTTACCTATCAACCCTCGTAAATGGATTTCTAAGTAAGACGTTTTATTGAAACTAAACGTTTTGATTCATTGTATAGAAAATGGTAACATTAGTAAATTGATTCTAGTAGGTATATTTTTGACGATTTACACAAATATATTGTCATTTTTAACAACTTAAGTAATATAAAAGCAATAGATAAATTTAGGCCATCGTGACTGTGGGTTCGATACCCATTAATTACTTTCGTTCCCTCAAAAAAAAATATTTTTATAATTTTTTCTAACACCAATGATGGATTTTCTACACGATATTCTTGAATATACACACATACGCTACGTAAATTATAAGCAATTAGTATCGTATTCATTTAAGATTCAGATATCGTTTGAAAGTTAATAAAAAGAGAGATAGTGATGATTGAATCTGTCATCCGTCGTCCGTCATTGTCATCCATAAGAACAATTCACTACGCCAATGTCACATAACATTAGTACACACAATAGAAGAATGTTAGCTTAAATGAGATCCTAAAATTGAGAAATAAAATGCAGCCATCACCTATAACAAGATAATTAATCAATATTTACAGTATATACTTGTATACTTTAATAGAAAAATATTTAATTTATAATTAAATATTTTTCTATTAAATATATTTAAATTTTATTAAACATTAATAAACACTGAACATTAAGAGGACGAGGGACTTTGAGAGGGAGCACATAATATATGGGACGAATTCATTTTGGGCAGGAGAAAAGGAGCCGTCGTCCAGGCCACATTTCATTAGTCATCCATATTCATTTATCCGGATGACAGATGACAGAATAATGTTGCCATTGTTGCTTTAAAAGAAATACATCTTTCAAAGCCGAAGTGATTTACACTGGTGGAGTAAGTGTCACATAATTAAAAAAAAACATTTATGTCATTTATGTCATATCCCAGTCCGATGTCTATATTTAATTTATCATGCATAATATATATAAGTAGAGAACCGTCGTGACGCAGGGGCACAGCGTCTGCCTGTAAACGCGATGGTTTGTAGGTTCGATTCCTACTCAGGGAGAATCAATTATTTTCATTTTCTTCGCTCTGGCTACATGGCACAGCGCGGCATTGAGTTCCGCCGCTCAACACGCAATGCCTCGAATTGCGGAAAGCGGGGAACGGAGTTTCTTAACACTAGCTTCCTTTCCTGATATATGCCTGATATATGCGGCGGCAGCGTGAAGCTAAATATATAAATAAATAATATATACAAGCATGTATTATTTTAACTCTATAACTACTGAATACTGAATTTATCTGAATTTAGTCTCATATTACAGCCAGCAATATCGCTCAAGGAATTATAACAATAACGTTTACGACAGCTTCAAATACCAGACGGATATATGGCATTTATATGAAGGTTTGACTCAAGTTGAATGGATGTTTATAGTTAGTAAAATTTTATCGAAAATGGAATTTTTCACACAAAATTGTAAATTAAAATGATGTGGACATTTTGTAAATTTATGCCTTCGTTTGATTGTGATTTTTTTTAAATATATTATATAAAGAATGCTTTTTGTTTCACGTAGCGGAATAAAGCTAAGCAGGATGAGTAATGAGGACCTAATGTCGACGCACTTCATTCTTGCACCTCATTTCCTCCCAAATTTGGCTCAACTCAAGCTTTCAAGCTCAAGCAAGTCTTTCCAGAGGAAAAAAATACGATAATCTATTTCCGCGAGTGAGAATAGAACCCACAACTATCTACTTACTTACAGTCAAACGTTATCACATTCCGCCAAGATGGCCTTTATAATAATGTTACATTCACAATCTGGATATATAAAAAAAAAATAACTACTTTGTATTTAAATATCAACTTCTGATGGATGTTGCTCCTATATCATTTTTATGTACTGACTAATCAAATGTATTTATTTATTTCTTTTATTTTAATATGCATGACATATATATGAATAAAGTGCTTAAAACTATTAATATATGTTCATAATTTGGATATATTTTGAAAATATCCACTAGCATGTTGTACAATAGACGTACATTGGTTAAAATAACAAGCAATTTGGGAATTGTAACTGTTTGTTTGTAAATACATATTGATTCTACATTTTCATAATAAATAAACGTTGCTTGCATTTAGCATACAGCATACTCTTGCGATGACTTTTTTCCATTTGTATGACAAAAGCTTTCAAAAATAAGCTACCGTATGTGATGAAATCAATAAGCTCATGCTATGACAGAGTCTACAATAAATCTCTTATGGATGTAATGAGCATATATTTTTCAAAATTGTTATTTTGAATTTCGAATAAATAAGAACATCCCAATAATCGTCCTCACAAGATATTTTAAAATAATATGTTAAGAAGTATATATCATTCTTTTAATCTCTATTTTCCTGTAGACATTTTGGACATGTTGTAGCATATTATTATAGAAGTATAACTTTTCTGTAAATTAAAAAAAAAACGTTAAATATTAAGTAATAAATTTAATTTTTGTCTTACATTGAATTCAAGCCACGATATGAGGAACTCGCATCGATTCTAAGCTATATATAAAAGTTCTAATTCTAATTTCCCCGATGTATGATAAATTCACCGCCATGTTACAGCCTGTCAACGTTAACAAATGATGCCGGGAGGCTTCTGGCCGCATTTTGTAAGAAAAAATGCGACACGTGTATACATTTGCTGTTAATATACAATACCTTCATTTTAATTATACTATTAGATTTTTTTTTTTTAGTATTATAATATTTAGCTATAATTTTGAGAAAAGTACTAATTTATTATGTTTATATATTTCTGAGTTTTTAAAGGAGCTTAGTGCTAAGCTCTGCGTTCTCTATTTCGTATATTTGTTGAAGCCTTCTTGGTGTTATGGAACATGGTCTGATTGGGAGATTGAATTATTTTTATTTTTCCGCGTTGACAAGACAAAGCTCCATCACTTAACAGGCAGTGTCTCGAATATGGGTGGAAAGTGGGGACTGGCTGTCGGAAAACTGGATTTTCTCGGCCTAGCTTGATATATGCGGAACATAGTATGCAGCAAATTAAATATTATATTAGGAGATTTGGGTAGGAATCACTCTGTATTATCAATAACTTTTAATTTATAAATAAAGGGACATTTATTAATAATAAATAACAAAAAAACATCAGTATTTAAAAATAAAATAATTAATACTGCCCGTGCCATTCAACTAAGCCATTCAAATCAAACTATTACTATCGCTAAAGGACTTAAACGTAAATCGTTTCTAGTAAACCAAAGATTTACTAAAGTAAATTACAAACGTTCTATTTGAAGATGTACTTAAAAACCTTATTTAGATACAAGACAGAGACGCAATAAAGATGACATATGTGAGATTTGTCGGAACACTAACTTTGATCTCCAATCAGACTGACCATATTATGTTAGATCTACACTAGTACCAACGAAATACAGTAAATTAGTAAATGGGTGTACAAATACTAGTTGTTTGCTATGGGATTTCTTGTTTTGTTTTTATAAATGTTTTAAAAAGTACGGTGACATATTATAGCTCATCATATTATAGCATCATTATAGCATCGACCTCTATGTGATATCTTCCACTTTGCATTATCCCGGCCTATTGCCAGGGTCTGCTTTCCTACTTAGTCTACTCCACTTTGCACGGTCTTGAGCATCCTCAGTGGTTAGTCCATTGGCTCTCATGTCGTGCGTCACGACGTCCAGCCATCGCTTCCTTGGGCGTCCGGGGAGTCTTACTCCAGGGACAGACATATCAAGGCATTTTCTTCCGACGTAGTTCTTAGGCCGGCGCAAAACGTGGCCATACCATCTCAGACGACGCTCTTGGAGCTTATCCGCTACGTCACGGACCCCAAGACTACCTCGAATGAATGTGTTGCGTATGCGGTCAGCCCGAGTAACGCCACACATCCACCTCAGCATCTTCATCTCCGTTACGTGAAGCTCCTGAGTGTGCCGAGATAATGCTGGCCAACATTCGCTGCCGTATAGAAGAACTGGTCGGATCATGCTCTTGTATATCAGCCCCTTGAGTTTGGGCGGTATTCTGCGATCGCAGACCACACCAGTGACCTCACGCCATTTGGCCCAAGCAGCGCTAACCCGGGCGTGAACATCGTAGTCGATGCCTCCGGACTCGTGCATAATGGATCCAAGGTACCTGAACTTCTCCGACTTAACGGCTGGCTCAGACCTGATGTGGATGGTGCTCGAGTCTAGGTTCCCGCAAGCCATGTACTCGGTCTTTGACACATTCAGTTTAAGACCACCGTTCTCAAGTGCACCCTTCCAGGCATTCACTTTACGCTCCAGCATCAGTCGGTTCTCGTCAATGAGTACTATGTCATCGGCATACATCATCAGCCATGGAGGCTGGTCCTGGATGTGAGCCGTGACAGTATCTAGCACTACATTAAACAAAAGTGGACTAAGAGCTGAGCCTTGGTGAACCCCTACTGTAATTGGGAAGGGTTTGGTATCGCCAACAGCGGTCCTAACTGTAGAAACAGAGTCGTTGTACATGTCTCTGATAATAGCAACATAGGATTCAGGGATCCCTTTGGATCACAGTGCCCACCAGATACACTGACGTGGCACACAGTCAAAGGCCTTCTGCAGGTCTAAGAATGCCACATGCAGAGCTCTCCTCTTTTCCCTGTGTGCCTCCATCAAAATTCTGAGGGCAAAAATGGCGTCCGTAGTGCCTGATCCTGGCTGAAATCCATATTGACACTCAGAGACAGTACATTCTCGGCGGAGCCTGAGGGCGATCACGCGCTCGAAAAGCTTCATGGTGTGACTCATAATCTTAATGCCCCTATAACTACCGCAATCTTGAACACTGCCCATTCCTTTGTAAATAGGGGTAATAAAACTGTGCCGCCATTGATGTGGCATCGTCCCAGTGTTCAAAATGCGGTTAAAAAGATCAGTAAGCATGAGCACACCACGAGAGCCCAACGATTTCCACGCTTCGATCGGGATATCATCAGGTCCCACCGCCTTGCCGTTCTTCATGCGTCGAAGACAATTTCGAGTTTCATCAAGGGTTATTGGAGCAATAAGTCCCAGGTTAGGAGGTGGTTCAGACGAAATACTACCCGGGTGCTGAGTATTCAGCAGCTCCAAGAAGTAACTTCTCCACCTCTCCTTCACAGAAGCATGACTACAGAGCAGCTTGCCCTGGGAATCTCTGACGCAAAGACATTTTGTGATATCTTGCGTCGCTTTATCCCGAGCACGTGCCAATTTGTAGATGAGCTTCTGCCCCTCCACAGTTTCAAGTTTATCATATAGAGGTAATAAACTTTCACTGCGGGCTCTGGCTACAAGCTCTTTTCCTGGCACGTTTCGCTGCTATGTACTCCAGTCTGTCTTCAGGAGAGTTGGAACGCTGCCACTCCTTAAATGCAGTCTTCTTATCATGAATCACCTCCTGTACCTTGTCATTCCACCATCATGTCTCCCTGTCCATAATACGTCCTCCCTTAGAAACGCCAAGAACATGTTTACGAGCCGTAATAATTGCTGACTGAGCTCGATCCCAAGCATCCTGAGCAGTTTCGGTGTTAGTTGTTAAATTTTGACTGTTAACCTCTGCCAGAAAGTCGGTCTGCATCGGTCCATTCAGCAACCACCACTTGATCTTAGACTTACGCATCTCGGCTAATTTCTTTATCGGGGTAACGACATAATCCATGACAAGAAGACGATGTTGGGCCGTGAGGCTTTCGCCAGGAATGACTTTACAGTTAGTTACCTTGCCAACATGACACCGCCTGGTCAATAGGTAATCTATTTGGGTTGAATGGAGTCCACTCGCATACGTAATAAGATGCTGTGGACTCTTTTGGAAGAACGTATTCACGATGGCCAGATCAGATGCAATACAGGTTCTTAGGATATTTTCGCCCTCTATATTGCGGCGACCGTGACCAAAACCACCGTGGACACGTTCATACGTATCCGCAGCCTTACCCACGTGACCGTTAAGGTCTCCCCCAACTATGATCACCTCGGTAGATGGTATAGCGAGTAGAACGTCTTCATATTGCTCCCAGAATGACTCCTTTTCGGCCCCGCTACAACCAGCCTGGGGAGCGTAAGCACTGATTAAGTTGGCGATAGCCCCCTCAACCAGTACCTTCACCCGCATCAGGCGGTCACTGCGTCGGTCAACTTCGAGGAGACCATTCCGTAGCTCTTCAGATAAAACTACTGCTACACCAGTTTTACCGGAAGGAGACCCAGTGTATATGAGCTGGTAACCCTGTCCGGGATGATACGGGACTTATTGCCCTTCCAGCGGGTTTCCTGAAGGAAAGCACACTGGACCCGACGCCTCATGAGTACATCTGTTAGTTCCCTGCATCGTCCGGTTAGAGAGCCAATATTCCACGTTGCAAAGCGGAGTTTCCTTCTGGGTACTTTCTTCTTTAGCCGTGTCCGTACTTGACACGGTAGCCCTTGCCCATTTAACACAGGTGTAGGGCGATGTGCCTGCGCGTCGTTTAGCGGCGACGCCCTAGCAGTACCCAGCAACATCTTTTTTCTTTTCATATGAGTGGCAGGTGGCGGCTTTTTAATGGAGCGATTGCCATCTGACCTCCAAAACCCATTTTTGTGGGAAAAGCCAAGGATGAGAGGGGAAAAGATTAGTAGAAAAGGGGGGGGGGATAAGGACACCACTTTCATGGATTGGGAAGGAGTATGACAGTGGTGGCTCGAGGATCCGGGGTCGCGTACCCGTATGCCCAGTACCAATATCGGACAGATATTTGGCCAGACACCCTCTGGATGGAAATCAAACTATTACTATCGCTATCGCATCGACCTCTATGTGTGTATATATATATATATATATATATATATATATATATATATATATATATATATATATATATATATATATATATATATATATATATATATATACATTTTAGGGTTTTTAATGTTTTTATTAGTACCTACATATTCCTATGCTCATGCCTAACGGATAGTAGAGTATTCATGACATTGACGTTTCCTCGTATCAAGCTAGATATACAACGGGACGTATGTAAACGGAAGTTGCGACAGCTAACTTATTATATATATTTAATTAATATAATAAAAAAAATATATGTAATTATGTAGTAATTATAATATATGTAATAGTCAAGTAATTAAATTATTACAACTATACATAAGTTCACATGAAATACTTATTTTATGTAGCATCAAGGCATTAACCTTGTTTCTGGCACTTTGCTCTCATCACAACCAGACGCGTGAACTTAAGGGCCTTGTTTACTAAAACTTTGCAAAAGCACAATACTAGATGGTTTCACGTGTCATTTACAATGGGAATAATATCCTGTAATTTAGTACAGAGTTATAATTTAAGAATTTTGGTCGGGTTTTGCTAGGTTTTAATTGGACTGTACCGCCATCGTTAGGATATATGGCGAAGTGCTACATACCGCCACTCACAAAGCAAGGTCTCGAATTCGGACAGAAAATGAAGAACGGAGTATCTTGACACCAAGTTCTATCTGCCTACCCTGCTACATGCGGATATAGCGTATATATGAAAAGAGTGAAGCTAAACTAATATTTTGACATTGATTGAATATCTATGGATCTATTGATTAACATATTATGTATATTCTATAGTTTAATATACTATCGCTTCTAAGGAAGACGTGTTCCGCCACCAAGCGCACACCGTGTCCAAATAGTGGAGGAAAGGAGAATATAGGAATCCATTTGTTCTATCTGCTTCTCCTACTCACCGCAAGAGAGGAGTGGAGTACTATAATTTATTTATGTAGGTACCACAAAACAAAAAAAAGAAGAAGATGGCTTTGGTACAAATTTGGTACATTACGTTTAATGTATAGATAAGTATATTACGTTACATAATTCTATTAGTAGAATGCAGTACAAAATAACAAATTTAATAATTACAAAGAGTACACATAGCTGTTTGAAAATGAAATAAAATAGCACGCAAGTGTTGAAACCGCAGAAATTAATATCTGAAAGGAACCGTGGTACCGTACAAAAAATACTGACGACAAGTATCGGTTACGTTAATGGATGGACGCAACGCCATCTGGTGATTCCGATACCCTTATTGTTTTACAGTGCTATTTTTACTTTCTTATAAATTATCTTTATACAAAAGATTAAATTACTGTATTTTGAAATAAATATATGAAAAATAATTTGTGATTAATTATTATAATATATTATATAACAAATTAACTTTAGATAACTTTTCATATAAAAAGTACCGTCTAAAAATATACAACATTTTTTTTAATAAGTAAAGTTTAAGTTTCGAATTACTCGCTTCGTTGTTTTAAAACAACAATATTTCTTACAAAATTTCAATTCCCATTTTATTCTCGTAGATTTAGATTTTCCTAAAATTCTATCGTAGTGTTGAATTACACTTTGTGCAATTGAGTAGAACAAAGAAGTTCAACGGTTTGAGCTATCTATTGCTGGCATGTCAGTCATTTTAATTTTTTAATTATATATATATATATATAGCTTTAAAAAATTGCATAAGTAAGGATAATTTCTTGAATATATTTTTATTGAATATTTATTGAACTTTATTGAACATATTTTTGACCAAATATTGGTGGTATATGCTAAGAGCAAGGGGTTCCGGATAAGGGTATGTTTAAGGTAATGTATTTGTTTTTCGAAAGTATTTATAAAAAAAACGTTTGTCATAACACCAAAAACACATTGAAACAGAATAATATGAAATATGGAGTTACGGAAAATGGATTATCAACTGCAACCGATAGTTACGGGTTTGACAATCAAAGTAGTTTTTACTTTGTAAAAGAAAAGCTTTAACTTGATATAATCGATACACGATAAAGTCGGACATGTTTAGATATAGTTATTAACCACGAGCTTAAGAAATCAGTCCTTAAATTTGTCACCCCAAAAATCATACGCCAAAATTTTTAAATAGATATAATACAAAATTTTGAATATATTACTTGATTTTGATAATAAGTGGAACATTACTACCACAACTTTTATTATACAATTTCATTTACATATTTCTAAAATTAAATATGTATACATATTAATGTATAACAAAATAGCAAATTTCTCTACAAATGAATTATCTCAATACAAAGCACTTCTTAGCAGAGCAGCGACTAACCAACCGTGGGGTAAGAGGCTCTAATGCACACAGCGTGGCCGCGCCGCGGGACGACAATTACTTCGGAATATATGTATTCTTTATGTATATATGGTACATTGAATATTGTTATATTATATATGAGTTTTTACGTGATTGTTATAGATTCGGTTACCATTCAAAGAAATATTTATGTTTAAAATATACCAACTTGATCGATTATAGTTCTGTCACATAAGACCGTCTCTTACATAAACGGAAAGTGAAGATCTCAATTATTCTTAATAATTATTCTTTTTGTACTTTTGTCATCGCGACGTGTCTCACGACGCTCGCGTTCGACGTTTGAAAAAATTGAAACAACGCGAGAGTTAGCGATGTTATTGTTATCCCAACCGGTGTCGCTGTCAAGGCCAATAGGGCTAGCAGCATTAACTCACAAACCAAAAAAAAGAAGAAGATCTCAATAGAATGTTATTTTCCGCATTTCGAAGGATGAGCGGAGAGAATCCAGTGTTAAGACACTCCGTTCTTTGCTTTCGCCTAAATTCAAGATATTGTATGTTGAATGGCGCAACTTTCTCGCCGCAATTTAGTTTTAATCGGAGGACGGTAAATAAAATTAATCATACCCACAGACCTCGCGTTTACAGTCTGCACATATTGGCCTTGGTATTCTTATAACGACAATATATCTCATATATCATCATATACCTAATAAATAAATTTAGCAGAAACCTTTCATTCACTTTACTTAATGTAAATGACAAACAAACCGCCATTTTATTTATAAAAAGGCTTGTGAACTCTAAATAAAAACGTATATTTCTTTTGTTGGTGATATTACGTTACATAGTGAGTGCTTTCGTTATACGTAACTTGGCGTCATCTACCTATTCTTGTCTTTTATAAATATTTCTATTTGTCTCATCTCCCGCATTGGGCGGGGTAGGGAAAAATAACTAGTAATAAATCTTTATTTTTTTTTTTACATTATCCGCTCTCCAATCGAATTGGAGACATTAGGTTGAGTGGCGGACCTCAACGCCTCGTTAACGTTTTGTCTTAACCCGCTATGTTAAGTAAATAATATTATCACCATTAGATATCATGATCAGCAGGCATTGAACCCACAACCATTTTTGCGTTTAGTGCCAGATCTTAACTTACTTACTGCCAGGATGATAAATCGTTCCAGTCTAATTAGTATATCTAATCTATTCAAGGCTGCTCTTTACTTTACTGCATAAAGACACAAGAAGAAAACATTCCCCCGAGTGTGATTCGAACATAGCGTCACAACGACATACATTTTTATAAGTAACTAGAGTTCCGCCTGTGGCTTCGCTCGCGTGGACTACAGGAGTAAAGTTGTTCGTTTATGTCGTGTTCATGTTTCAAATCGTCCTTATCCTCAGCTTTATTCTAATAAATTACATATTTACATATGTATACATATATACTTTTCTCTTCAATCACTTTGTCGAACCGCAGTAATATAATTATACTTTCTAGTATAAAATCTTTGTTCATTAATAAACTACATTGAATGGAATAGATATTTAGGTCTTGTACGTGCAACAAGTGTATGTAAATATAGTTTCGATATTTGCATATGAAATAAGGTAAAAAAGAATTATATTCATATATAGGTATTAGGTAAATAAAATACATAATAGGTAAAAATGTAGAATATAATTATAATTTAAAGGCGTGACAACAGTCACGTGAGCAATTTTATACGCACAGTAGTCCGTAAGAGCTAAGAATAGTGGATAAGCTATTTTCTTGCTAATTTGAGATGTAAAGAAATATGCGCCGAAAGCTGCCGCCGCCGTATACCATCCCCACACACGGTCATTATTATGCGAGTAGACACACAAAGATACAATATTACATGCGATTACTAAATTTCCTAAATGTTGGTTATCTGTCCCCGACAACGCTATCGCAAATGGGACTAAACCAGAGACAAGGTGAATGGCGCTCAAGCCCTGGTCTCCGCGGTAAAGATCTGCGTTTAAACAGGGTAATGCCAAATAACGGGTTGCGTGATAACTGATGTTGTACATGGATTTAAAATCTTTGTTGAAAGCTCCGCCTGAAATTTAAGTACGTAATATATAATTAGCATTGTACAAAATAATATTCTTACGCAATTGCAACTTGATGTTATAACATTTTGATCGCCAATTTTATTAGATTTTAGCAACATTCAATATTAATTTTAAATACTGGCATTTTCCATAGTAAAAATTGAGAATTAAACCAACCAACAATAGAATTTCAACAGTAGTATATAGCAGTACTGTATATAATATATTGCAATATGTTATCTATATTGATTGATAATATATGAATAAAACTTACTTTGATAGTGTAAAAAGCCTACAAGACCATGAATAAAATAATTGCCATGCATGCCTGGATGTGAATAGCTTTTTACATGGGTTCGTGATAATCCTTGGCCGGCGACACAACATAATACAATATGGGCTATTGAGGCATTTACGTCGTCCTCTTCGCCCATTATAATCTAATAATATAATTTATAATTATAAATGCATAAATTAATAAAAATTTGAAAAAAATTTAGATAATTACTATCTGACAGGTTTAAAAGATTATAAATTATACTAAGCTTGTTCGTGCAAAAAGTTTTTAAGTAACATTTTATTTTAATAAATTTTAAATATGTAATTAATCGATAAATATTTAGTGTAATGTAATAATTTAAATTTGTAGTTTATCTAAGAATTACGTTGGGTGCTACGATTAGCAGACAAGAACTGAAGATGAAGTTTCGGGTTCTATTGAAGACTAGAAGACTTATGTAGCTGACGATAATGTTTTTATAGTCATTTGAGAAAAAAAAATACGTTGTGGAATTAGAATCGACGACTTTTGGAAACCTTGGAAACCTCAAAGCGCTCTGGCCGGTAAGCCATACATCAAATTACGTTGAAACGTTGGACGATTTCCAAGAGGTGTGGGTTCAAATCCTGCTACCTAACATTTTTTATTTCCTAAGTGTGGAATAACACTTTATAAAGTAGTAAAAAGTTGATTATAATTTCAAATTAAACTCATAAGTGATTTTTGCATTTCAAATATAAATGACTAATAACTAATCAATGTTTATAATAATCTTTATGATATGATATTAACCTCCTCTAATTTTTTTTAATATAATTTCTTGTCGTTACTTATTCACGAATATTTACTGTTCTGTACTGCAGTAATGGCGTTTCGAGCGTGCCAGTTGAGCACAATTCACTTCGCCAATGTCACGTTGTATGGAGAATACACGAAGGAGAATGTACGGTGAAAAGATAACTAACTTTACACAATAACACAATGCATGTAAAAAAAGAGATCCAATAAAAATTCTTCCTTCACCTACAACAAATTAAACACATACTAATTACAATATATACACACAATAAAATAGGTTAGTACTAAATAGTATTTTACACGGGTGTTAGTTTAAAATCGAATACTATTATACTTAATGTATTTACATAGAAATTTACATAAGGGACTAAACACAAACATTAACAAACACTGAACATTAAGAGGACGAGGAACTTTATTGGGAAGAACATCATACAAGGGACGAGTTAATTTAGAACAAGAGAAAAGGATGTGAGATGGGGAACCATCGTCCAGGCTTCTTCTTCCACTTTGCATTATCCCGGCCTATTGCCAGGGTCTGCTTTCCTACTTAGTCTACTCCACTTTGCACGGTCTTGAGCATCCTCAGTGGTTAGTCCATTGGCTCTCATGTCGTGCGTCACGACGTCCAGCCATCGCTTCCTTGGGCGTCCGGGGGGTCTTACTCCAGGGACAGACATATCAAGGCATTTTCTTCCGACGTAATTCTTAGGCCGGCGCAAAACGTGGCCATACCATCTCAGACGACGCTCTTGGAGCTTATCCGCTACGTCACGGACCCCAAGACTACCTCGAATGAATGTGTTGCGTATGCGGTCAGCCCGAGTAACGCCACACATCCACCTCAGCATCTTCATCTCCGTTACGTGAAGCTCCTGAGTGTGCCGAGATAATGCTGGCCAACATTCGCTGCCGTATAGAAGAACTGGTCGGATCATGCTCTTGTATATCAGCCCCTTGAGTTTGGGCGGTATTCTGCGATCGCAGACCACACCAGTGACCTCACGCCATTTGGCCCAAGCAGCGCTAACCCGGGCGTGAACATCGTAGTCGATGCCTCCGTACTCGTGCATAATGGATCCAAGGTACCTGAACTTCTCCGACTTAACGGCTGGCTCAGACCCGATGTGGATGGTGCTCGAGTCTGGGTTCCCGCAAGCCATGTACTCGGTCTTTGACACATTCAGTTTAAGACCACCGTTCTCAAGTGCACCCTTCCAGGCATTCACTTTACGCTCCAGCATCAGTCGGTTCTCGTCAATGAGTACTATGTCATCGGCATACATCATCAGCCATGGAGGCTGGTCCTGGATGTGAGCCGTGACAGTATCTAGCACTACATTAAACAAAAGTGGACTAAGAGCTGAGCCTTGGTGAACCCCTACTGTAATTGGGAAGGGTTTGGTATCGCCAACAGCGGTCCTAACTGTAGAAACAGAGTCGTTGTACATGTCTCTGATAATAGCAACATAGGATTCAGGGATCCCTTTGGATCACAGTGCCCACTAGATACACTGACGTGGCACACAGTCCAAATCCTTCTGCAGGTCTAAGAATGCCACATGCAGAGCTCTCCTCTTTTCCCTGTGTGCCTCCATCAAAATTCTGAGGGCAAAAATGGCGTCCGTAGTGCCTGATCCTGGCTGAAATCCATATTGACACTCAGAGACAGTACACTCTCGGCGGAGCCTGAGGGCAATCACGCGCTCGAAGAGCTTCATGGTGTGACTCATAATCTTAATGCCCCTATAACTACCGCAATCTTGAACACTGCCCCTTCCTTTGTAAATAGGGGTAATAAAACTGTGCCGCCATTGATGTGGCATCGTCCTAGTGTTCAAAATGCGGTTAAAAAGATCAGTAAGCATGAGCACACCACGAGAGCCTAACGATTTCCACGCTTCGATCGGAATATCGTCAGGTCCCATCGCCTTGCCGTTCTTCATGCGTCGAAGACAATTCCGAGTTTCATCAAGGGTTATTGGAGCAATAAGTCCATAGCAATAAGTAACCATCGTCCAGGCTTTATCTTAGCCAAATGCACAGGCGTACATGCATGTCCAAGGCGTAAGCGGCAGATTGTTGATATAATCCTCCGTTCAATATGTTTTTGAGAAAAAAACCACGGTCGCTTTGGGATATTAGGTTGAATTAAGGCATACTTACCTTTGATTGATTTTGACTTATCCCAAAAATTACTCCAGGTCTTATATAGATGAATATCTGCCAGGGTCAGCAGATCCTGGGCCGAATTGAAAAAGTGATCAGAAGTACCACACTGGATGGCTAATTTGGCGCAAGAGTCTGCAGATTCATTCCCACTAATTCCAGAGTGACCTGGAATCCATACCAAAGTAACGTCCAAGCCCCTTAGGTGACATGAGTACAATTCTTCACGAATCCTTAAAACAATTGAAGATCTCAACCTACTATGGAACGGGTCTCCCTTTAACGCCATTAGGCAGCTTAACGAGTCCGTAAAAATAACCGTCTGTTTAAAGTCGTGGGAGAGTGTAAACAGGATTGCTTCTAGCAAAGCAACAGCCTCACCTGTAAACACTGATGATTCGGGAGGGCATTTAAATTGTAAAATACACGAATATTTAAGTGTTTATATTATCATGTATTACCTTACTAATTTATTGCCAGTATACAAATAGACTATAGACAGAAAAATGTCAAGAAGTTGCCACACTGCGAGCCGCATAGACAATACCAATCTAAACCGAAAGGCTTCCATTTTGCTGTTAAATGCGTAAAATTTTACAAAAAATTAACGCACTAAATTGTTGTTGGTTTCGTAAGACGTGATTATTTGGTGAAATTATTAAAGCGCAGTGATTAACAGTTAGGATGGCGGCCAGCGATTCAGGGACGGATGACTCACTTTATCCAATTGCTGTACTGATTGACGAATTGAAAAATGAAGATGTACAACTAAGATTGAATTCTATCAAGAAGCTGTCGACTATTGCATTAGCTTTGGGCGTGGAGAGGACAAGATCTGAATTGATTCCGTTCCTAACAGAAACAATATACGACGAGGATGAAGTACTACTTGCTCTCGCCGAACAACTTGGTAAGTTTTGTAAAAACTGAAATAATTAATAAATTATGAAATTATACTAACTTAATTCATACAGTATTTATTTTTTATTGTGAAATATATAAAGTAAATGGTAAATAAAAAATATAATATATAGAAACTGAAACTATTCATAGCCATAATTGTAATTAATTCTATTTACTAAATTATATAAACCATGAAAATTTTTATTTCTATTATTATGTTCAGCCTTTTTTTTTTGTTCTTATGTTAAGATTACATAGGAATTGTCAAAAGTATGATTGACTATGAATATAATTTTAAAAATACTAGTACAACATTGTTAATTTAATACTAACTCTTAATTTATATGACTTATCTACAGGAAACTTCATAAACCTGGTTGGAGGGGGTGAATTTGCCCACTGCTTGCTTCCACCACTAGAATCTCTTGCCACCGTTGAAGAAACTGTAGTGAGGGACAAGGCAGTGGCCTCGTTGAGGGCAGTAGCTGCACATCATTCACCACAAGCTTTGGAACAACACTTTGTACCTCTTGTTCAGCGTTTGGCGGGAGGAGATTGGTTTACGTCTAGAGCCTCAGCATGTGGACTATTCAGGTATTTACTTATTTCAATACTGTTTAAATATATGTTCACATTTTTTGACTAAATGCTCTTATTTAATACTATTTCTAAAATGTGTAAACAGTTGAATAGGTTTAAGAAGCTAGTCAATGTAGATATACATCCTAACATTATTTCGATCCATATATCTTGTACAGTACTTATTAGTAAAATGATTTACTAGATTTTGATATAAATTTTCTATTTCATGCAAAATTTGAAAATGTCTTGAAGTTTTCATATATAAAATAATATTTAAATTGTATGCACAGTCAGTAATTTAGTTATGATTTGTGTTATACTACCACCAAGTGCTTGTGTCAGTTAAATTATTAGACATTTAGGGTCCATTGTTGGTTACAGCTTAGTCTGCAGATCCCTTATTCAAAACCATTGAACAAGTCATACTGTTGGCATTTGTATAATCCAATATATTTCTATATTTAACTGGGTGAAGAAAATATATATGTATATTTATTATTTGTTAATTGTGTTGGTACATGTGTTTGTTTATATATATTTTTTTTTAAATTTTATATTGACTTCACTAGTTATTCAACAGTACTTGTGTTATTCATTATTACAAGTTTATCTTAACTGATCCTGATTATCCTTCTTTCACAGCGTGTGCTATCCTCGCGTATCAGCAGCAGTGAAAGCGGAACTCCGTGGCCATTTCCGTTCCCTCTGCCAAGACGACACGCCCATGGTTCGTCGTGCCGCTGCATACAAACTGGGTGAATTCGCTAGAGTTGTAGAAGTTGAATATGTGAAGAGTGATCTCATACCTATGTTTGTTTTGTTGGCTCAGGTTAGTTTATTTGGTTATATTATGAAAGCTGTGGGAAAATTGTGGTAGAATTTGCAGAGTAAAGTAGCTTGTCACTAGTATCTGGTAGAGAGTATCTACCTACCATACTATATTATGCAGGATGAAGAAGATGAAAGATTATGATCTTAAAAATTGATTTACACAAAACTTGTATAAATTTGTTGGCTTGGGTTACGAGAGATTGCAACAGCTCATTGCCGAACTGAGTCTGTGTAGGTTAGTGGTAAATCAAAGGGGGCTTGCAGCAAACCCTTGCAATGTATTCACACATTAGTATTTGAAACTTGTGGAGGCTTGCTAAACGTACACTTTTTAATATGATGTTAAATGCACCATATTAAGAAGTGTACTTATGAAAAACTTACAAAGACATAGCCCTGGTTATAAGTAACAATAAAAAAACTATTGTAAAGATGAGACAATAGCCTCTTATGATCAATAATAATTCTATATGTCAATAGTATTGTTATTAATATTGATGATAAAAAAATAAAGTAATTGTAAGTTCAAAAGAATACTGACCATGAGTGTGTAGTGTTATAATTTTAAATAAAAACAAAAAAAATACACCTTTAAGTACATAACTCTCTTACGTATTCCAGGATGAGCAAGACTCAGTGCGTCTCCTCGCAGCGGAAGCGAGTGCAGCCGTCGCCGCCCTCTTACCTCCTGAGGACATGGAACAGCTGGTGATGCCCACAGTTGGAGCCAGGGCTGGCGACAGCTCGTGGAGGGTCAGATATATGGTGGCTGATAAGTAAGTATTACTAATATTATTATATATTAGTTGTAGCCAGCTAATTAATGTAAAGGTTTTTTTCATATTACTGTATTTAACAAAACAACAATTTTTAGATTTATGCAATGTTCTTTTGGGTGGGTTCTCTGTCAGTTACTAAGTAATGGGAGAGTATTAATATTTATAGGATATTGAACAATCAGTAATACATGAAATGGAAGTCCAGCTTGTAGGCATTTTGTAGCAGGTATAATAGTATAATATAATAAGTGACTATTGTTTTTGTATTATTTGTTTACTTTTAATTTAATTGTTTAGAAGCAAGCAGTGTGTAAAGCATTCCGTCGGTTTTAGAGATATTCATGCGTGTTTGGACAACCCTACTGATTTAAAACGTTCAACTACACCAATAAATGTGGATTTTGACATAAAACAATACCACAGAAATCAGAGTAGAAAAGAACAATATTTAATAATTTTTTGCAGTCATTTGAGTTGTAAATACATCTCTTCATAGTGTAGGAATGGATTTATTTTTTGTTTTATAAAGTACTGTTAATGCACTTTTAAATAAAAAAAACACAAACCAAACTCCATATAAAAATTTGAACAAAATACATTAAATCCCACCCATCTCAAAACAATGTATAAGAAAAGCTATGTTTCCCTATCAAACTATAATTTCATATATACATAGTATACAGTACAATTTTTTCTACAGATTTGTAGAACTCCAGCAAGCTGTAGGCCCTGAACTGGCTCGTTCAGATTTAGCCCAGATTTTCCAGGCTCTGCTTAAAGATACAGAGGCTGAAGTGCGTGCCGCGGCTGCCGGAAAAGTATGTTTTTATAATTCAAATATTAAAGGAAATAATATATTTATCTTCATACAAATTTCATTTTGTATCATTGTATGTACAAGTTGTCTTTCTCTATATACAATAATATCCTCAGCACATCTTTGCCAAATTTTGAACATGTCTAAGAAATTTAAATAAATTCAAATAATCATGAAATATAATTTTAACATGTTATGGTTTTATTTTTTCACCAGTATACACTTGTTTTACCACAATAATTATACCATTTACTTTCTGTCTTTATTAGGTAAAAGACTTCTGCATGAATCTGGACCAGGCACACCAAGAACACATTATCATGACAATGATCCTCCCTCAGATCAAGGACTTGGTCTGTGATCCAAATCAACATGTTAAGTCTGCCCTAGCTTCGGTCATTATGGGATTAAGCCCCATTGTAGGAAGGCAGAACACCATAGAACATTTATTACCATTGTTCTTAACACAACTTAAAGATGAATGTCCAGAAGTCAGACTTAACATCATATCAAATTTGGAATGCGTCAATGAAGTTATTGGTATCCAGCAACTCGTCCAATCTCTGTTACCGGCTATAATGGAATTAGCAGAAGACACCAAATGGAGGGTCAGATTGGCCATCATTGAACATATGCCGTTGCTTGCAGGACAGCTCGGCCAAGAGTTCTTTGATGACAAGCTAACAGGACTTTGCATGCATTGGCTTTTTGACCACGTTTTTGCTATACGTGAAGCTGCTACTCTTAATTTGAAGAAACTAGTTGAACAATATGGAGCAACCTGGGCAGAGACCTACGTCATACCAAAAGTACTGGCCATGTCACGGGAACAAAACTATTTACACAGAATGACATACCTATTCTGTATTAACGTTTTATCTGAAGTCTGTGGTAAGGATATCACAACGCGAGTCCTTCTACCAACAGTATTGTCGATGGCCGATGACAATGTGGCTAACGTTCGCTTCAACGTTGCAAAAACGTTGCAGAAAATGGCGCCCTTCCTCGACCCGGCTGTCATTCAGCCACAAGTTAAACCTGTTCTGGAGAAATTAAATGTAGATGAAGATGTCGATGTCAAATACTTCGCGTCGGAAGCCATCGCCGGTATCGCCGGATAAACTTCGTTAGCCTGTAATTTTTTCTAGTTTGTATTTATTCTGTAAAAGCCCTCCTACCTTTCTTTATTACCGTTTTCATTCCAGTGCAACAAATAGAACACTGAGCGGCATTTATCTTGCACTTTATAAAATTGTAAACAAATCTAATAATATAGAGACATAAAAGCCATTTTTGTTTCATTCCATACTTATCAGTTCTTAATTCGGTAAAAAATTTACTAAAACACAAATAATTTAAAAATGCTTATAGATTTTTACTGAATACGTGCAAAGTTATGTTAGTTACTTTGCTAAAAACAGGGCTTAGTTGAAGAAAATTAATAAATTTCATAAAAAAATGTTGTGATTACAATGAATTATGTATTGTTATTACAATCAATTAATTAATGTTCGTAAAAAATAAAAAAAACCATAAAACGTCTATACTTTTTATTTCCATAAAACAACAATGTCCTAATTTTCACTTCATTGAATATAGAATTTACGTGAAAGTAGACATGGAATGTAACACATTGTTACGGGGCCATTTATTATTGCTATTTACATACATAAATAAAATGAATTATCACACATGGACGCCTTTAAATACACATTCAACAATTTGTGCACAGAAAACAAAAATAAAGCACCAAATTTGACATTTTTATTCCAATTCAGAAACTACTATAGAGGAAAATATATACACTGGCAACATTTTTTTTAAATATGGCTATCATTTAATTTATTTTATAAGCAACACGATTATTAAATTTTGTAACTTGATTGTAATACACATTAATCTATTAACAACTTACTAGTAAACAGTATAATATCTTACAAGTATCGGCCCGACATTCTGATCATTCATAAGAAACATTAAAATCGTTGTATAGAATATCAAAATAACATTAATTTTAACAAACAAGAGTATTGCCATACTAAATCCATTAATCCTTGATAAATATTGTTATAGCAACACTAATGGATAAAAACTATATTACCAATATATATGATGTTTTAAATAACACATCTCTTTAGATATGGTGTTTCAAATATCAAATCTCTTATACAGAAAGTTATAAATAATAAACCGTAAATCATACAAAGAAATAAATAATCAGTAATGTCGGTCGTATCTCATTTAATGGCGGGAGTCACGCGGATAGAACTCTGCCAAGATGGAAGCCGGAATACGTTTGAGCATCTCCTTGGGGAAGATACGGAGGAGTTGCCAACCAATGTCGAGGGACTCGAACACTGTACGGTTCTCGTAGTTACTCTGTGGAAGATTGGTCAGTTAGTTTTATGTTCATGGTACAAGAATATACATATATATTTGAGTGTAATAGTTATGCAACATTTTCATCTAAAAATGCTTCTAAAACAATTAATTAATTTTAAATAACGTGATTTTTAAAAAAATATATAAGATCTATATTAAACATATGTTGCTGTTTCACTATTGCTTTTTTTTCTTGTAACACCATAGCTGCAAGGTATCAATTTAAGATTGTTAATTTAGTCTATGTTAATGTCATTATTCTTTTCTGTATAATTAGAGAAAAACATCTCACAACACACTTTAAATTTAAATATAATAAAAAAATCTTGAATTCAGACAATTGTTGTGGGGTTTGTTCTCCATTCAGGAGAATTAACATGTTCTATTTCTCCATTCTGTTAGGCAACGTATGATTTGAATTTCGCCATTTAATACCAAATTTAAGGTCAAATTATAAACTACAAATCGGAAAAATAAAAGAAAACTCTTCTTTTCATAAAAAAGGGAAGAAACAATAAAACAAAGAACAAAACCGACCTGGGTGATAAAGTTCTTCTCGAACTTAGTGAGGAACTCCAAGTAGAGCAAATCGTCGGGCGTCAGCGCCTCCTCGCCCACCACCGCCTTCATCGCCTGCACGTCCTTGCCGATGGCGTAGCACGCGTACTGGGTAACACAACACACACGTCGTTATTGTACTAGTTCTCGGAACTAATGTATATTACATATAACATATAACAACAGTAACTAAATTAATAGATTACATTCGTAATGAACTACGATTTCCAATTATAAAATGTGTTCACTATGCTAAGTGCCTACAAACAGTCCCATGTGATTGTCACCGAAGCGATAGTTTAGCATATTTAGGTTATTTCATTATCATGGCTCGACTATTCTTTTTTTATCTTTTATCCCCACTCTGACAAAACAAAACACGGCGTTGAGTTCCGCAATTGGGTAAACAATGTCCCAAAGTCAGTAAATCAAACACTCACCAGCTGGTTGGACACGTCAGAGTGGTCTTTGCGCGTCATGCCCTCTCCAATGGCGGACTTCATCAGACGGGACAGAGACGGCAACACGTTGACCGGCGGGTAGATCTGTCTGTTGTGGAGCTGACGGTCGACGTAGATCTGTTGCGGAGAGATTTATTGTTTAGTATATCAGTGTTGTGGCTCGGCAAGACTCGGCAAGCGTCCGCAAATACAAGCGTATAAATAAGGCTTGGCTTGCGACAACTTGCAAGAGCTAGTAGGCGATTCGGCCATTACACGAGACTTGCAATAACTTGTAAATGCATATACGTCCGGTTTAATCGATGTTATATAAGTTACGTATATGAATTCAAATAAGTAAACTAATATTTTTCAATAGTATATAAATAGTATTTTTTATAATATAATAAATATAAATTCATAAAACAATTATATTAACATTAATTTAAATGTTAAAAAAATCTAATTCTAAATATTTTTTATCCAGATAAGACTTACTGTTTCCAACTAAAAAGTCGCTTCCCTTACCAATATATTACTATATTATATTTCGTGGTTATATTTAAGTATTAAGTTCCGCCATTCAACGCAAAATACGGGCGGAAAGCAAATAATGTCCATTTTGGCACTAGCTCTCCACTTACATAGGAAACAAAATTAAAAGCTGCATTTCCTCACCTGTCCCTCGGTAATATATCCGGTCAAATCGGGGATGGGATGGGTGATGTCGTCGTTGGGCATGGTCAGGATGGGGATCTGCGTGATGGACCCGTTGCGGCCCTCCACGCGCCCGGCGCGCTCGTAGATGGTGGCCAAGTCGGTGTACATGTACCCTGGCGGGGATTGATTTAGTTATTATCCATCCATCCACGTTTTAATAAACATTGGAGTTAAATATAAATAACTAAACTAAAATTGAATATTTTAAGAAAATTATTTTAATATTTATTTGTTATTACATGTACATATGGAAATTAAGTGTTAAGAAAATTTATTCATATTTTCATATTCAAAAAATACGTATGGTATTTTTTGAATAATATTCTTAAAAATACTTAATAATAATTTGATTTCTGTCTTATTGTAAGTATGCAGTTTATTGCAAACTTCAAAGATTTAAAATCCCATATTAAAATTATTACTCATTTATTGGGAATTAGATAACATCAATTCTTTGTATATAGAATAAAATATAAACTGTACCTGGGAAACCTCGTCGGCCGGGCACCTCCTCGCGCGCGGCGGACACCTCGCGCAGCGCCTCCGCGTACGAGGACATGTCGGTCAAGATGACCAACACGTGTTTCTATACAAACAAATGTATCACTTATATATTATACATTAATAGTGGAAATGTTCATGTCTTGTTATTTCTAATGTGTTAGTTAATTCGGAAAAGAAAATATAAAAAAAACAACATACAAACATATGTATGTTTTTTTTTCGAGTTAATACCGAATATCATTGAGTGTATAAAAATCTTATATAAGATATATAAAATTGTTATAGTCAATCAGTAAATATAAGAATTATTAAATAAATCTCATCCAATGTCACTTAATTTAGTTGACAAAAACCTGCGTGGATGTTACTAAGATGCTTCATTTCCAATCCTCTGGCCTACATTGTATATATAATTTCTACTTTATATAAACTCGTAACTAATTTCAATTGTTTATGCCAGTCAAAAATGTTTAAACGGCAAAATATATTAAAAAAATCGGTCAAGTGCGAGCAGTACTCGGAGACGCACGTAGCTCCTAGCAGCACCGGGGGTCCGTACCTATTCCATAATTGTAGGTGTTTTTTTTTAATTTTAGTATTTGTTGTTATAGCGGCAACGGAAATAAGCTTAGGATCCCATTTTTACCTTTTAATTATGGAACCATAAAAACTATTCCTTTCCACATTTCTATACAAATACAAATCCATAAATCTAAACATTATAATTATATGTAACCCTTACAACTAACCTCACACTGATAAGCCAAGAACTCGGCCGCAGTCAAAGCAAGACGGGGTGTAATAATTCTCTCAATAGTTGGATCGTTGGCCAAGTTCAAGAACAAGCACACGTTCTCCATGGAGCCGTTCTCTTCGAAGTCCTGTTTGAAGAATCTGGCCGTTTCCATGTTGACACCCATAGCGGCGAACACGATGGCGAAGTTGTCCTCGTGGTCGTCTAACACTGATTTGCCTGGGACCTGAGATATACAAGATACTTTATTTTGGATAGTGTTTAATTTTTATAAAAAAAATTGGGAATATAATATTAATTTAAGACTACTATTTACTATTTCAGGGATACAGATCATCCGACTAAACACAAATCCAAATAACTTGAAATGATAAAAACCTTTTACTTTTTATATTAAAATATCAAAGAAATAAAATTAAAATAAAATATGTATGGAATTTGCATCAATATTCAATATACCTTAACAAGACCAGCTTGTCTACAGATCTGAGCGGCAATTTCATTGTGAGGCAGACCAGCAGCTGAGAAAATGGGAATCTTCTGACCACGGGCGATGGAGTTCATCACGTCGATGGCGGAAATACCTAAAGTAATAAGGATTCAAAATAAATACAGATTATAAATCGTAGTAAAACCTCCTTAAGAGCCAATGTTTACTTTATGTTCATTTGAAGATTCAGAATTGCTCACAAAAGTATGTTTGAATAAAGTATATTGTGAACTTAATTGACTATATACTACTACTACTTAACAAAGATGTTATGATTGTGAGAGATTGCTTAAAGCAGTAAGTTGTTATTACTGTTACCTGTGGACAAATATATATATTATATAATATAATATATATATATAATCTATATATGTATATATATATATATATATGTTATACATATATATATATATGTATATATATATATATATGTATATATATATATATATATATATATATATATATATATATATATATATATAATATATGTATATATTATAGTATATGTATATTATATATATATGTTATATATATATATATGTATATATATATATGTATATTATATGGTATATATATTATAGTATATATATATATATGTATATATATATATATGTATAGATATATATGTATATATATAATATATATATAATATATATTAATATATTATAATATATAGATAATATATTATATAAATATATATTAACATTGGTTTGCAAAAACGGATAATAAAAACAACAAACCAGTCTGAATCATCTCCTCAGGGTAGATACGAGACCATGGGTTGATGGGCTGACCCTGGATGTCCAAGAAGTCCTCAGCCAGGATTGGTGGACCTTTGTCAATTGGCTTACCGGAGCCGTTGAATACACGACCTTTTTGAGAAACGTATAGAAAATTTTTAATTTTATATATTATAAGAAGTGTAATGAAAATTTTAAGCTTGGAAGTAATAAATAGCTTCACGTTATTTCCATTATACGCTAGTTTAAACTGTTCGTATTGAGTGGCGATAATCAACACCGCACAATAAAAACACACATGCATTTTAAGTAAGTAAGTCTATTCATATTAAGTGGAAAATTTTATTTTTTTTTTAATCTCAGAAACTGCTGCACTACTACATTACATAACATTAATGACTACAATGTTATACTATCTATGGCCAGTGTTTTCATACAAGCCTTGTGAAAAGAAAGTTATAAAAGTTATAAATAAAGTTACAAAACATAATATTATATATTACAATGATAAAAAAAGCAATGATTTTCTGGTCACCCTAATATATTTAGGACACATTTCCCAGCAAAAGAAGTAGGCATTATTGTTATAAAAACTAAATATATTATTCTACACTTACCCAACATGTCTTCAGATACTGGAGTCCTCAAGATATCACCAGTGAACTCACAAAGAGTGTTTTTGGCATCAATACCTGATGTGCCCTCAAACACCTGGACAACGGCTTTTGTGCCGCTGACTTCCAGTACCTAAGTTAATGTGATCTATTTTAGTACTCTAGTCAAATAATAGCATATTAAATATCTAGTTATTTTCTATTGATTGATTCTAAGGTAGTTTGAAAATTTGTTTGTTAAAAATTGAATTTTTTTCATATATATTGCAATAAAACTGTTACTGCTTTTTTGATTAAAAAATATATGATTCAATATCAACGTTGACAGGAGAGATAAGAAACAGAAATAGTTTATCAGATTTGATTTCAGGTACAAAGATTTTATTTTATATAAAGCAGGTAATTAACTTATGTATGGAAATAAAAAAAATTGAAAATGGAATTTTTTTGCTTGTCTATTATTGGCTGTATAGCAGTTATATAAAAACAAATTATTTAAGAAAATAATTCTATAAACTAAAGATAATTTCTTTTTTCAGCAATTTTAAAAATGAAAAGATACATTGTTAATAAACATAAGCTCTACTAACCTGACCAGATCGTAGGGTGCCATCTGCAAGTCTGAGCTGGACAATTTCAGAGAACTTTGGGAACTTCACCTCATCCAAGATGACTAGTGGCCCATTTACTCCAGATACTGTCTTATAAGCTATACAGGAGAAATAAAAATTAAACTAATATGTTAAACACAGTCCTATTCATTTCAAATAACATTATAATGATAAATCATAATTCCAATAAGGATATTAATTTTATAATATTCTTTCTCATATTTTATTTTGAACATATCCAATGATAAAAATCAAATTTTACAAATATGCTACATAATAGACAAAAAGGCAGCAAATTATGTACATAGAAGAGATAAGTCATGTGATGTATCCAATAAGAAAAAGTAGTACAAGATTGATTGGGTGTGACTGAAAACAAGTAACATCCTTTATTTCATTAATATATTTAATTTAGGAACGAATTTAATCAAGTTAAACATTTTAATGATTTAAAGATTTTGTAAGTTCATCAAGGCCATTAAGTAATTATTGTAAACTGGATCCTGCATTATCTAACTTGAACATTAATATGTCAGCTGATTCAGATATTTGCAAAAATTATAAAAATGTATCAAATCTATGTCATTAAGAGATAGTCGACGGCGCAATCGGTAGAGAGTTCGCCTTTAATTTGTAAGGAATTTTATAGGTTTTTAGGGAAAAACATGTATAAAGAATACTTCAAAGGGATTGAGAAATCAAAATTGGAAATGAACAAGAGAAATAGACAAAACAAAACATCATAGCAGGGTGATGGCAAAATCAATAATTTGACATCGCTGTCTTGCCAAGTAATATCTTCTATAAGTACATATAATATTACAAATCTGATATTCCACTTACTAAGACGGGGTTGTGAGATGAAATCCCTGGATACAACCAGGGCATGTTCTTTATTCGCCTCGGTAGCGGATAGAGATCTTGCCATGTTTCAGTTTTCTTTTGGCAGGCCGCTCAATAAAACACTAAACTGCGCTGCCTCTTCGCCCGAAAACTGACGAATAGACGTTTTGTCTATGCCACTTCACGTGCTGTCACGTGACCTATCACAAGATAAAAGTTGCCATTGTATTGCAATATTTTATACATTTTTCAATGAAGTACAGTACATATTATTAATCAAAATAATTTCAGCTGTTTAAAATAGTAATATTTTTATCAATGGATAGTGGAAAAGTAATTGAAGTCTTTTAGAATCATCATCTTTTGCTTAGTATTTATGGCCTCTGAAGGCCTATCAATAAATAATACAGTTAATTAGGATTTTATCTGCACAAATTTAATCATACTTCACATGTCAAATTGCTTCGGGATGTTCAACTCTGCACTTGTTAAATATTCTAGAAAATATATAATTAATCCCCTGAGTAAAAGCACCTACAATTAGACGTAGTACAATAAAATACGATTTTATTACTAAAGTTACATATATTTTTATTGAATTATGGCAATATTGACATATTATCAACACTAACAGTAAAAAATGATGTCTATACATAGAATATCTTCACGAATAAATTATGCAGGGATGTAAAAACACACTAACAGAAGATGAACATATAATTTTATCTGTCTGTTTGTCTATTTGTACATGCACGCACTTTGGATCTACTGGATGGATTTGAATGAAATGTTTTTTGTTGTATAGTTGTTAGCTTAGGGCTTGCTTATATGTATAGATGACTCTCAAGTTCAAGTTGGTCAGTACATGAAATACTTGGGTCTTGTATTAGATAGCCGCTGGAGTTTCGACGAACATTTTAATCGTCTGGTTACACGGACTGATAAAATTGTAGGTGCAATGCATAAATTGCTTCCAAATCTTGGAGGTCCAAACGAGGGAGTTCGTTGTCTGTATGCAGGCATAGTGCGATCTATTGTCCTTTGTGGAGCGCCAGTATGGTCAGGCTAGATATTGGGCGTAATAGATCTAAAATATATTCTTTGCAACGAAGAGTAGCGATCAGAATTGTAAGGGGATATCGAACAATATCTTTCGAGGCAGCCACTTTACTTTCGCGATTCCCACCGCTAGTTATATTAGCATTTATGGATGCGAGAGTATTTGAACAGATTCGTGTCCTCCGACAGTCGTCTGGCAAAGTATCTATGACCAGGATTTCTGAAATAAGGCAGAAAGAGCGGAGAATTGCCTTTGCAACATGGTGTACCCGACTCCGTGAAGAGAGGTATGCTCGTAAACGCGTAGTTGAGGCTATTATGCCATCATTGAAGCCTGGATGAGGAGGAAGAGACGGGTTACTTACCGGCTCACACAAATAATCACTGGTCATGGTTGTTTCGGTGAATACCTATTTAAAATTGGACGAGAATCAACTCCAAAGTGTCATCACTTAGGGCTTGCTTATACGTATAGATGACTCTCAAGTTCAAGTTGGTCAGTACATGAAATACTTGGGTCTTGTATTAGATAGCCGCTGGAGTTTCGACGAACATTTTAATCGTCTGGTTACACGGACTGATAAAATTGTAGGTGCAATGCATAAATTGCTTCTAAATCTTGGAGGTCCAAACGAGGGAGTTCGTTGTCTGTATGCAGGCATAGTGCGATCTATTGTCCTTTGTGGAGCGCCAGTATGGTCAGGCTAGATATTGGGCGTAATAGATCTAAAATATATTCTTGGCAACGAAGAGTAGCGATCAGAATTGTAAGGGGATATCGAACAATATCTTTCGAGGCAGCCACTTTACTTTCGCGATTCCCACCGCTAGATATATTAGCATTTATGGATGCGAGAGTATTTGAACAGATTCGTGTCCTCCGACAGTCGTCTGGCATAGTATCTATGACCAGGATTTCTGAAATAAGGCAGAAAGAGCGGAGAATTGCCTTTGCAACATGGTGTACCCGACTCCGTGAAGAGAGGTATGCTCGTAAACGCGTAGTTGAGGCTATTATGCCATCATTTGAAGCCTGGATGAGGAGGAAGAGACGGGTTACTTACCGGCTCACACAAATAATCACTGGTCATGGTTGTTTCGGTGAATACCTATTTAAAATTGGACGAGAATCAACTCCAAAGTGTCATCACTGTGGAGCCGATCGAGATATGGCTCAACACACTTTCCAAGTGTGTTCTACACGGGACGAATATCGACGTTTCTTAATTTTAAAATTGGGTCAGGACCTCACTCTGCCCACAGTTATTTTTAAAATGTTGCATAGAGAGGAATATGGAGAGCTGTAGTATTCTTCTGCGAAACAGTAATGTTGCAAAAGGAGGCTGCGGAGCGGGGTCGGCAGAGAGTAGATCCTGCTCGTCAAAGTGAGCGTCGTTATGGGAGCGTCATCATCCCATAATTTCTACCGACCGTCACAACACTGGGTCGTAAATAATAATTAATTTGGTGCGTGCTGGATGGGGTCACTCAGTGTATCATCTTAGTGCTGAGTAGTTTCAGCTCCAAGTAGATTGGCTTTTAATTTGCTGTGAGCATTAAAATACATGGGGAGGGCAGCGGATGCGGTTCATCCGAATTCCCGTTGCCTTTCTGTCGTATTGAGGACTGAAAACCGGAGGGGTTTTAGTGGGTAAAAATCCCACATAACCTGGTTTGATACCCCAAGGACCAGGTATCTTTTGAAGATTTCCCCTAGGAGATAAAAAGAAAAAGGATCTAGGCTATAATAAATTTTGAAGACAAGTATACTTCATACAGAACCATAATGTGCAGCTAAGCTATATGAAATCGGGTAGCATGGATTATAAAGTCCGCGCTTACGAAGTTGCATGCATCTACTAGTAATAATATAAAACACCTCTTTATATATATATATATATATATATATATATAATATATATATATATATATATATATTATATATATATATATATATATATATATATATATTATATAATATATATATATATAATATATTCTGTAATTAATAGTGCAAAGAATATTAAATACAAAAGTAGCCAGCAGAATAAAAATACATGTAACTAAGGCATTATTTATACATATATAAATAAGAATAATAATTGTTATGTAATATCATAGTTTTTAATTAGCATTTATTATCTGCGCATTAAGCCGCCAAAAATTATATTTTTAAATAACAGTGTTTGCATTATCTGCTTTAAGATATTTTTAGCTACTAATTAATAATGTTTATACAAATAATGATAACATATTTAATATCTACATTTAGTTTAAAAACGTGGGCAATTTTGTTTTAGACGTAAAGTTAAAAATGTATCTATTTATCTAGCATTTAGTGTGTAATCATTTACTATAGATATTATAAACTTATTTATTTTCATTAGACATCAGTTCATTTAACAATTTAATAAAAGTAACAAAACCAAACAAAACAAAATTATAGGTGTCACCTCTTCCAAATTCATTTTTTATAATCTTTCAATTATATTTATATATTAATATAATTGTTATCATTAACACTTACATTGTTTATTTCTTTACACAATGTGATAAAATTCCCCAGCTTATATAAAAATAAAATAAAATTGAATTTTCCTCATTTCAATTCAAATTCAAATAGTCTATGCGGCCAGAGGCAACATAAACGTCAAAACTAAGACAAAGCAGCGGTGAAGAGCGCGGGGCGGACGGGTCACGCAAAGTGTTTGCCGTTGTTGCTAATCTCTCCAGTTCACTTGTAGTTCGATTATTCGAAAACAAGTCAGAATTATCATTTTTATTAGCGGTTTGTTACAATAACGTTACATTTTATTAAAAGAAGTAGCTACTTTATTTACCTACGTGAAAATGTCGGTTATAGGCAAATTTGTTGTGCCTAATTTTGCTAAAATCGGTGCTGCTTTACAAAACGTTAAGTCGAACAGAACTTATTTTACTTATACACAAGAATTATCGCAGCCATTGGATAGGAAACCTGAATTCCTCTCGGCCAAGCAAGCATTTGAAAAATGTTTAAAATCAGGTAAGAGACTTTAATCCTATTTCGATTAAACGGAGTTATATTTAGGATTGTGACTACTTTGTTTCACTATTTATAAGATGAATTTAAAAAATTGTGCTTAAATTTGACAAAATTATCAAATTATATACTATCTAGCTATTGTAGCCAATATACAAGAAATAATATATAAAATAAATTACCATGTCTTACTAATTTTTTTATTTTTTCTCCACTAATTTAAAAGCACAAACATGCATATATATGAAAATGAGAATTTAACTTAAAAAACAAAACAATACATAATAGATACTGTAATGACATTAAATTAAAGAAGTAACTTGATTGTACTGGGGCAAGCAGTTGAACTTTGTACAGTAGTTATTTATTGGTAAATTGTCATGACGACCGTATTATGCAAATTAAACTAATAGCAACAAGTTTGAGGTGAAACAGAATATATATGAACATATATTATATATACATAACATTATAATATGTAAAACAAGTGCTTTTGAAATATTTTTTGTAATAAAATAATTGTAATTCCTTATTTACTTATTTTGTATGTTATTACTTACTTTGCTTTATTATTTGTATTATAGTCAATAGTAAAAGTAAATACTAGCTAACTATTAAGTAAAAAAAATAATTGAGTTTTATAATTTTAATTAATGATTAACTAAGTATTAATAAAAAAGAGATAACAAGTAAAAGAACTAAACAAACATACACATTTTTACTTGAATCTTTTTAATCACTTTTATATTAAATTTGAAATAGTTATTGACTATATAAAAATTTCACAATTGTGTTATCTGATCATGGTTTATTGTCACTTAACTGCTAAGCATTAAAAAGCATATCATATATGTATTATTACAATCTTTATGATACTGTTATGAGTTATGTCTGTAAATAATACATCAAAATATGCATTTATATTGCAGATATCCTGCACAATGTCAATCTATGTATTTCATTTTCTAGACTTTATATTTTATTTTTGCCAGGAGGTAGAGATAATAAGAGTGTCTTGGCACATGGTCCTCTCTGCCTACCCTGCTATGTTGGATAAATAAAGTCAAAGTTATAATAGTAAAATACAAACATTGAGATGAGTTGTGCATGTTCTAAATGTTTTTTAATTTTCTTTAATATCTTATACAATTAAATTAAATATTTTCTTATATAATTCATTGCAAGATAATAATTATCTATAATTATCAAGGATATTGTAAACAGATAGTGTTTTAGTATTTGTTTGATATTCAATACAATATACATGACTAAATAAACATCTTTGTCTATTCAATGAGAATTGACTTGCAATTAGGTTGAATTATTAATAGCTAAGCATTGCCTTGGCATTAATCTAAGGGTTATGAGTATTACGGTATTGAAACACATCCACTAGCAATATACACATACTTATAAATGAAGAATGTTATTTAATATGTTTATAAGATCTCATTTTTTATTTTACTGTACTTGGCCAGTTAAGACAATTATTTTAAATGCCCATAAACCAATGTAGCTACGAAACCTTTTACTGTAATTACTGTAGTTAAATAAATATTATTGTTATTCATATTTCATACATTTATGTTTTCATTTTTGCTTCAAGTAAGTACATATATAAAAAATTTAACTTTTTTAATTTGAATTTATGCTTCAAATTTAGCTGTATATAGTTTTTCAAAGTTACTAAAGGTGTGACAAATATAACTACTGATTAAGCATATATAAATGTAAGAATGTACTTAAATTTCAGTTAAATATGCTTATAATGAAAGTTTGCATTTAGTGGATGTTTACGAATCTAAATATAGATTTGAATTATAAAATAGCAAAATTGCCAATGTTTTTTACTTGAAGATAAATAGAATAAAACATAATATTTACGTACACTTAAATCAATGCTTATTTAACATTTAATGAACTTTGAATCAAATTCATTATCAAAATAACATAAACTTGTAAACATTATATTATAATTTTTTTTTAATTTTAACTCTAGGCTAATATCTTATATATAAGAAAACATCCAAATATGGAACAAATAAACACATTAAATAATTGATTTTATAGTATTTTATAGTATCTGTTGAATATTGATTATATTTTAGCTTTGACTGTTTAAGTAATTTCAAATATTAAGACTTTATTTAAATAGACTTTGTTAGTCATAATAAAAGGTGCTGGATTGTTTGAACCAAAATATAATATAAGATCCGTATTGCCATGTTTTATTTTATTTTGGTAGTATATAAAGAACTGTGTGTTAAGTATATTACCATTTTAATAGGATTATTGAAATATATATTAATAAATACAATTTAGAAAATTCAATGTTTCAAACACATAATTAGTCCGTGGTCACATATAGACCACAATCCAATGACCACAAAGATGGATTATTGAATATTTACCTATGTCTGTGTACATGTTTGCAAAATTTTCAAATGTAGTATCTTGCATCAATCTAAAATAAAACATATCAGTTTGTTTGAATGTTGTCTTTCTGATATAAATGTTACACTATTATATGTACCTATTTTCAAAAGCCTTGGAAAGTTGCCAATTTTGTCAACATTTGCCGAAGAATTTCCCCAAATATTTGCCCGTAGCTTCGTTTGCTTTGATTATGAAATAATCATGTTTTATCCTGCCGCATACACGCCCAATTTTGCCTCCTACGCTCAGTGCTATATGCATAGCACAGTTAGTCACAGTAATGGAAGGGTTTTATATCTGTCTAGTCTCTTGTTTAAAGCTATCAATACATCTTAAGTATATATATATATATATATATATATATATATATACATATATATATATATATATATATATATATATTATATATATATATATATATATATATATATATATATATATATATATATATATACATACATATATATATATATATATATATATATACATATATATATATATATATACATATATATATATATATATATATATATATATATATATATATATATATATAATATATATACATATATATATATATATATATATATATATATATATATATATATATATATATATATATATATATATATATATATGTATATTGCATTAAAAAACAAAGTAAACCAACAAATATTCTAGATGACCTTTAGGAAGCTTTAAAAACATATTCGTATTTATTGTTATATTTGCTTCGTTCAGATTGTATAGTTTATTCGGAGTGTGTATCGCAGTTGCTTACGTCAGCGCTAAGATACAAGAATAATTTTAGCTCCTATATTTACTATATTATTTTATTACGACTTGTGACTTTGTCCTTATTTCCATTAATGTCGTCGTTTACGTAAAAGGTTTTTTGTTTTTTTTTTTTGGTCAGTTTTCTTGAATGCTAATATTATTCATGATGCCATCACAAATATGTGTGAAATTTCTTTATACTACTAACATACAATGTTTAAAAAAAATCTATTAACTTAACTGAGATTTTATTGTTTTCAAAGGAATATATTTTTGTTTTCTTAGACAGCTTGCATTCCAGTGAATACTGTAGCTCTATAAAGGCGTATTTTAATCATTGATTAAATATTATTAATTGTTACTAAACAAAATAAATATTAAATTACATACTTTATGTTAAAGTATATTTTCTCATATTAACCTATAATAATATTTTGCTTGTAATTTTATTACGTCATATATTGCGTATAACGTTGAGGTCAATGGCACCCGACCTATACAAACTTTGTTTTTTCAAGCTATTTTTATCGTAAATTAAATATGGGCGTGGCTGATGTGATAAGTGATTAATTTAAGTTGACATATTTCCTAATGTATATTATAATGTCATCCACACGTAGTAAAGAAGTCTTACTTAAGTAGGTTTAAATTCGATACTTGCTCGGTAAATTGAAAAGTGCAATGTTTAAGTAGTAGGTGTATAATATAATAATAACCCATCTATCAGCACAGATTATATTCAGAATAATGCAAGAGATACAGATATAAAATATTATTCTAATTAAGTCTAATCATGACCACTTCTTCCTGAAATAAAAAGTAAAAACAATGAAATACATAATAAACTACTCGCATACAATGTTTGCAATAAAAAAAAGCAAATTTGTCTATATGTTTTAAAATGTTGTGAAATAATAATATTTTGTAGGTGTACAGTATACCTTAGATATACTGCAGGGACAAGCTATTGAAATGAACTGGGTTAAGGTCTGTCAGAACTGACATCTCGTTATGCGTTGATGCGGTATCGCTATTATCAGTATAAGAGTTTTCCCTGTATTTTACCTTCATTTTTACACTATACCCAACTTCTTTTGTTATTTTACTGTTTAATATTGAAATGTCTAACAACCATATTTGAATAAAATATAAGTATCATAAAAATATATCTCCATATGTTTCTATATATACTACTTGTATACGTAACCCATGCTACTTAGCTTACGTAACAGACTGCATGCGCTAGATTTAAGAAGTAAAATATTTATTCTTGTATATCGTTTTACTCTTAGTTAATAATCAAAATAACGAATGTCTAATAATCACCCAGATGCTGAAATTAACATTTACCCGACATTAGACCACCATAAATAACGTTAAAGATAATATTAAAATAAATAAATAACATATATATATATATATATATATATAATATATATATATATATATATATATATATATATATATATATATATATATATATTATACATAAACAGACAAATTCATTCGATTATACCTAAATCCAAAACAAGTTATTAGGTATACCTATACATTTCATAATATTCTATTTGTAGGTCAGACCGTGTTCTCGCAAGGCGCCGCGGCTACGCCGGTGCCGTTGTTGGATGCTATGACAGAAGTCGGCAAGGCTGGCTCTTTGAGAGACATCAAAGTAGTGCATATGCACACTGAAAAGGATGCTGCATACGTTGCACCGGAGTGCAAGGATATATTTAGGTATATAAATTTACCTTTGGTGTTTGGTTTACCTGTAAATTTGTTTCTTATATTTATATTATAATTTTACAAATAGATATGTCATTTATGACACATATTTACACAATTATTTGAAAGCTTTCAAAAATAAAACACGGCAGAAAGTTGTATTATGTTGTTAGCGTGTAAATATAAGCGTATGCGACAACGCACGTGTTAGGCGTGAATTGTTAGCGTAAACACGACTTTATTAAATTTTATTGTTTATATAATTTAATAGCAGGCGCTCTATAACATTGGAAAAGGATTGGACTCATTATTCTATATACTTTTTTCATTTTACGAGATTGCCGGAGAGAAATAATTCCGTTCTCTACTCGCCGGGTACGCAATGTCATGCGATCGATAATATACCTACGTATATTATGAATTTAAACATTCTCTAGAGAAATATTTTATTATTGTGTATTCAACTGGGCCACAACCGCGCTTCGATCTTGTTAATTGATATTCTAGATCAATCTTAATTTACTTGTTATATAGTCCAAATATATATAATTATTGTACGTATTGTACATCATAACCGTCGATTGTAATTGACTGTTATATATGGCAGTGAAAAGTTGGAGAAAATGATCTTGACAGATTGACAGACATACGGACAATAAAGTTTTCCTATAAGGGTTCCGTTTTTCCTTTTGAGATACGGAACTCTGAAAAATATTTCATTAGATATTTAAAATAATTAATTAATAATTAATTTTTTCTCTATACATATTCTTTGTGTAGAGGAAGAAAAGTCCATATTCGGAATTTTGTATTCTAAATTCTAAAGGCTAAGTTGCATAAGTATAATTTTTTTACACAAAAGTCATGAATTACTAGTCATCACGATCTATAACACACATATAAACAGGATATAATAAAAAATATCGATTTTAGTTTCACACTATCACATACATATATATGACCGTGACGTGAGAAAACCATTATTCCGGACACTCCGTTCTCCGTTTTCCGCCTGAATTCGAGGCTGAATGTGGAGTAGCTTAAATTAACGCCACACCAGATTAAAAATCAGTCTTTCCCTCGAGTTGTTATGGAACCCACGACCAACCTATTTGCAACCAGACATTACATCTACTACGTCACGATGGCCTTTACAATACATAGAAAAAGTTACATAATCCGTCACAATTATCATGAATAGACTATCTAAATGTGTAAATACGTGTGATAACGTTTATTCTTCTCATATCATTGACAATTTTATCACGGTATTTAGATAATACAAGTCCAAAATTGTTGTTTGTGTTGAAAGTAATCCCTTCCTTTGGCCCTTTAAGGGTTTATTTCTTCTAAATACTATATTAACACAATCGAAAGTTATGCTTATGTCTTTATAAACGCTTATGCTAGGTTTTGATGCCTATGATGATACTTCGAGTCGAAATTATGAAATTTTGCGAGATATCTTTCGATATATATATATATATATATATATATATATATATATATATATATATATATATATATATATATATATATATATAAAACCGAAAATCGGAAACGAATAGAAATGCAAATATAGCAGCATAGGAAAAAAAAGAAAGACAATTTTTTTGTAAATATTACTTATAGTCGGGGAAATTCCTGGATTATTAACGAAGAAAACGTACGAAATAATTCTTTATAATCTTTATAGTATTTAAAGAGCATACGAAAATTACCACTCTTAATTAAGTTTAATGTATAAAATTACAGATCTGTGTCACTATTCATGGCGGCAAACGTAAGGAAGTCTGTGGCGGAGGGCCGTTCGGACGCGATCCCTATATTCCTTCAGGACATTCCCAAGTTGTTCCACAGGAAGATCATTCAGCCCGACATTGCTCTTATTCAGGTTAGTTATTAATTTTTTGTCTTAGTTTTTTATATTGAAATGAAATACTCAGTTAATATAGCTAGTAAAAAATATTAGGTACATCTCTAGCTAGCGGTCTTGTATTTGTTTTAAATTTTTATTGACTTTATGCTAATTTTAGTCTGTGAAATATTAACATTTTTTAATATATGGTTATAATTTGTTGTTGTTGTTGTTGCTTGTTGTGTTTACTTTATTTTATTTTTCATTAAATGGTTTATAAACAAATCCTTCAGTTAAATGTTAAATTGGTTTTTAAGTAGAGTGATACACAACAGATACAATAAGATATTCAACAGATACAATAAGATATTCAACAGATACAATAAAATACATTATACACTGCATACTATGTTGGATTTGTATATTAATAAATAAATACAGGAGGGGAGGCAGATAAAAGATAGTGGGAAGTCGATTAGTATAGATGCCCGTGTGCCTTTATACTGAGTATCCATCCAAAATTATAATTTTGTGAATTGAACCAATGCCATGATTTGCTTTATGGAAAAATAATTTATTTCATTTATCAAATTAATGTCTACAATAATTGTAGACGCGTTTTTGTTTGGTGTTAGTATAATTGTATTAGACTATTCTACTGCGTCGTGACCAGTGTTACGGACAATGTTTAAAATAGTAACGTATACTCGTAATGTGGAACAGAAATAACCTATTTGTTTTCCCATAAAACATTTAAGAGCATTTAAAAGCAATTTCAACTATCCATTCACCAGATTATATGAAACCAGTCATTTTCAAAACATTCTGAAATGATAGCTTAATTTTAAAGTGTCAATCCACTCTAAGGATAGAACAATACTTTACAGAAAACATATAAAAAAATTTAAACGCAGTGGAATTTGAACCCGCGCCTCATGGAAACCGCCCAAGCGCTCTGACCACTAAGCCATGCGTTCTTCCTCACGCTGCGTCGAAATTCTTATATGCTTTATACAACTTATTACGTTGTTAGCATCTCTGTAGGGAGATTTTTACAAATTATATATTATATATATTACAAATTATTAAACATTATAGCTTACTTGTCATATACATTGTTTTGAGATAACAATATAATACTAGTACTATAGATTTAAGATAAAAGCTCGATAGACAGGAATAGTCACGCCACTTCACTGGAGTAGGCTCTGACGCTGCTAATAAAATATAGAATAGGATTCTGCATCCGATTAGTAAGAAACTTTATGTCTGCCTTTTTGTCCGTCTTTATGTCACAGCCATTTCATCGTGTTAATAAAGTTGGAAATTTAACGTAACAACGCCATATATATTTCTCATTTGGGCGTATTTAGAGATAATCTTAGGGACATGGGCCTACTTTCAGTGGTTTCACATTTGATTTTTGGAATGGGCATCGGACGATCTGGGCACGTGCTACCCAGCCCTCCCTATTCCTTCGCCTATCATCAATTATTGAATTAAATATTTGGAAATAATCATTACAGTGATTTATTGAATATCTTATTTGTTATTATTATTATTATTATTATATATGCGAACGAATTTCATACTCGTAAGAGAAATACTCTTTGTGATACACACGCAACTGTTATTTACTAACGGAATGCTTTAAAATTGTCTGCCCTAATTATTATTAAAGCAACTTAAACTATGGAATAAAGAATTTTGTATATATATATATATATATATATATATATATAATATATATATATATATATATATATATATATATATATATATATATATATATATATATATATATATATATATATATATATATATATATATTGATAATGGTTTAAACCAGAATATATGTAATGAACACTATGATTATTATCATATGATAGATCGTTGTTGCCATATGAACTACGGATATGTTCAATTGTTATCATTACATCATTCGTTTACGGTCAACTATCGAAGTGTAAGTACTTTGTTTGGACTTAGTACTGAACCATAGCTGCTGAATGTTTAGTAATTTGTTTATTTAATACGTAATAACCGAAATTGAGCACCGTCGTGGCGCAAAGGCACAGCGTCTGCCTGTAAACGCGACGGTTTGTGGGTTCGATTCCCACTCGGGGAGACTGAATATTTTCATTTTCTTCGCTCTGGCAACAAAGCGAAGCGCGGCGTTGAGTTCCGCCACTCAACACGCAATGCGACGAGTGGCGGAAAGTGGAGAACGGAGTGTCTTAGCACTAGTTTCCTTCAACCTACGGCTCCCTCTGCTTCATATTTATCGAATGTGAAGAAACTAACGTATCTTATAGAACTTAATATTAGCTCTGCTTACCATCAGCTGCTTACTCGTATACTTACATTTAATATTGTAACGATGAAGACTTTATTTGGTTGACCGCTATTATCTCATTAACTACTGTTGAAGGAGCATGCTGCAACTGCTGAAGTAGTGCATTTATCTATGAAGGATAAATTTATATGATAATGGTTTGTGACGTGTATGGTGCCAAAATTTCATATGGCACTATACTTTTCTTGGGGCAAGAACTACATCAGGCACCATATTTTACTTAGGGCCTGAGGCTAGGATCCCGACCACACAGGAATCCCGAATAGTCAATAAACAACAACACCTTGTAATAGTATGTTATTATATTCCAAATTCATGAGGGCCAATGGGTGACGTATGCTAAAACTATTATGCTAATGTTAATATTGTTTTCCAAGGTTTCTCCCCCAGACCAGCATGGGTACTGCAGCTTGGGAACCTCAGTTGACTGTGTCAGAGCTGCTTTAGTGAACTCCAAAGTTATTATTGGTGAGTTTTTTTTTGTATTGTATATTTATTTCGCACAAAATAAAAATCATGATAGTCATTTATCTATTTATTAATACGTGAAGAAAAAACTTTGGACCCCTTTTATTAAAATTGCCGGACGGAGGAGTATAAAATTTGGCAATTTTTATCTATATCTATACATATAATAAAATAGAACTGATCGCTATATAAAAGATATATAAGAAGATATAAAAAAAATGTGTGTAATTTATTAGAATCCAAAACAATAATTTAAAAAAAATTATCTGTCTGTGTATTTGTGTACGCTAACGTCAGCAATGACAACCAATTCAAATACAGTTTTCACCATCGTATTACGGTAGACTTGATTTTATATTTAGTGTTTGTTTTATTTCAATCACCTCATGATTAAACAAGTGTATAAATTTAAAGATTTTTTGTACGACGCGACTGCTACAAAATAACTGTCTTATTGAATTCCCCACGTAGACAAAGTTGCGGGCTCAGCTAGTATTAAATATTAATTAATGGAACGGGGAGTTTAATCAATTATCACCAAGTTCTTTCTACACTCTCGTAAATAGAATTGCCACTCTTAGAACTTTCTTGTGACTTTTTTATATTAAAAATGATGACAACTTCCAGCCCAGGTGAACGTGCACATGCCGCGCACGTTCGGCGACGCGCTCATACACGTGTCGCACGTGGACTACGCGGTGGAGGACAACACGCCGCTGCCCGACCACGGCGGCAAGCCCGTCAGCCCCGAGGAGACCCGCATAGGGCAGCTCATCGGACAGAACCTGGTGGAGGACGGCGCCACCCTGCAGATGGGTGGGTGCTGCTGTATTTGTCGCTAAACGTTGAGAGCGCTTAATAAAAAGATATTATGAGCATCGACTTTCAGTAATAATTAACATATGGCGTGATGATTTTTCGATATTTCAATTCTTTTTACAATATTTCTTGTTGTTAAAATTACAAAACATATTTTTATCGATATGTATAATTTGACCAGAATTCAATGGCACTATAAAACGCTTACAAAGGCGTCAATTATGCAAATGTGAACGAGAGTTTTGTACATATCGCTGAATTAATAAAAAAACACACTTCTGTAACACAACCTCACTCATCTATGTCGTCTACACAATATACCAAATGATAGTCCGAAAGATTCTGAACCTCTATATTTAGATCATATTATCACTGTTTCGATATATCCTTACATTACTCTATTATCATTTCCAGGTATCGGCAGTATCCCCGACGCAGTGCTCTCTGCCCTCAAAGACCACAAGGATTTGGGTATACATTCAGAAATGTTCTCCATTGGAGTGATAGATTTGGTGAAACGCGGTTGTGTTACAAATAATAAGTAAGTTTTGATTTATATATTTATTCTTATTTGAAAGCATATTATTGTATCCCGCATAGAGCAACGTAATAATAGCCTCTACATACCAGTTTCCGCCCAATTTTCTAGAAATTACATACTGACAGTCGGAACTTAATACCGCGTTTTGTCTTCTTACTAGCAACCAAGTGATTAAATTAATTGAAAACAATTCACTCCCCCGACTGGGAATCAAACCCAGAACCATAGCGGTCACATAAAACGCAAACGTTGTCGACGCCACGATGGCTTCATTATAATTATTTGTAAAGTTTTATAATAATAAAACCTTTAATATTAGTATATTCATATGAATAAAATTAACCTAATTTAATTTATATATTTCTCAGAATAACCTACCTCAAAATTAACCAATTTTAATATTCAATAATGATAGATGTTACATACATATATGTACCAGTAAATGTTTTAGTTAGGAGTGTGTTGTATCATATAAATATATGTTTATTTTTTTAATAGAAAGAAAACACATAAAGGACGCATTGTGGGAAGCTTCTTGGTTGGTAACAAGGAGCTGTATGATTTTGTGGATAACAATCCTTTTATAGGTAACCTTTTTTTATATACATTTCTTAGCATAATAAACTATTTTTTTGTAAATATTTTTCCATATCACTACTGTCTTTAATAGTGAACACAATTAAATTCTTATGTTTGTTTTAAACATTTTTTTTTAAATTTTTGTATCATTTAAAAAAATGTTAACACAGTTTACATACAAATTAAAAAACAAAAAACTAAAAGTAAACAAGTGAGTAATATATCACTGGAATTTCTCTTTACACTCTTTCAAATATTTAAAGAAGAACATTTTTAGTCCGTACATTACCGATCCTGTATAACTGGGGGCCGGATAATCGAAGCTAGCTTCACTGTAATTATTACCATATACCATTAATAAATGATTAATGTAGTTCGGATTGATTATCGTTTTATGTGTCATTTTGAAACGTTTTTTTTTTACAGAAATGTTAGAAATCGACTACGTGAACAACACGCACATAGTGTCTTTACAACCGACCATGACGGCCATCAACTCTTGTGTCGAAGTGGACTTGACCGGGCAAGTGTGTGCTGATTCCATTGGTGAGTATTATAATATCTATAGGTATTTCAATATTAATATATTTTATTAACTTTCGTCATCTCAACACGCAGTCTCAAATATAGAGCGAAAAGTGGGAAAAGAATTGTATATTGATACCATATTCCCTCTATATGTCTGATAAACTAGTTTATTTATTTATTATTAAGAAAACTTCAGCATATTATTCATTACAATTACCATCCACTAGGTACCAGAATGTTCTCTGGGTTCGGTGGTCAAGTGGACTTCATTCGAGGCGCCGCCGAATCAGTGGACGGTCGCGGGAAACCTATCATCGCTATAGTGTCTAATACTAGACGTGGTGAATCTAAGATCGTGCCCACTTTGAAAGTTGGTTAGTTCGTTTTTTATTTATTTATATAATAATTGAAAGCTTTTTGAACTATTAAGCTATACATTATTGAGCTATATTGATTTTTTTTATATTGTGGGATATTTTTTATTTCGTTAATGACAATGAAAGTAAATTAAATATATAACTCCACTAGTTCACGTCTTGTTTCGAAATCAAACCCCACTCAAAATATTTTGATAATCTGGTTTGGTAAGATAAATCACAATGTTATGTCATTTAACTCGCAACATTCTCAAAAAGGACCAGGTGTACCAGAGTAAAGGACCAGTAAGGACAAGGAGGTTCGTCACGATGCAGGAGCACAGCGTCTGCCTCTCCAGCAACGATTAGTGGGTTCGATCCCCATGAGGGGAAATGAAATATTTTAATTTTCCTCGCTCTAGTAACAAGACAAAAACGCAGTGTTGTGTTCCGCAATATACATTCAATATTCTCAATATTAAATATCTCGCGCCTTTCGAACGCGGAGAACGGAGTGCCTTAACACTAGACTCCCTCTGCCTACCCTGGTATACAATTACTATATACGGGATACAGTGTGAAGATATTAAAAAAAACCATTTTTTTAAATACATGCTGTACAGAACTTAGTTCTAAACTAAAAACCAATCCGCTGTATAATTTGTTTTACATAAAATATCTGACTTTTTTTCGGAAAGCCAAAATATTCATTTATTATCAAGAGGATTCATTTAAGAAGCATACATTGTTTGGCAGAACACTAAGTTCTGGCAACATATATTTAAAATCCATTTAAATTAACATATTATTAAATTTTAACAGGTGCTGGTGTAGTAACAACTCGAGCTCATGTCCATTATGTAGTAACAGAGCAGGGCATTGCAAATCTCTTCGGCAAGACATTGAGACAGCGGGCTTATGAACTAATCAAAATTGCCCACCCTGATCATCGTGAAGCATTAGAAAAAGCAGCGTTTGAACGCCTCAAATGTCTGCCTGCTCCTTAAAAATTTTCAATGTTCACCTTTACATATTTACCTAATTCATATAGATTTTTGTGTAAATCATATGAGTATTTGAATAATTTGAAGGTAAATAAGCGATCTATTCCCTTTTTTTACATTTGTTTTAAAGTAATTTATTATACTAAGTGTTATTGCATTACTATGTGCCTGTGTGCTTTTGAGTAAAACATATATGCTAATATAAAAGTTAAATATGCTGATCATTTTATATATTTTAAATAAATATATAAATTATACATGATCAAGTAAAAATAGTTTATTTTTACTGTAATGATTATCATCAATCTACTAACTACTTAAAAAATATTATGAAAATATTTATTATATGAAATTTTATTTTATATTCATTTTATTAATATTTATTCTTATATAACAATATGTTTAAATTACGACCTACATTGGTACATATATAAAGGTGGAGTATATAATATATTAAATGTTACCGACTTACCGACTTTATAAATTAAATACAATGCTAGTTTTCATTAATTACTTATAAAAGTAACACATTGTTAGAAAGCTGCATAGTTGTTTGGTACTGAGTTAAATATTCGAATTTAAATTGCATTTTTTTGATGTTTTTTTTTTATAGTTGAAATAATTGAACAATATTAAATAAATAGTATGATGTGTCATCTTATGCATCAGTATTTAGAAATTAAGCCTAATTTTACAAAGAATTTACATTTATTATTTTAACTGCATTTGTAGTTATGCAAAGTCTATTTTAATGTAATTTTATATATTTTTGACTATGTTCGCGTTTAAAAGTATGAATTAAATGTTTAAGTATATAGAGATATTACTGTGTTTTATTTGTGACGACCTAATTCACATAGAAAATATAAAACTAATAAAAACTAAAAATACAGAACCCACTGTTAAAAAATATTTATTTCATAAACTTTTATATTAATATACTTACCTACGTATAGATCTGTTAAAAGAGAATTGAAGGAATCGGTTTTATTAATTGAATTAATTAATAAAATTATTAATTAATTCAATTAATAAAATCGATTTTTAATACACAAATTTCTAAAATTAGACAAGCGCAATTTACAATTATTTAAGCCAGAGTTGGTAAACAAATACGAGTAAAACATCACTCACGCACAAGTGTTATACCTATTAACTATTATAGATTATATTAATAAAATATTAAATATTAATAAATTTGGTATAGTGTATTGAAAGAAAAAAATTAGGGATATATGGAAAACAATGTTATGAATGAGTGTATTATTTGACCTAAGAGCTTAACATCTTAAATGAATAAAGGACTGTTGTTTTTTTAAGAACATTCGTTTTAAACGTTTAAGAAACTAATATATACAATCAATATTTGTAATTTAACAAATGTCTGAATACAATAGGTCACATTAAAGGAAATTTTTCCAAAACAAAGTCACAACTATTTATTCTCAACTAGAGCATATAAACAGGGATCTAATGTCAATGAAAATTATATTTCAAAAAAATTGATTATAGAGAATTTATTATTGAGGAATCCAATAAAATATCCTAAATTTCATTAAACATACGTGACACTTAAGGCGTAGCAGAATAAACTTTATATAATCTGTGGCTCCGTGTGGATCGGAATTCGGAACGCACCGTAAGGGCGGAGGCCATTTCCATTAATACAAGCCACATCTTTTTGTTTCTTTCCGTTCGACAAATCCGATCAATTTTCTACAAATCTAACCACAGATTAGTGTGAACATATCAAAGCTTATTGTTTCAGTTTTATTAATTATTTTGTGTGATCTAAATAAATTAAAGTACGACCATCTGCGTACACCGTTGCCAACTGTCGAGTCGTCGATATTTTGCGACCGAATAATGATCCTTGGTTTCGTGCGAGTGTAGCTTCGCTAAACATCACTGTTTATCGAAAACATATTTTAAAAACTAGCAAAAATGGCTTCATTTCAACAGTTAATAGCTTTTCGCAGAGAACTTTTGATTACAGACAAATATAGAATTACAAGAAGAATCGGAGGTGGTTCTTTTGGAGATATTTACTTGGGGATAAACATCGCTAATGGCGAGGTAAGTTCTTACTTTTCTTAATCTTAAAATGACATTTTCGTAAATTTTCAATACATTTGTGCCAGATGCGCTCAATGTTTTTACGAACAACATGTTTGCCATATATTTAATTGACATACAGACAGAGCAATGATAATAACAAATAATTTTATAGTAATGTCGTAGTTAAAATGTATTAAATCTTTTACTTAAAATCTTAAACCAATACAATTGATTATAAGTTCAGTGATTCATACATTTCATGACGATTAACGTAATGTTAATCAGTGCTATTGTACGCATTTTGATAAACAAGGCAAAATCATATGTCGTATTACGATTTTGTCTTTTATATTAAAATGAATAACCTTCACATTCCCAATAGTTGTGTAGGTTTTAAAATGCAAATTTGTGCTGCTAGATACTTATTTTAAAATGTGTTATGAAAAAAATGACAAAAATAGAAAGTGTGATCAACTTATGACCTATATAACATTTAAGAGAAACTAGTATTACTTATCCATAGTTCCTAAATTATTAGAATACATTTTTGGTTCAGTGCAACAAAATTAATTTGTTCTTCTTGATTCATACTATCAGTTTTGCCATTAAGTATTTCACAATATTTGAACTGTCTCGTTTTCTCAATATGCATTGTCAAATACATAGTAATAACTCACACACACTAATAAATCTTTTGGAAATTAAACTATATTTCATAATTGCATAATATGAGTTATAAAATTTTAATACATATTATTTTTATACAATAAATGTCTACATTTTGCATATTTAAAATTACTTTATGCCTAATACTTGCCTAATAATTTAATTCTATCACTTAAGTGATCTTTGCTTAGTATTTTAAGAAAAAATGATGAATGAACTGACGCTATGGAACAAAATTCATATTGAATATTTACATTATATCAATTTAGAGATTTATTCTTATAATATTAATGTTAAATTTTCAATGTTACTTTAAATGTGAGGATGCTATATATACAAATATATAACATGTGTTTATTTATTTGTTCAGCTATGTCTTGTTATTACCATGTTAAAATCAAATTTTGGGAAAATAACATTGTTTTGTTTCTTCATTCTTCATAATAGTCATGGTTTTGTTGCTTATGAAAATTAACCTTTTGAATATTTATTTTCTTAAGTCACTTTTTTACTCTAGTAGTAACAATAAAGTATATTTTTAGTATTGTTTTGACATTTTGTTCTTATGGAGGATTTAAAGCGAGGATAAAGAGTTTCTTTAGATTATCTGCCTTCTTTCCTATACACAAAAAAAAAATCAAGTCAAATTAATCAGTAAAAAATAGGTAACTAACGCTGAATTCTCAATGTCATAGTGTTGGTAGACGGTATTACATATCTGTGGCTATATCCTATTTCCTTTAATCATTAATATCAAATATTTCCTACTTACGATAAATCACCTTATGTGTTACGTGTTGTGTTATAAGATTTACAAACCATAAATTATGTATATATATGATGTTGTTTGGATTTGATTGTCGATGTTTTATAAAAATACAATAATTATGTGAGGTCAATATGAACGTGACACATTGAGCAAACCTGACACTGAAAATTAATGTAGTGTATACTGTCATATATTTTAATTTTGGTGAAGAATGGAGAACATAGTAACTTAAAACTAGATTATTTGTCCCTACACCACTACATATAAACACAAATATTATGAATAAACATGTATTCACTATACACTAATCACTATATGGAGTAATATAGGAAGATATTTGTGCTTATTTGTAAATTTTTGCTTCAATTGATTAATTCTTTATTACTGTACATACACACATATAGGATTACATTAAAATATGGTTTATTCCCCATGTAATCTTTTTTGAAATTATTATAATCTTTAAATATACCCTTCATATATTGAAAGTAAGAAAACTTCTACCTATTACAGACAAGTACTTACAACAAGAGTTTAAATATTATTGTCTTTTTTCTTAAAAACTTTTCTATTGCACAGTTAAAAAAACCTTCTTTTGTTATATTATTTTTATAATATAAAATGTCTGGCAATGTTTTGACGTGAATAATTTTCGTTAATAATAAAATATAGTTATAAATATTTTAGTCTGACTTTTCATATTTATGTTAGGGCATTTCGTTAGATAAAACTTTGGGTAAATATATTACCATAACGTCTTTATACATTCGTACCATCGCGTAGCGGCGTTAATAATGCGCAGGAAATATAACTGTTACAGTAAAGTGCTCTATGCCTCACAAGTCAATACTTTGTAAACACTGCAGAGCTCCACGGATAGTAAGCCTTAAGTATAGTGTTTATCGTTTTTTTTTGTAAATTATTATAATATGACATTAGTGTTCATTAACAGAAACAGTATTATTTTGCTTTTATAGTGAATACGATGTAATATATCTATTAATCATGTTTAATGTTCTATTGTCGAGAAAAAAGAAAGTTAATATAAGTGGAAGATTTGAACTTATTAGAAAACTTGGAAGTGGCTCTTTTGGTGATATATATTTAGCGTTTCATTCTGAAAGTGCGGAGGTAAATCTTAAAAAAAGATTGTATAGTTTGTTTCACAAAAATGTGGAATGTTTTCACAATTGTATAGCTCTTGCGAGAAGCCCTCTTGTTGTGTACCATACACAATGTTTGACTGTGACTTAATATGATGAATTAATGAATTATAAGAAATTAGGCTATTTGACATTATAAAAGAAAACTATTCCCCCTTTCCTTGTAAATATATGTTTGTGAATATATTATTTCTTGGCAATCTACATATAAATCGTGCAATATGGATGACTATTCCATTCTGAAGCAAGAAGAATATTTTTAGAAAATATAAATGAGAATATAGCGGGAATTGAACTTTGGAAACCGTCTAACCACTAAGCGATATGTTTTCAATATGCTACGTCGAAATTCTTATACGCATCACAACTTGTTTATGTCGTTGTTCTTGCCATTTTCTAATTCCTTGGCAAAGTAGGATGTACTATTTAATGGTGACTCTTTGTAGGATATTATACTAAAAATTAATCAGTCTTTCTGTCCATAACAAATGTCACTCAATATCAATTACGCAAATACAAAGCGAACTAGACGCAGTTAGTTGTTTCATTCCACTGTTTACGTTCTTATCAGCGTACTATTAAATTAAAATAGAATATTTGGTAACAATACAAAGTATATAGTATATATCAGTAAAACGGAGCTAGAGTGACAGCATAGAGGTCTTGCTGCAGCTCTTAACGGTAAATATAAACGTGTGTAACAGGCAATTGGAAATTCGACGAATTCCCATGAAATGGGATGTATGTAAATGACGTCATTACAAACTGATTTAGTCCTATAGCACCATAGCCACTGCACCTATCCTGAGATATCATAAAGTCTAGTTTTTTAAAGAAAGAATGCAACAACATCAACATGATAGTTGCTGAGAACATCGTAATGTAATGTATACAAAGATGGTTGCCACAACCGGCGGATAGACCAAGTTTATCAAACTGGACCCAATCCCGATGGATTGCTATATCTGAGGCCCCTTTAAAGTACTTTTATTATTACATAACCTCTGTTCCATTCGTCGAAGAACTTGGAATGTATAATAAGTGTGGAAACTAAATACAATTTTTAATTTAATTTTTGTTGATATGGAGTGGTTAAAAGGACAAAAAGTGACCGCAATGTATTTTTCAGTGACAATAGGGTGCTGATTACGGCCAACGGATAGGTTTTATATTTTGTAGTTTGTAATTTACCCATTGCAGTTGTTTTGCTTTGTTTAACTATGCAAGTTCATAATTTCACTTTGTCACTTCCATAGATCATAATTTATTGATAGATTACAATCTCGCGAAATAGATTTATAATATAAGGGTATTTTGTAATTATATATTGGCTGTTCTACATGACATTCTTCACCAAATGGTTTTCATGGAACGCTGTGTACTGTAGTTTAAATCACATAAATGTGCTAAGTACTTGTGATAGATTTGTTTAAGAAACACTGGTCAAGTAATACAATTGCGTTGGCTAATTTAATGTGATTATATAAGTATATAGATTTTAAGGTGGTGGCATAGTCGATATCATGACTAAAACTCCTACGTAAACTAGACAGAGTATAAAAGCAACATTTAATATGGTGAAACCTCGGTTTTTGATTGTTTGTTTATCATCAACAAACGTTAAAGGTGCTTGTCCTCATTATTCCCTTTTTTACACTTATAAAGCTGGACATGACTTTAATAATCTCGTTTAAATAGTACCAACATTAAAATAACAAATTGCCAATTGTTTCACTGAGGCCGTCGTAGCGAAGCGGCACAGCGTCTTGCATATAAACACGTAGGGTTGTGCGAATGGTGGGGAACGACAGCAGGCACTGATTGCTGCTATATGCAGGATACAGCGCTAAAAAAAACAAATTATATGAGTCTGATTGTAAATTTTCATGCCTAGACAAGTTGTGACTATTGGTGATCCTCATTGTAAGGCATCTTGAAAGCATAGTACCATACGTAACCATAGTTCTGGTTACAAGCCAACTACGTCTTGAATGATACTTCAAAAATATATTAACATTATTTGACTACACCCATTAGAGGAGGAACATCTTAAAATATTGTAAAATTAACCTATTGAGTGACGCATTTCCGCTTTTCGTAATAGCCTATGTGACATGTGAAAATATGTCAACGCTACGGAGTAAAATAACTTAATAATAATCGTTAAATTAACTGTAATAAAGTCCTTAAATAAAAATATTTCTTTTTATACTTCAGTCCTGTGACACGAAACAAATATGATCAGTAACAATATCTTCCTCCTTCCTGCTAATGTTTTGGTGTTCTCATTTTGTGGGAGAAGTTTATTGATTGAAATATTACATGTGTTTGTTATATTATATGTGTGTATTTTAAATACTTGTACACGCTGCTCGATAGAGATCCATGTCAATGGATTAGTTTTGTGAAAGCGCACATCAGAAACTTGACAAATCTTGACACGATTCGATTCAGAGTATTCAAAAGTAATATCGATTTTTATTCAGCTGATTGAGAAGTGCAGTATCACATTCTTTTATAGCGGTCTGGTTGGTAATTAAATTTAGACGGTATAACGTTATCCATCCATTTCTCCGGCAAAATTGTAACAACTTTAGATGGATTTTGACATACTTTGGATATGCGTATTTTTTCCGGATATTTTGCAACTGCAGAAATCAATTTGACGTAAATAGTAGAATAACACGTATAAAACTTGACGTTCGTTTACGTATTGACAAGCATGTTACATCACAATAGTAGTGGGACGCCATTTTGTGTAGAAAAGAGGTCGCCGGATATTAAATTATTAAAGCATATAAAAAAATTTGGTTCTAAAGTCAAAAAAGAGGTTACACAGAAATTTTACATAGTACAGATAACAATAACATACTACAGATTCTAATTATTTTAATATCTAAAGTGCGGTTATGTTAGAAAAAAAATACTAAAAAAAATGTTAAGTACACGTTACGATGAAACAGTTCCTAAGCTGATCCCTTCTTAAATTCAAAATTATCTATACATACGAACGTTTCAATATTTGTAATTCAAATAACTACATGAAAAAAATGCATACAATGTCACTAAATTTTTCTTTGCTGAAAAAAAAGTCTGGCTGTAAAAAAAGGAGTAAACGATACTAAATTTAAAGTACATTATATTATCTTGAAGCTTATTTCTTTATTTGCGATAAATAAGGTCGATCTTTGATCAATAAGACAGGTCAACAAAATTAAAAATGATTGGTGCTGGCAGTTGAATATTTCCATCGTAGACAGGATCGTCATCGTTTAAAGGTTTCGGAACGTCAAAACTACGTCTAGTTTTTAAATCATCGATATCGAAAATAAAATAACTAATTTTTCATGTTTACTGTGCTAGCATATTTCGTGAGCAGTTTAAATATACCGAAAAGATTTTGGAAAATATGAAGAAAAATGGGTATTTTCGACTATTTTAATATATTATTTTAGATATTAAGGATTTGCACCGATCGTGGTACCAAGTATCGCATACAAATTGTTCATTAAGCAGTTAAGTAATGGGCGAATAGTAAACGTTTACATTTGAAGATGATTTATTTGATAAATTGCATGAAGTTTAAATGAAAGATCTTACTTAGATAACTTTAAAAACCTTGGCTGTTACATGAATATAACAGTGGACGGGCGTGCATAGCTATGTGTACGAGTACTGAAAATCTTGCAAACTCCAGCGAAGAACAAGAACATTTTCAGCAAGATTTTAGAGTGGAAGATGGAAGACTTAAGTGTTCACTGAGATCAGCATAATCCTTGAGCACTATACGGGAGTGTATAACACCCCCGTATAGTGCTCAAGGATTACGATTACGAGTACATATAGCTAAATTTATATATATAAGTTCTTATTTGTACAACAATAGAATGAAATCGTCCAAATTAGCTTATTTTGTTTTATTTATACATATCATATTTTCTCGCAATTATTCAGTTTTGCTCGCGGTACTCAATATGCTAAAAGTCAATTATAGTTTTGGCGGCACCTATTTTTGTTGACCTGTGTTATTAATAGAAGACTCGACTTAATTAATAACCTATCTGTGTGCATTATAAAAATAGAAAAAATAAAAATAATCGCTATAAAATCGATATGCTTTTATATCGAATATTTGTATTCTCTCAACACGCGATAATCGTTTCCATTTGTATCGACTTCGTAATCGTATGGTAGGGTATTTAATCGATATACAAATAATATATTAATTAGTATCTTTTATTTTTGTATTGCCTTCTACCATTACAATAAATACAGTAATTCAGTTGCAGAACAATACTTACATTAAGTTAGGAGAGTAAATATATCTATTTCATCGCATCAATTTCAATTTTTCGTTCATAAAAATCTTTTCCATTACAAATACTTTTTTATTTTAACATTTTGTTTAATATAATAGGAATATTGCAAATAAAGAATAAAAAAAACCACAGCAGTGTATACGCTACCATTGCGACGCTCTCTACCAAAACTACATTCCTTACTATTATAATGTGACTGTTGACAATAATCAATTCTACGAGTTTTATTGTGCCGACATTTAAAATAAAAGATTTTTTACATAAAATTTGAATTCCGATGAAATTTCTGACACCATGGTAGAAAATAGTAGAATTTTTGTATTTGCTACTGGCATCACCGTTATTGTGACGTCAGTCGTCAAATACAAGCTGACGATGCTCGTATCGAATGATTTATTTTATTTTTCATAATACTGTTACTAATTATAAATGAAATAAACAAATATATTATAAAAGTGTGGTGTATATATTTGGAGTGATGAAAGTTTAGTTAAAGATTTAGTGATAGCAAGTGATGAAGGCAAAAGAAAATGGCTACCTACAATTTCGAACGCATGTTAAAAAAGAGTACAATTACTTTAAATTCTGGTAAATTTGAACTCATTCGTAAAATCGGCAGTGGGAGCTTCGGAGACATCTATTTCGCCCTTGAGCACGATCGCCCCGACCTGCAACCATTTACAACTGTAATTCAATAATGCTTAATATTTATAGATCTAGTGTATTGGATTCCTAACAATGAAAGTGTTGTAATGTTATTTCTCTTATTTAGAATTTTATCTATTACAAGAAAAATCTTTTGGTAAACTTGAAATATTTTTGTTTATTTTATTTGCAAATCATGAAATAATTAAGAGTCGAGCCAGTTTTAACAATATGTAATGGATTTATCAATTACGATAACTAGTCGCTATGCTTAAACATGGTCTTGATGAATAAATTTATTATTGATCAGTAAACATTCTATATGAACAAGAAATTCAACAACTGATATTTTTAAATTGTGTTTCATAATAATTAATTAGTTGTTATTTAGTATGTTTTTATTACTAATTCACTGTTTCATTTGTTACATTAGTAAAATTATTTGAAACAAATTTAAATGATGATAATAATAATTAATATTTAAGTTTTGTTTGTATAGTTAAGGCATCATTAAAATTTCTAGCTTAATATTTAAGCTGCTAACTTAGTTATGTATAAAAAATAAAATATAAACCTTTACATGGGTGTAATTCATAATTATTTACTGTAAACTTTTTATAATAGATGTTTCTGTAAACTGTAAGCTTTTGTAAGATTTATAAGAATGCTGTATTATAACATTTAATGCATTTTTTATAGGAAGTAGCAGTAAAGGTTGAGTCTGTAAAAGCGAGACACCCCCAACTTCTCTATGAAAGCCGTGTATATAAAATGCTCCAAGGGGGCATTGGCATACCACATATACGGTAAGTTTTAAAATATGTTTTCTACTAGTAAATAATTAGTGAAGTGTTGTGACCTCCCTCTTCATTACATTTGCTCATACTGGTATATGTGAAAGATTGTGAACCCAAATTGTTTTATAATGTTGCTAAATTTCTTGTAAATATAAGTCGAGCTGAATTGGCTGTCATGAAATTAAGAAGCAAAAAGAGTGTTGTAATTGTAAAAGTACACAGATATCTACTGTGAAAAGAAAGTTTGTAAATATTGTCTAATATAGTAATGCTTTTGCGAAATATGTTGTCTTGTGCAACTTAACTCACTTGTATCTTGAAATATTTTAAAGTTACAGCAAATAGTTGAAACTTTTTGAATATTTATCTAATAATATATTATTTACTTTCTAACTTTGTAAAGTAATTTTGTATTATTTATTTTAGAAATAGACATATTATAAGACCACATTGATTCAACCAAGTTACTTTTATGTTCAGTAAAATATATAATCTTTTAAAAACAAACCTCATAAAATCCTTGGGACCAAGATTTTCACAATCCATATTATGTAAACTGTCAGATGGCCTTAGTACACTTTTAGCAACTGTTTCAAGGCCATTAAACCTACTTACTCATTTGAATTTTGTTGAAATATTAGCTAAATGTTTTAATAATAAAATCTAAGTTGTATATTTACAATTTACTAGACTAAAAAAAAGTATATTTATAGATTGTTTGTATAACATTTATTTATAAGACTTCTATCATTAGCTTACTGTATACCATGAATGTGTTATATTAGCTTAACTGATTTGATACCAACCTGTTTACATTTTATTCTAAGCAAGCTTTTACCTGTAACTTTGCTCCCATGGTCAAAATAGAAATTACTGATTGTTATGTTTGACACATGTCACGTTTTAGGCTCCCAGCACCTGATTGCCGATAGTGTATGTTACATCAAAATGTTTATAGTTTGTCTATAATTTTGTCTATAGCCTTCTTCCATAAATTTACTATTAACACAAAACCTGAAAGTTATTGAAAACTTATTTCAATACAAACCGTTATTTCCTGAGATTGTTTAGTGTTCAACCAAATATATAAAGACCATACCATAATATATATAGAGAGTATCTCTTTATATATTATGGTATAGAATATAGGTTGTACATTGCTGCCTATTCTTTTATTCATATACGTATTTTCCATATGTAAAGTATTTTTTTTATACAAACAATTTATTTATTTAGTTTTGATTATACCATAAATCGACATTACACAATAGATTGTTCAATAATTTATTTTCTAATTAACTGTAGAAAGTTAAATGTTTGTGAATTTCAATGGTTCCGATAAAAATAATGAATTATTGAGATTATTTTCTGTTATTCTCAATGAAGTTTGATCATCAAAATTGCCAATTTTAGTACACAATTTTTAAATATATCTTGAGATTTATCAAGTTATTTAATTATCAATCAGGAGTTAACATGTATTTCATTATTTAATATATAATAAAAGTATTTTCTTATACTATTTGGAGAGATTTGTTTATTATCTACATTTTCTACAGTCTATAGTATCTACAGTTTATAGCATTAGTATTTTTTGTTATTTATACTCTACGTAAGATTTTCATAAAATGTTAAATTTTTTTTATTTTTTTTTATATAAAATGTCACCTTCACATTATTACCAATTATTGTTTGTCTTGTTGTTATTTATTTATATATTTTGTGGTTTTTTTTATGTACACGTTTCTCATATTTTATGGAGTAAGCAAATAATGTAGAGATATGTTCTAATTTTTCTTAATTTTAAAGATAGGTCTATGTTATCAAGAAATTAGCTGTATTGTCAAATATACAATATTATATCAAGTTTATGAAGATTATATCTATAATAATAGATTAATAATCGATTTTATATCACAGATGGTACGGCTTCGAGAAGGATCACAACATCCTCGTGATGGACCTCTTGGGTCCGTCACTAGAGGACCTGTTCAACTTTTGTTCACGGCAATTCACCATCAAGACCGTGCTAATGCTTGCAGGTCAGTTGTCTTTCATTCTAATATAATGATGAATATGAATATGAATTGAGTCAATAATAATCATAATAATATCTCAATTTGCATACCAACTCCCATAATTTTTTTAATTTTTTTTATTAAGTTGTTTGCAAAACATAAAAATTTTGTATTCCTTTGTAATGTTCATGCGAATGGAGTTAACTGGTATGCAAATTAAAGTATAGATATATTACTCCATTATCCTGTTTTTGAAAAGTTTTTTTTGTTTTTGTTTTGGTTCAATATCCCCACTCAGAACATTTCTTAATAGTATTAGTTTTCTGACTTTTTTTTTTGGTCATGACAAAATTTACGAAAAATGAAGAAAGGCGTGTGTTGTTAATTTATTATTCTTTTCTGTTTCTAGAAATAATTTGTTAATTTTACAAGTAGATATTGTCTCAATAAATAATATATTCATATATAATGATGGGAAATATTTATTATAGTATATGTATTTTAAATATTGTGTGCTTGTACTCATATTATACTTTCAAATTAAATATCCTTTAGATTTTTACTTAAAATTATAATTTCAATGTTTTTTTTTTTTTTTTTTATGTTATTACATCAATTTGTTTATTTTGCAAACACTTGTGGAATATCATCAAGACATGTGCTATGTTATTCTATAACTTGACACAATTGTTTTTTAAAGTAAATATCGTCTTGAAAAATAAAAAAAAGACCCAAATGTGCAAACATATAATATGGGTTTGAAATTAGAACATAACATTTTGAAATTAGAACCGCCGCATATCATAGATTGGATGTGTGTATTAGGACAGGTAAGTGGAGAAAGGCGCTACGGCTTCCTCTGTATACATGCCTTCTGGGGCTTTATACATGACTTTACCGAAGTCACTTGTCTATTGAAGGACAATCCTCTCGTCTGCCCACCTGCCCAAACTTTAACTTTATCCTTACTGTTAAATGCTGTATGTGAAGATATAAATTGTTTATATTAACAATATGATTAATTCCACAGATCAAATGCTCGGGCGCGTGGAATTCGTCCACTGTAAATGCTTCATCCATCGTGACATAAAGCCCGACAACTTTTTAATGGGCATCGGCCGCCATTGCAACAAGTTATACATGATCGACTTCGGCCTCGCCAAGAAGTTTAGAGATGTACGCACTCGAGCTCACATCTCGTATCGCGAGGACAAAAACCTTACCGGTATGTTGTTGGTTTGAAATTGTGGATATACATTGTGGACTGTCTATTTCGTGATTGGTGAATGTTTAACATTTTTCAATTACAAAATGTGGGTGACTTATAGAGTAGTATGAATATTAATTTGTACAACAAAGGATTTTATAAAAAAAATCAATCCGTATGTTGATTGTTTTTATTATAAAACAAAAATCATATATGTTTGATTTTACTTGCAGGTATAGTTATACTGTTAAACAATTATTCGCATTATTTATTTACATAATGCGCTCATGTCGAGAACTACTGGTACGGATTTTATTTTGTATTCTATAGTCAATTTACTAAGGAAGGCTTTTATATGCTGTTATTACATCAAGCCGGTGACAGTTCTCTCAGACAAGAAGACTAGTAACTAACATAATATACACAACGTTTGCCAGGCACCGCCCGCTACGCGTCCATCAACGCGCACCTCGGCATCGAGCAGTCCCGCCGAGATGACATGGAGTCACTTGGCTACGTACTTATGTATTTTAATAGGTAAGTTTGGCATTTTTATTGTTTACTTATTGCTTCCAACCAACTGGTGCAGTGGAATTTGACGAGTGACAAAAATTGCAAAAAAATTAATTGTAACTTTATACTAAAAAGAACGACTGTTGAGTTTCTTGCCTCTTAATTTAAAATGCTTGCAAAAGTCTAGTTAGTAAAAAAATTGACTAGTGTCACCATTTTTACTATCTATTTGATTTGCAGAGGATCTTTGCCGTGGCAAGGACTAAAAGCAATTACCAAGAAACAAAAATATGAACGTATTAGTGAAAAGAAAATGTCCACACCTGTCGAAGTCCTATGCAAGGTAAGTATTGTACAACTTGAAATGCTTCATTGTGTATAATATTTTATGACATTTTGATGTATTTTTGACACACTTAATAGTTGAGATATAATTTTTTTGAACTTGTGTTATATGTATATTAATATTGACAAAATGTCTCCTTTTTCAGGGATTCCCAGCGGAATTTTCTATGTATTTAAATTACTGCCGTGGTCTCGGTTTCGACGAAGCACCAGACTATATGTATCTAAGACAGGTAAGTTGAGATTTATATATATATAAAAATTAAAAGACAGCATCTGTTACATATTCTGATGACGTCACGTCATCACTGCTTCAGTAAGATCAAGTTTGGCTAAACATGGTTAGAAATGGTCTTTCGTGTATGCAGAAGTGAGTTTATATTTTATATGTTACATGTAAATATTTAAAATATTTTTCGTTGCGAGTATGCTTTTTTGTGTTTATTATTTTTGATTTTATATTAAAGTAATGTTAATCAAAATAATAATCAATTTGCAGATTTTAACAATGTTAAGAACCGGATGATATTTTATTCCGCCCCATGATAATAATGTATATATGGAAAGCGAGCACACTGCTGTCGCGTTTACAGTCTTTTATAATGGCATTATTGTTTGTTTCTATTTTTATTAGCAATTAAAAAAGTGCAAAGGATTAATATAATTTGTCTGTACACAGCTATTCCGTATCCTGTTCCGTACGATGAACTACCAATACGACTACACGTTCGACTGGACCATCCTGCGCCAGCGCAAGCAGCAGGCCATGGACGCCATCGTGCAGCGGCGCTCGCCCGCGGCCCAGCGCCGCGCGCAGCCCCCCTCCACGCAGGCGCCGCCCAACAAGGAGGTACGCCCTAACCCATTAGAGACATTGCATGTTGTGTCGAAATTCAAACAGAGCAAGGAAATGAAAATAGTTATTTCTCTTGAGTGAAAATCGAACCTCAACCGTCGCGATACAGTCAGGCACTGTACTATTGCGACGATCTTATTATTAGTAATGTATATTTAACTAAGTATGGTAATAACACTTTTTATATATAAACATCCTAGGTATAGCAAGCATTATGTTTGGTTAAGTACTTATAAAATTCTATATATACAAATAATATTAAATTGTCAATATGTGTCTTATCATAAAATACATATTGTAATTTATAATACAATATTATAAATATAATCTCTTATTTATTAAGCATTATAAATTAAATTATATCACTTCTTTAAGTGCATTACGTAAGAATATGGGAATGAGAGTAATTTATAAAAACATTTATTAATTATCAGCTAAATTAAATTCGCGATTATTTAACCATTATGGTATAATCGGTTCGGTTTCGTTTCGGAGCAAACATCTAAGATATTATAATATAATTTCAGCAGGCGCCGCAGTCGTCGCTCAACAAAGAGGTACTCACACACATATTTATTTATTTACATATATGTATTAACATACCCACATGTCGACATATTACATATACGTTTATTTGTAGGCTGCTAGTGGTTTTTGTTTGTATATTTTTTATCCCACTTTTTAAACATATATCATTCACTTTACATTATTCATTAACTTCACATTGGATAATCGATAAACCACTGTTTAGTAACCACTGCCATATGTTTTCTTTTTTAAATTTATTAGATAATATTAATGTAAAAAAGTCTTCAGCTCTTTTTAATATTAGTTAGTGTGTATGAATATTTTTTCTCAATTGGTTCGTATTTTTTTTTATTTAATTTAATCATTCAGATTACTTAAAAGTAGACTAAACATGTCTGATTTGACGTTTTTCTTGAATATATATTAATAATCACTTATTTATATGTATAACTATTAACTATTTACTACTTACATGTATTTAAAGATATATAGATTTTAGAAATTCCGTATGAACATAAACAATAAAATAAGTCCATCAATATATTTACACATACATATTTTTTATGTGTATGTGTATATTAATATAGAATAAAATTTTAAAATAAAGTTTAATAATTATCTAAATAAAATTTGACTACAGGTTAAATCGGTGAATGCGGTGGTCGATTCGAACAACCAAGCGATTAAAACTCATCAATCTGTCAATCAATTAAAGAAGAAGCCATAATTCACATTAAACAAAACAATATATTTGAGAAATGAGCCGCTTAAATTTTTTTTTTAGAAATGAAATCTGTTTACCTTATATTTAAATTTCGTAGTAATAAATTTAAGAACTGAGATTTTATGAAGAATTTTTTTATATTTGTAACATTTTATGTATTTATTATTTAACGTTTGGTTCGGGTATAAAAATAACGGTATGTGTGTTAAAAATATTTTTGAACTTCTCGTCGACGTTTTTCTAAACAGTTGTGATTTGTCCGTGTGTCATATGTTTGTCATTGTTTACTGATGAGGTTAATTCTATTAAAAATAATTATCGTTATAATTAAAACGTATATTTAAATTAAAGATGCGGAATTAATTTTGTAGTAGATAGTACATATGTTTGAATGTTATCAATAAATTTATATAAAAAATATTAATAAGGCATTATAAAAGAAATACATGTTTTATTTATAGTGATTTTTGTTATACATATATTTAAATTATGTTATATGTATGTATGTATTTATTTAACACTGATACCTCAAAAAAAATGGTATTTATTTGTGTTGAAATTGAGTTATTATTGTTTTTATTTATTAAATAGATAGATTTCTATTAAATAATATTGCTTGAACTTAAAACAGTTACTTAGTTCATGGAATCGTTTCGACGCTAACAATTTATCTTTCACTCACTAAAATCCACATAAATGTTAGCTATTGCTTTTTATTAATTTCTGAATATCAAATTTCGTATTTCTTTTGATTTTATAACCACTAGTAATTTGTTACTTTTCATATTGCATCGCTTTATTTTGTCCGAGACGTAGGTATATTTGTAATCATATTCATACAGTAATTATTGTAGCATATTATATGATCGTATTTAAAGCTATCAATAATAACATGCTCGTTTGTTTACTTCTAGTGAAAGAGAGATATCGGCGTGCGACTGTCGCTGGCGGGCTGACGGCGGCCATCTTGACTGACTTTAGTGTCCCGTGTGCGTGAGCGAGTGCGTGAGTGTCACCCGCCGCCCGCCGCCGGCGTTGACGTGACGCGCCACGTGACGTGACGTAATGTGACGTGACGTGACGCGCGTCACTTTACGTGACATCACATGACGTGACGTCACACGCCTAGTCGAAGCTCCACAGACTTTCTTTCTATTACAGAGGCCTTTTAATTTAACGCCATCGTAGTTATTGGGCCGCCGTCGCGTTTGAGTGTGCTACTTGAACTAAATTTTATGTGAACACAGATTTAAATATATGAATTTATGTATTTTTTCACGTCATATTTATATTTTGGTACCTCCTAAGGAGAAGCGTCGGCTCGGTATCGGATCCCTGCTATTTGTATTTCATACATACTACATATTCGGTTTGGACATTGTTGTAAGTTAAATGAGAAGTAAATGTTTACTAATTAATTATTAGATAATATAGAATATTATTGTAATGTTAACAGTGAATCATTTAGGTAATGTATTTGCCCGTTGTATTATTGTGCCGGCTATTAATGGATTTATATTTTGATATACACACACACATACATACAGTGCACACAACAGTGTGTCCTGTTACATTTATTTGATATAATTAATTTATTTGGCATCCACCTTTCGTTTCGCTGTTAATTGACAAGTATCTATAATTATTATTAGTTAGATTAGTGAATCAGTTTAGTTTGTATACCATTTCATAGTAATTTAGGTTTTTTAATTAATTTAGTGTGGTGCACGGTCACGCTCACTATTTGAATATGTTCATTTTCTAACTGCTTATTATTTTCGACGGTCTAATGCGATTATTGGCTTATCTCCTAAAATTATTGATTTACTAAATCATTATAGAATGTCATATTAGATAAATAAGATATAGAACAACAAACTGAGTCGGATCTCCTCGGACGCTTCGTTGGGTCCACTTTCATGTCATGTTGAATATTTTGACGATTTCTTTTATTTTCACGCAAAATCATACTTTTAACTAAAATTGTATATAGACGGTTAGACGAAGCGTGAGAGGAGATGTTGGTACATGTGTATGTATCGTATATTTTAAGTACAGAAAAAAAATTGTAAATACAGGACGATTTTCATTAACTGTTATTTTTTTAAGAGCATATTTTGCGTTGGGCAACAATGTCGCCGGACGCTAGCAAAAGATAAATTTAATGTGTAAATGAATAGATCTTGATTTGATGGTGTGTTGGAGACAAATTGCAAAAACCTGTTGTTGTATTACTGTTACACCGACGTAATGACTGGAATATTTAATCCGATATTAATTTTTTACCTTGTGATAATATTATGGATCTCAGTATTCCTCTAAAGCGATGCAAGTTGAATCAGTCGACTACGGTTGGTTTGTCTCCATTTTAATAGGGTCATAAATGCACTTAACTCCAAATTAATAAATAATATTAAACGTGATGTGTAGTTTTTTTGTACCCTTTGTATATATCGTTAGGATAGTATGTTTTATTTTTGTAAATAAATTATATTTTTGCTTGATTAATATTATTATTTCTTATTAAAGAAGGTAGATGATGCTGTGGGTACAACTATGAGTCCTTTACAGGTATCGATGCACCTTTATTTCAATACAGGAATTGTTTTCCTCAAATTACTAAGATAAGGTGAGGCACTAGGTATTGCTTGCCCGACATCTATCGTTTGAAATATATACAAAAGAAAAAATAATCTGAGTTGTGATAAGCATAGAGTAGAATACAAATAGATCAGAAATTAAAAATAATGTTGCAGCAGGATTATAAGAATTTTACCATTTCTGAATCATCTCGCTCATCACTTAGTTCCATAAAAATGTCAGTATTAGTAATGTCATGTTTATAAGAAATGTAATATAGTATGCACCAGAGTTTCATGTCGCCTTGTGGCGTCGCGTCAAAGGAGAGAGAACGTCGCATAATGGGCATTTTATCGTCGTGGCGTGGACAAAGAGCTGTTGGGTCGTTAATCCGAGCTCCAACTCTGACATGCTTCCGACTTCTTCATATGGCTCCTCCAGAGGAGTGTCGCAATAAATGAAGTCCCAAGGGCGGTACGGTGTAAAGAAGTTCGGGTAGTAAAATAGTGAAATAAAAATTGTCTGTACATATAATATTTATCATTAAAACTATCCAGGGTAATTAAAAAGACTAACAGGATATTAATCTGTTTGTACACGCACATCTTTGGATCTACTGGACGGATCGGAATAAAACTTATTGTATAGGTATTTGTTAGGTCAGGGCAGGATCTAGGTTATAATAGGTTTTGAAGACATGCATACCTGATGCAGAACCATAGACCAGCTGAATTATAAGAAATATAAAAGTAATGCCATAACAAAAATCGTTGAACGTGATAAGCACTTGATAATTGAATCAATGATAAATAAAAATCAAGGATCTGGTACGCCTGGTGTAGAACATGTCTGTTTGAACATCTGATATCTGATCTGGTTAATATAGCGCCTTAGGAAAAGTTGATCAAAATGATGAGCACTATCTGTTGATATTTAAAAATGGAGGTCTGATGTTGAATCTCAACGGCCAAACGAAACTTTAAGAGATATAAATGAACTGCCTTTGAACCAATTGTGCAACGTGATGAGCATTTTCTACTGACGTACCAAAATTTTATCATCAGCTTCTCAAATGGAATTGGAAAAGCTAGCTATTGCGGTAGCTATGTGTAAAAATACTGTTATTTAAGTACTACATACTACATACATTACTAAAAGAAATCATATACATTTAACTAACATTATTATTTTTTGAAATTGTGTACTTATACTGATCGTAAATTGAAAAGTATATCTGAAGAAATATATTTTTTTATTTGTGTTAGATAGTCTATCTGTCGAGGTGGAAGAACAATAACAGATATTGTAAGTACAGGAGATCTTAAGAGTATTCGTGTGTGCTGTGTGCGCTGAGTATTTGGATGTATGACAAAATTGTTTTTTTTTAAAGTTCTTAATAGAATTCGCGATAGCATATGTCTATCTCCTGAGAAAAAATGACAGTAACCAAATACTAAAGTATTTGAAACTATACTCGCGTAAATATCGCGAACTTTAAAGATTTTATTATAATATACAGTATTATTCCATATACAGCTAACAAATTAATACGTTATATACGTTAATCGCTTTATATAGATCAAAATTACATTACTTTTACCTTGTTACTATTACAGCATGTCCATAAAATGATTAATTTTTATAAAAGATCATATTATAGTTTTAAAAAATTAAAATGCGAAAATAGAGCGTGTGTCGTACGACTTGCGGGCAACGACAGGCACAGGACGTAGGCGGTGCGGGGCGTGCGGGGGGAGTACATATTATGATTCCACTTGTTTTGCTAATTTAAAAAAAAAGAGATTTTCAAAACTAATCTAAATAATACACTACCTTCTATAAAATTTTATAATCTTGTAGATCATACTAACTTTCTACTGCATTTCGCTTAAACTAATATCTTAAAATGTATCAGCGTTTCAAAATGCAGGAGAGAGCCGCAAATTCGCACTTTCAGGAGTAAATTATAAAAAAAATTTGTATTGTTGTCTAAAAACATTTTACATTGTATATATAAAGATATCCCATACCTACTGACACTTATAATTTGAGATATTAATTTATTATCTTTAAGAATATTGAAACAAATATAATATAACTTTTTTTTTAAAAATTAAAGTTGAAAACAACCAATTCCGTATCTTTCTATTTAATATAATCATTATTAAAAATATTTTTTTTTATAATATTTTTTTATTGTAATATTAATATTATTTTAAAGATTGACAATGTAAGAAATAGAAAGACTAGCCAAAGAATGGCGGTGGATATGAAAATAATATAAAAAAATGTGTTGGAATAATTTGGACTATAAATTTGCAGCCTTCATCATTGCACAAATTTGTTATAAACTTAACAATGAAATACCAGCGACGGTGGCACAGGGCAAAAAGGAAGACATATACCGTAGACTCTCTCTGGAAAATAGTTGAAAATATTACACATACATTTCACCCCCCTTGCCCTGCGGATGAGGTGACTCGCAGTGACAAGAAAAAGCAATCGCGAAGTTGATGCAAAGCTTTAGATTCTCGTCTTTCGGGTCGACCCCACATTACGCATGTGAGAACATATGCCCGATTCAGTTTATTTAAGCGGACGAAAAATTTGTGCCTTTTCGCAATTAATTTAAAATAAGGGGAAACTATAAGTCTAAAGTTTTGATACAAAAGGTATAGATCTTTTTATTACTTACAACTTTGCATTAGACTTTTTTTTCAGTTTTAAAAAAATATTTTAAAAAATTATTGATCTTTTTATTTTTGTTATATTTTTTACTTGCTACTTTTTGTAGCTTTTCGCATAAATATATAGGTAAAAGGAGAAGTAACAAAACAATTACATTTTTGATACTTTATTTAACATCTGGTCATATAACTTATAGCAATTAACAATATTTCACAAACGTCCATCAGCTCCGAAAAGCTAGCAACAAATGAAGCCAACGCTAATAGTAACACATGCAAAACATCCATTTTATATTATACATTTAAAAGAAAAATTATACAAGGATACAATAACAGGATAAGTGTTACTTATTATATATGAGTAACATTTTCAGTATTTGTAAATATAATATAGCTCATTAAATTAAATAAATACATTTAATTTGGTGGACATGGTCCATTTCCGAAAAAACATGGCGGATCTACATACACAAGATGTGGAGTATATATTACTAGTTTTTTTTTAAATCATGGCTTTATTTGCGTTGTGTAATTGTTATTACTTCATTCATGAACGAAACATGTTTTTCTGAATATATCTTTTTATACTTCATTTTATTTCTATAGTAAATAAACTGAGATAGAAATTCATTGCGGATAATTTTATATTTTTATTGCCACTTTTATGTTGATAATATAAAAAAGAATTAAATATTTTTTTAAATTGAAAATATTGACATAGGTACAGCAAAACTTTTTTATATTTTCGAATGCAGTGTGATGAGCCATTTAAAATATATAATATATTTTTTAAATATTTCTATATTTCAACAAAGTAAATAGGTATAACCTTTTATATTGATCTAACAAAATATCAGCGATTAATATTCTTTTATAATAAAACATGTAGATCACTCAATTTCGCGCGTCCCTAAGTTTTGCATTTGTTATTATTAAAGTTTCATATTTTAAATTCAATACGTTTGCTTGGCTTCATTTTGTACTAATTTAAAGTTGGAGAGCGTACAGGTCCGGACTTAGATATATTATCTACTTAAATGATTAATCATGTTAGCAGCATTACAATCAGTTGGTATAATATATGGTCCGCTAATATATGCAAACACGTGGAGTAAGCTAGGAATTCAATTTAAAATATAAAATTACTTAATATATTATATTTGAACTTCACATCAGAAGTACCTTCTTCTTGCGTACAACATGAGTAAATGAACAGTTGTGCCAACACACGAGTATTTTTCTAAACATTCACTAATCATCTACTTTTAAGAGTATTTAAATTTAAATTGACATTTATAATTGATGCACAAATGCACGTGTCGTCTAACATTATTCTAATAGCAAGTACAATAACAACACAAGTTTACAAAAATATGTTTTAATACCTACAGGGTAACGTTGATCACAGAGATAGATAGATTTTAAGACAAGGACAGATAGTTAAGAAGATTTTTATTTTAATCAACAACAGACAAACATACATTATAGTTGAATTAATTTTAATTTAATCAATAATTTTCAAATATTGTAAGTATAATTTCATTTGGTTTCTAAATTTATGTCACTTTGATTTTTAAATCTTAATCTTCTTGCGTAAGCCCTAATATAAATACAATTAATTATATTATTTTGACAATACTTTCCTATTAAATAATAAATATACATAGCATAGAATGGCAAACGTAAAGCTATATATTATTGTCACTACCTACAATACTCATTTACTTTACATATTTGATTTAAAAAAAAAACTGTAAGCACAAAAATACAATTAACGTATAATTTTTTTATAGCATTTAACTTTATTAAAAAACAAAACAAAAGAAAGTGTATTTTTGTAAGTTTTTAAAAAATATGTAATGAAAAGGCATTTCCATCGCAAGTTTTTGTTTATTTATTAATTTAAGCGTCTCAATGACTTGGTCTACAAATATGGGGGGCTATAGGTAAAGCTGTAATGGAAGATTTATAGGATTTTGTAATATTTATTAATATTATCCATAATAGTAACGTTAACAATAAAACAAATATAAACAATAATATTCTACTTTAAATATATTTTAAGTTTCTTTTATTGACCATTAACCCAATGTTATTTGGATTTCTGAAAGAGATCAACACATAGGTACTTAATAACAGAATGTAACAGAACAAATAGAACAATTATATAATATTATAAATTGAAATTAAACTAGAAAAATTTAAAAGGTATATAAGAATATAAGTAGATCAATAAATACATCAAGGAAGGTAATATTAGAGGTAGAGTATTAAAATTAAGTTTATGTTACAATTTGTCATTGGAAAATATTTTATACATCAGTGAAATGTCTATCGTAAACTACATAACCTTTACATATTACTGAAAGTGAAATAGTAACAATACCTATTGTAACTCTACGTGCTCTAAATTTGTGGTATAAATATTTAATTCGTCATAGCGTCGTTGTGTTGTCCGTTTTTTTTTTACTTATATTTAGTCTATATTATGGCCAGGCTGAGACTTAATTAATAATAATATAATAATAAATACCAATAGTTATTTTTTAATATTTTAAAAACTATTTTCCTTCTTTACCAATATTTCTTTTTATACGTTTCGATATAATACCATAACAAACTTATTTTTGTCGTTCTCTTTCGTCCAAAATCAGTTCAAACGTCCGCAAACTTAAGTTTGTCAAATTTTATAAATTGTACTCCTCCGAATCGATTCGGAACCATCGGTCTTTTATTTGCTCGATTTTACGTATTCTATTTCCACTTTTACGTATGTAACCTGTTAATTAAAACGATGTACCGATATTTTAATACAGATCATATTTATTAAATGGGCAGTAACCGTGATAATGACAATTGCAATATAACTTATTTAAGTGAAAATTGTATTTTTTTTTGTTAAATTGCAATATTTAAAATGCTATATTATTTTTACGATTTTAATTTTCCTTGCAAATGAAGAATTATTAGTTGAACAATAGTGATAATTAGAAGAACCTAGCTCCAAAATACTTCGGAACACTGATTAGGATATATTTTTTCCAATTAATCGCACTAAAACTAGGCAAATATCAATATTTTAATGATTTGTAAAGTTAATCCACACTAAGGATAGGGAAATACTTAAAGAAAACATAAAAATTTAAACGCAGCGGGATTTGAATCCACGCCTCATGGTAACCGTCCCAATATCCATATAATATGTTAATGTAGAATAAGCACTTAAGTTTTTGTGTTGATGGATGGATATATAACACGGTAAAGTAAAATTAGTTTAAATTATATATCTTAAGTACAACAACGAAAAATTTGACAACAACGAAATAATATAAGCATAAAACGACTATGAATGCCTTTATGAACATAAAACTCTATTATTTTCTTTTAGTACCGGTACGATTCTGATGAAAAATCCATATTATCAAGTAGTAGTATTTTAATATTTTAATTATTACAATTAACAATATGGGTGAATATTGAAATGAAATAAAAAAATTAATCTTGAAGTTGAAAATAATAAAACTAATAGCCTACCACAATGTGGTCAGTAAAATATGACTTTGTGCGTGAAATATATTTACAACGTAATAATGATTCGAAATTAAGAACAAAATAAGGAATACAAATGAATTAATGCTATTTACAACAAATTAAATTAACCATAATTGTTTTTTTCTATAACTATTAATGTCTATACCAGTTATTAAACTGGTTATAAAGAAAAATTTTATCGATGTGTGATTACATCACAAGATTTTGGCGCGTATGTTATAACCCTAATAAAACTTAACAAAACGTGTGGTATATAAATTATTTTATTAATAAACAATACTAACAAAATAACATAGAATATTTCATAATTTATATCTTATCTATGGCTACATTTACATGGATACGTTTGAAGCGCTGAAACGCCTACGACTAAATTCACACGGCACTTTTGATTTTAACAAGTTTAAGCTTATATAAAAGGCTTTCCAAATAATACTTTTTACAGCATACTCTACTATTTAATGCAAAGAAATTTAAAAATATTATACTGCATGAACGAGGTTTTAGAAACGAGAGACGAGAGCAAGAATGGTGAGTAAGGACAGTATCAAAGAACGATACTTATTTATAAATAATATTGTTTTTTTTACGTAAAACATGTACGTATGTGTTTCATAATAATAACAGCAATGATTTTTTGCAAGTATATTAATATTGTATTAAGGCCATTTTAATTTTAGGCTGAATAGTGAAAAAATTTTTACTCTGTTGTCAAAAATACGAAAAACTCATTATGACAGATCGTTTTATAATTTTCTTCATTTATTTAATATTTTTCTCTCATAAGTATCGCTGTCTACATATCAATAATATATCAAGGAAGTTTATCACCCTTATAATTTGTGAGTAAAGTGTCAAACACATACATACATACACCGAGTAACGAGTTCAAAATCTATTCTAGTGACTTTCAACAGTTGTAAATACTTAACGGATGAGTTAGAACTCTATTAATTTAAATTTAAAAACTTTGCTTCGAAGTTTCATAAAACCTTTTTTAAACATATTTTTATTAATTAAAGAAGTATTAAATACACAAAACAAATATCACATAGGAATGTGTAAGGTAAAAAACAGTGCTTAAATTTTTTACTCATTCATCATACACAAAAAAAAAATTTAAAAAAAAAATTACAATTACAATACTTCAAAATGATATACAACTTCGAGTACACAAAATAAAGATGTATAAACGTCGAAGCAAAATCCTCACACAAAATAATTTAATAGATAGATTCACAATCAGGAGGATGGAAGTTTCCGAAGATGTTCAATTCGTAAAGACTTGCGAGTGTTATGAAGAGCAAGTACCAAACCATCAGCACTGCTCCAAATTTACGGTCGAGCTTCCAGCCGTTGGCGTGTGTTGCTACGACGAGGAAAATTACCGTCGAGAATAAGGATAATGTTGAGTAGATTAGACCTGGAAATTAGTTTTATCTTTTTAGTTTATAGTTGTGTAAGCTGCCGATAGTCCCCCCCCCCCACTCGCCCTCCACTCGCTCATAAGGCGTAGCGTTGATTTCCGCCACTTTACGTCACGCATGCAATGTCTCGAAAACTGAGCGTCTATTCTGCTAGGAGGTAAAAACGTGAGCTGCTTATTTTAAATTTATTATTGTGGAGTGGAGTGTTATTTCTATTTTGGGTTCCCTCTGCTGTATAAGTACAGAAAGTGTTTTTATAATGTTTTTTTTTTTATCTTTAGTGTGTAGAGTTATTACTTAAAAAATAATAAAAATATCATTCCCTCTTGCCAAATGATTGTTCTTTGCAATAATCTAAAAATTTCGTAGCGGAAATTTGTAAAAATCACAGGTACAGAGTTGCTAACAATGTAATAAGTTGTAAAAAAGCATATAAGAAATTCGACGCAGCTTGAGCCGCTGCGTTTAAATTTTAATATATTTTTCTTTTGTAAAGTATCGTAGTGTCATCCATCTTGTATCATAAGTAAAACTCCACTTCTGAGTGGATTTAGCAAAAGGTGGCAAAACGAAGTTTCGTGCCACTAGACTCTCTCTACCTATCCTATATCAAGGATGCGACACGTGACTAAAAAAAAGGAACATTTATACCTTTGCTAATAACATTAACGTGGCTGCCGGGGTGTATGATGGCGGTCTGTATAAACCACGGCAGGCCAAGGCACACCAGGATGTCGAACACATTGGATCCCACTGCGTTTGATACTGCCATGTCTCCATATCTAGGAATTTACATTAGTTTTAATATACATATATATATATATATATATATATATATATATATATATATATATATATATATATATATATATATATATATATATATATATATAAAACGAACATGTCAATAAATAAAGTAATAATTAAAAAGAAGTAAAAAAAAAAATATAAAAGAATTAAGATACTACATATAAGAGTATACATAATATTATGTTTATAGAATTACCCTTCTTTGATAACAGCGAGTGAAGAAAGTGCATCCGGGACGGACACTCCCGCTGCTACGAAAGTTAGACCCATAACAGTGTCCGGAATGCCTAGAGTGTAACCTGGAATATTATAATAATTATAATTGATAGATACGTCATCATTATTATGTATAATCTATAATACAAATATGTATCATGTCAAATGTGACGTTTATTGTGCATCAAAGTGAAATGTCGAAAAGTTTAAAATGTTGCCTAACTGATTGTTCAAAATCAATTTCAAAATATTCTTTATTCAAATAGGCTATTGCAAGCACTTTCGAATCGCCAATTAACATAAGTGTCAGTATTGTCAGTCCTTCAAGAAGCTACCACCAGCTCGGAGGGCTGTTCTGCTGAGGAGAGCTGGCGAGAAACTCAATAGTTGCTCTTTTTAATGTAAATTTACAATATATTTACAACTGTGGTTAGTCTCCCGAATGAGCATTAACAGTACTTAACTCCACACACTAACATCCGTATAATATTCTTGGAGTGAATAATATACTTTCCCTAATAATATGTCTTTAATATTGACTTTAAATTGCTCGAAGGGTAAGTCTGTAAGTATTTGTGGAATTTTATTATACACGCGTGTACCTTGGGACATAAACGATTTGTTTACCTTCTGAAGGCGAAAACTAGGTGTAATCAGCTTATTTTACTCCTTGTATTTATACCGTGCTTATCACTGTTCTTTAGGTAACTGTTTATATTTTTACATACAAACAAAATATTATTGTAGACGTATTGTGACGCAACCGTAAGAATATCCGCTTTATTAAAAACTTCTCGCAAAGAATCCCGAGCTTTCATGCTGTAAATGACCCGCACTGCTCTTTTATGAATTATAAATATTGATTCAATATCTGCAACATTGCCCCAAAAGCAATATTCCATAGGACAAGATGCTATGAAAATAACTAAAATAAAAATATTCGAGCAGTAATATCGTCTGTAGGCTGTCCCACTTTTCTAACAGCGTAAGCAGCAGAGCTCAGTCTACTCGCAAGGGAAGACAGGTGGGTGCCCCATTGAAGTCTCGAATCCAGAGTTATTCCCAAAAACACTGCGAAGTCAGTGATGTTAAGAATTTCATTATTGAGACTTAAGTTAAGCTTCTGTCTCTTAACATTGGGCATAGTAAATTCTATACATTTAGTTTTTTTCGCGTCCAATATGAAATTATTAGCGGTAAACCAGTGAAGAATCTGCGACAGTGCACTGGTTCTTTCAGTAAGTTGAGATAATTTGGTATAACATCACTCTGTACTCCGCTTTCCGCCCAGACTATTGTAATGTGTGAAAGTTAAAGTGTCAAAAACCAAAGACAAACATTACACTTTTTGCGAATCTGATTATATCAAATTAAATTGTGATTAAGATTTACACAGCCTCCGTTATGATTATTTTAAGTATTAATTCACTTAGAAAAATTCTATATCTGCCATTACTTTCAAAATACAATTACGACAAATTATTACAAATTATTACGACGATTATATTATAATTATACTCGCGTAGGTTTCCTTACTCATACTTACCAATAATAGTAATCATCCAGACCATAAAGTACGAGTAAAAAGATATCCACAGCATAGATATAATGAAGGTGATGGGATACCACCGCCCTCGGCAGTCCGGCATCGTGTGGCGACACGACCAGTGTATGGGGAACGCGACGTACCAGCAGATCAGTTGTAGATGATCTGGAAGTTTTAGAGGTTTTTATTTGTTGTTTTCTTTTTACATAGTGTAATTTATTATTTGTTAGAGGACTCTTTGAGACTCTTTTTTTAACTTCACGCTGTATTCCACACATAGCTGGGTAGGCAGAGGGAACCGTAGGTAGAAGGAACCAAGAGTTAGGAGACTCCGTTCCCCACCTTTCGAGGCAATGCGTAGTGAGTGGCGGAACTCAACGCCAGAGCGAAGGAAATGAACATAATTCTTTCTCCCCGAGTGGGAATCGAACCAACAAACCGTTGCGTTTACAGGCAGACGGTGTGCCTCTGCACCACGGCGGTCATAAATATATGTAAATATTCAAATAATACTCCAAAACAACTCGTACAACATATATCGTCTAAAAAACAGGTTTGTTGAAAATGACTGCAAAAATGTAAATGACATGCACAAATAAAAAAATATTTAATTATTGTATTTTATATTACTGTAGAAATTATTGAATTGTGTTATTCTTACTAGCTCCAACGGGTTTGACCAACGGATCAACAGCCGTTTCCGGGTTATAATCCTTTGCTTTGTAGTACGCGGGCTGTGCTGGTGCCTGAAAGATAAACACAGTACAAAAAATGACCATCTTATATAAATAAAGAAGAACCTAGCGTCCAGACGACATAGCGTGTTGGGTGGCGGGACTCAACGCTCACCGTGGGGAAACGTAATAAATAATTCAATAATAATGTGGATCGAACCCACTGCGTCACAATTACCTTAATTGAAGTTAACTTCGTCATTTAAACTAATTCCCATTATACATAATGAGTATGATGCGGCATAACTTTTAAATACATTTTCCTAACCTGCTGCACGGGTTGGTTGCTAGTCGGTTGTGGTTGGTCTTGCTGCGGCTGGCTCGGCGACTGCGCTTCTTGCTGCCCCATGGTGTCTCCCCACGACTGTGTGGGCTGGGTTTGGGGCGGTTGTTGCTAAAAGTGGGATATTATGTACATATCTATATACCATAAATCAGCAAGCTGTATATTACTTTAATAAAAAGTATGTGTACTTATGTTAAACACGTGGTATTGTGTTATATTTAATTTATTAATTTATTGTTTATTATTATATATATATAAAGGTTTCTTACAATGCCTCGTCATATAATTTTTAGTACATGCACTAAAATACTGTATGTTCATACTCTAATGGAGTATGAAACTAAATTTTCGAAAACGGAGACAAATAAATAATTATTAGCGGATGAAACGATTTATATCTACAGTAGCGACCCGCTCGCGGCTTCGCCTGCTTAAGTAAGCTAAGTGTTTGTCGTTTTAGTAATTTTATACTTACGACACATTGCAATTCTTCAACTTTTCACGGATTTATATATTTTCGAATCACTCTGTACATGTTTCTGTACTGTACTGTATATGTTTCTTGAACGTAACTTTTGATACTATTAGGTGAAAGTGCAATTTACCCATTGTTATTTAGAAATAATCGTTTCTAAGCCAATATAAACTAAAGCATATCATACTTCTATGTTCATATTTCATTTATGGATTTAATTGAAATGTACACTAATTAAAATGTATAATAACAAATAAATGGATAGAATGGAAAGAAATAGGTTATTTTTACTCACCAATGAGGTTTCGTCCCATGCTCGGTTTGCATCCCACATCTGATTCGGATCCCATACTGGAGCGGGCTCTGCGTTGTACGCCACATTGTCGTACGCGCCGTCGGGATTGTACGCTGCGGAATTTGTTTTAATTACTAAAATATCATAGTAATCATTTATAGTAATTTAATATTTATATTAAAATTGAATTTATGAATTAAAAATCTAGTATTAAGTTATGTACGTAGTAACATTCATTAATTTAAAATATTTGGTTTTTTACGCTGGTCTCTTGCTACATAAAGCCAGTAAAAAAGGATACAAAAGGATATAAACCTACCGGCTCAGAAGACAGTTATGTTGAAAATAGACTTTACAATATAAAAAGTACAATTACATTTTTGTATTGTAATTTAACTGCAGCAATGTCAGCTTTAATTTCAAATGATATTATTGTATCCTCAAAAATTAACATGTTTTTCTATATTAGAATGTCAGAATTGCCAAATGTAGAATACAATGCGGCATTTTTATTACAGACACTGATATGTTGAACCACAAATGAATTATTTACTGTTGGAACTGTTCACTTACTAAAATTTTATTATTTAATACATTGGTATTAAATTTAAACGATCTCAATTCCATACATTTATATTCTTTAAATATTCGTGGACAGTATTATAAATAAGGTTTACATAATAACACTCGCTTAAAATTTCCATGGTAGAAAATTTAAAGGATATTGTAGAATTTTATTGTATATTATACAATACATAATTATTGAAATACGATGACTTTAAAAAAGTTTGTAAAATTGTGATTTGTCAAGATAAATACCTTACGTGACATTTAAATTGTTATTTTTTTATATTTTTGTTTATTTAGTGTTGTTATGATTTTACTAAACAGCTTGAGCCTAGGCTGGCAGTATAATGGAGAGGAATATATTTGTGCATGCATAGCTTTATTCTAACGCGATGCATATAAAAAAAAAACTGGGACTCATTTTGCCGACGATTTTTCCTTTTTGCTAATTGTCATTGTCATATATACGTACAAAAAATATTTTCGAAAACGATTGCAGTGATTTGTTTAGATTCAAATAAGGAAACTAGGGAACGAGGAGTTCATCTGAAAATTGACTATTATATAGATCTAAAAGGATGACAAAACTTAACAGGTTATAATTCGAAAATTTATAAATCCCTTAGTGAAATTAAACTATATCAAATATTCTCATTGAAACTGATTTTAGAACGAATATTGAACATGTACTCAAATTATATTAGACGTAATATTTCTATAGTAATACTTTCTCTTATATAATATTAGATCATAATTTACCTGCAGGTGGTTTAGATCCGCCTTCATTCTGTCCGTCCATCTCAGTGTATTGTCCTTCGGCCGCGGGTGCATTGGGCGCTGGTTGTCCTCCAGCACTCCTGTTATGAATATTATTTCATTTTATGAGAGTATCAATGCAATGCATATTATTTTAAAAGTGGAGATATAGCTGATTGACAAACATCGAATTATTAGTGTTTAAACACTCCGTTCGCGTATTTTGAAACTCAACGGTGTACTTTATCCATCAGTACGGAGAATTGATAATAATTCATATATAAATTACTGTTTCTAGTGAAAACGGGCGCATGATCTAGTTAGTGTAAACTACTACTACTAGTAGTAGTATCTACTACTAGTAGTAGTAGCTTACACTGCTTAACAGCGCCATGATGTTCCGTTAAAAAAATATTTAGGAACTATAAATAATCCCAAATAAAAATGACTTACTTATAAGTAACAAGCGCCGCCTGTTCCTCTCTAGATGGCAACTTAAAAGGCAGAGGTAGAGTCAGCGCCCATTTCTCCAACGCGTTGTTGAAACGTAAAGCCACACAGTAGACGCCGTACATGATCAGCATGAAGAGTGCTTCCGGCCTGGAAAATTATGAAATTTAAATATATATTGTAGGTTCGACTCCCATTTAATTTATTTGCTCTGGTAAGAAGGTAAAGTGCCTATGCAGTCCCTGCTATGCAATGTATTAGAATGTAGATATTTTATTTTCCATTGTTTCTCTTTATAACGCTTATTATATTTTATTTATTTTAGTACCTAATAAGTCATTTCGTAAGACATCCTAAGAGTAAGATCCTAGTGTAGATACTTATATATCTTTCTTAAACCTTTCCAGTGTTTTAAAATTGCATGATGCTATTGCTCGTTTTGTTTTACCAGATCAAAGAAATAGATTAAATACATAATATAACAATTTCTTCGAGTGAGGACTACACCTCACTATGGTATCAAATATATTAATAAATAAATAATTTCATTATATGGCACATTGAGTAGCAAAACCATACACTAAACTTGGCATTAAGTAGTAAAATTCTCAAAATTATTCAAATCAAACATTATTTGTAGATGTCTATGGGCGAGGGTGTCCACTTAACATCAGGTGGCCCTTCTGCTCATTAGCCTACTACTTCTTCTTCTTCTTCTTCATGGCATTAGTCCCGGCTTCGTTTGCCAGGGTCTGCCTTTCGACTAAGCTTAGTTCGCATTCTTAACAAATAAAAAAAAACACATCTTACCAAGAAACATATCCATTGGCAATCGTACAAAGCATAACCAAAATAGAGACGGCGTAGAAGAAGCAATCGCGGCACAGCGGCCACCAGTTGAGGTGGGAGACGGTGCCGGCGCAGAGAGCGCACACGGATATGACGAACATTATGTTGAATACCGCTGAGCCTATCACACCGGATACACCTGTATGGAAAAAATATAGAAATTATTGAAAGTCGTAGGTTTTTGATTTATTTAGGTATATTATTTGTATGTGGCATACATTAATTGATTTTAATCATAAATTAAAGTTACAAATAATGCATATTGTAAAGCGTATTCAATAATAAGAGAAATAACAAAAGTGTACCGATATCATCTTGTGCACAAAACACGCCGATGACGACAGTTGCTAGTTCAGGTGCGGAACTGCCCGCCGCCATGAATGTGGCGCCGGCCACGTCGGGCGCCAGTTGTAATTCTGTTAGGAAACTATATAGATAAATATACATCCCGTTGGCAGAACTCAACTCTTCCTTTTCTCACAATCAGAATATCAAAAAATCAAGAAGTAAGCCAAATTGTCTTCTACATTTAGTTGTTTGTAATGGTAGAGTTTTGTGTACATAAATATATAAAATGTGCATTTAACAAATAAATATATTCTATTGTTGCAACACTGATCTTTTATGCAGTTACAAGTTTTAGTTATTTGGAAATGGTATACATGGAGAATGATCTTATTTTACAATATTTAAAGTTATTTTTCATTATATTCAATTAAAAATATAAAATATTTAATAAAAATAAATAATATAATTAATTAGTTTAAAAATGACTTCAAAGTTGAAGTTGAAGATACTGTAGGAAGATCACTTTAAAAGCACAAGAACCTCCCAGAGGGCATGTATGAAGAGGTTAATGACAGTCGTCGGGGCGAAAGAGGTATGCATGGACAGTAGCGTTTGGGGCACCGTTCTCTCCGGCTACCACGCTAGTGAAGCTGATTCGTGAAGCTAATAGAATAGAATAAAAAAGACCGTAGTGAAATAAATATTTCTTAAAATTATCTCCACTTACCTTCACAGATCCTATCAAGACTCGACACGAAGTATTCATCGCACACGATGGCTAGTCCTATGAAAGTGAATACCGCGACTAACACGTGTAAGATGAGGCCGCCGTGACGTCGCGCCGTTTGCCCCATCAGCGGGCGTGGGAACTGAAACAATATAAAAAACATATAGTGGGTAAAGGACAAATCTGTAAAAGAAATCTGGTATATGGGCATTTGAATTTGTAGTTACCAAATGTTGCTATTATTATACAAACAATGTCCCGAATTCAGCTGGAAAACGGAAATCGGAGTCAAGCAGAGTAAGTGTCAAGGTATAATGTTCTCTCTGCGTGCACTGTTGTATGCAGGATGAAGTTATAAGCTATTAAATAAGTAAGAGTAATAGGTACTACAAATTTGATTTTTTTATAATCCAACAGGTTATTTGACATTAATATCAGCTTGATACCTCAACGCGATTTTGAGAAAATGATCTTTACAGACAGACAGACAAAGTGATCGTATAAGAGGTCGGTTTTGTCATTTTCAGGTACGGAACCCTAAATAAACCTTTAAAAAAAGTAAAATATTTTTATAAATATTTGATACGAAATGTAGGTATAGAGAGAATTTTATAAACGAAAAAGTTATAATGCATTATAAAAGATACTCAGCGTGCGGTCAGTTTAAGACGGCAGCCAAAATCCCTTCAAAGAGAATATTGTGCCTCTTTTAATTTAAATATTATATGACACTATCGTGGCTGACTTGGGAAGCGTCTCATGATTGAATAGAACAACAGAAACAATGGTCTATTTATAAGTATTTTTTTGTTTAATTTAATTTGACAAATTGGGCTATATTTTAGGCCTACAGAACAGGCAGTTCCCGTGAACAACACTAAAAAATATAAGAAAACTGTTTTAGAGACAAGTAGGAGAAACCAAAGCCGCATTTTATTTTTCCAGAGCGAAAAAATGTAAATATTTTAATGTGATTTGAATCCACGGCTATCTCTTTTACAGAGGCTATCCAAATATGCTACGATCGTAGCTTTATAATTTTACAATGCTTCTGTTTCAATCAAAGGGTTTTTAAATTTATCCATATAATACGAAATAATTTCTATCGGGCATTCTCATAATGTCAGCAAGTAGGTATACCTGTTCTATGGCCGGAGGTGTGCAGTTTCGCAGTGGATGAACGGTCGGTATTGCATCAATTTCTTCTTCTTTCTTCTCCTCTTCTCGGACCTCTTCTATAGATTTATCCTACAAAACAAATATAGGCATTATTGACAGGTTTTAAAATATGCTCGATATTTTTTGATGTTCTTAGATGTAAGGAAGCAGTGTCGTAAAATTCGCGTCCCTCTGTCTACCCGCTGTATGGGGGAAATACCTTTTTTTTGCTATCATAGAGAACACCACAGAATTATGAAGGCGATATAATTTAAAGAATATGTTATATTTATTTTGGAATATATGTTATTATATGTTGTTTTTCTCACACATTTTATATATTAAAGTAATTCATTATAAAGTTAGTAACTATGAAAATTGTATTGCAAAAAATAAATGTATGATAGCTACCTCTTCGTAGCCAGCATCTTTCTGCTTTTTTTTTTCGCCTGTAACCGGTTCATCCTCTAGACCTTTCATAGCTTTCTTGCCGTTAACTTTTTCCACATTACTGGTCACACCAGGTGTTGCTTCAGAAGCTGATACAAAATAAATGCATATAAAAGTTATATAATAACTTAAGTCTTAATCGTAATAGCAAACTAGTCAAATGAGTTATACCCACACTGTACATTCAGGTCTCGTTGTAATTATCAAAATTTTATAATCAAAATTTTCTAATTAAATATATCTTTCTATATAAATAAATTTGTATCTCTTTAATTACCTTTTACACATTTTTGACACATATGCAATTATGCACTTATTCATATATGATTTTTTTTATTTTATATAATGTAACTTCACAACGTGTCACAAATTTTATAATTAAATGGCTAACTAATATGTTATTAGCCATTTGGAATTTCATGAGTATATGGTATGGGCTATGGTAAGTCGTCACACGTCAGTCAGTCATTGATAGACTAATCATTAGTCTAAATTCCGTAAACATATCTTGAATAGACACTGACAAAATATATTTTTTGCGTCGAGAGTAAATCCCTTCCTATAAGGGTTAGGGACAAAATATGACTATAAATAATAGGCTTATAATGACAAATGCAAATTGAATGTATGAATGGAATGCAATAAGTGAATGGAAGTAACTGAGGGCTGGGAGTGTCCCATTCGATCAAAGTTGTAAATATATTATTAATTTACATTAAAAAGAGCAACTGTTGAGTTTGTCGCCAGCTCTTCTCAGCAGAATTGCCCTCCGAGCTGGTGGTAGCTTCTTGAAGGACTGACAATACTGACACTTATGTTAATTAACGATTCGAAAGTGCTTATAATAGCCTATTTGAATAAAGAATATTTTGATTTTGATATTGATAAACCACGTAAGAGCTTACAGCAAGTACAGTGGTTAAGTTAAGTGGAAATCATTATTATGATACACCTGTCTCGACTATATGGAATATCCAACAAAATAAATAAATCCGAATCCCTTGCTACTGAGATTTACAGTATAAGTGTAGATTAGAATTCTAATAACCTTTAGACGGTTCAGCGTGAGTAGTTTTCATGTCAGGCACAGTTGACACATCCACTTTGTCGTCCGCGGGCTCTGATGCGTTGCTGAGTACAGCTTGGAACACTGAATATGCTATGAAGAATACCGACACCGTGAGCCACCGGTGTCGGCGAGGTCTTCGCATTCTCTGTAACAAGACAAGGTAATTTGCAATTTTTATAATCGATTTTTTTATATATTTAAATATTAAAACACTAGATATAGACTCTTGGTTGGTACGTCGGTACCTTTTTTTACTTACAATTATATATATATATATATATATATATATATATATATATATATATATATATATATATATATATATATATATATATATATATATATATCGAGTTTATTCACTTTTTTTTAAGAGCATGTACTCAATGCACTAAAAGCTTGTAACATGCTCTTATAAAGTACAAGCTGCCCGCCACGATTTTTCACGGATAAATAATGTATAAAATTTTCATTTCAATTTTAAGAACTTAGGTTTTTATTAATTATGCCGTTCTGAAAAATGCGGCTTTGAGTTCCGTCATTTAAAATGTGTTGAATTTGGACGGACACCAGACAACAGAGTGTCTTGATACTATTCTTTCTGTCTACCCAGCTACACAATATAGAAATGTAAAACTGAGTATATTCGATTATTAAAAAAGACAAATTAATTAGGTTATTATAGACAAAAACGTATAAAATTAAATTTAGAAATTAGCCACATTCAAGGAAATAATTGAAATAATTTAATAATTCGCAACACAAGCCACGTAAAGCTGAAGCAATTACCAACACAACGCAAAGCTCTATACGAGCGGTTAATTATACTCGTACATTAAATCAACAGAAATAGTGTAATTAACGAGGCTAATAGCTAATTGTATATTTTCTTCAAAAGGCATTTCGCCTATTAGTTTTCGGAACCAATCATTTTCTTGACCGTCTGTCTGTCTGTCAAGACCATTTCGGGATCGCTTAGAGGCAACGAGCTGACATTATTATAAAATATCCAAGCTGGTGGGACTACCAGCTTGGATATAATCATAAATATTAATTTTATGTTTGATACGATTAAACATAAAAAGTTTAATTTTTGCCGCATTTTGTATGTAACCAATACTTATAACGGTATATATTAATTGCATCGATGGAACCCAACGTGTCTGCCATCAGAGTACCATCGTGCGCTTAGTATGCATTATTAGCGACGATTGATTTAAGTGATAAGTGACAATTATTAGCACTTTCCATTTGACAGCCGAGGTGGAGCCATGAGCTGAAGCTAGTCGTAGATTAGTTGGCATATGTCATCGGTATTTAGCTTTACGCTTTATCACAATTAGCAGGGTAGGTAGAGAGAACATTAGAGTCAAAAGACGTCGTCCTCCACTTTCCGCCCGATAAATTGACTATCCAATCCTAAAGGAATCATTCATTTAGCCATATAATATTAATATATAATTATAGATATAGCAAAAATGAACACATATGTCTATGTGTTGTTATGTCTTCAGATCATCTCACTCACACAGAAATGATATTTTTTTTATTGTATACGTATGCATGTGAAGGACATTGTTAATATCTAATTAACTTTGAAGACTTTATTACTTTATTAAATTTTGAAGACTGGAGCACCTGATATGTAACCTTAAACGTAATAGACCAGAAAACTAGTTTCCACTCATGTGGAAACCTAAGGTATAAGACACTTAATGCAAGTCATAAAGTACACTCGAACGAAGTTACGGTAATAAACTAGTGCCTAATTATAATAAATTTTCATATTTTTCATAACCACGTAATTTATAAGGACCTGAAAAAAATAACCTGCCTACTTCTCTACTCTTCGATCTACTTCAGGCTTACAATATGTAACAAGAAAATTATCTATTTTAGGATGAAAAGTTTACCTGGTAAAATTCAAAATGTTGACAAATTTAAACTCACTTGTAACATTTATGCCTAATATCTTAACTCTTATACAATAATAGAGGCATGGTCACGAATTTTATATACAATATCCTTTGTAGCGAAGAAACTCGTTCCAAAGTAGTACTGCTCTACCAATCTGCTTAACACTTTATTTTTTGATACATAATAAATTTAATTTAGTTTTTGAAGCTTAAATATTAAAATATATATATATTATTTTGAATATATAAATTAAATAAATAATATTTCGATTTCATAGGTGTAAGACTGCGTTTCATCTCAAATGTCAGGCAATGAAAGAAGATTGACGTATCCTACATCTTTATTGGCAGTAAAACCTCTATAGATATTTTAGTAGTAACTTTGTTTTACGATATCATAAAATTATCTTCATAAGTACCAATATATTGGAAGAGAAATTGTCGTTTTTATGATTCAATATATATTAAATTAAATCATAGAAGATTTTGTTTAATATCTTGTACTTTCAGAAAGTCGCTTAAAAGTTCTTTGCAACAAATTTAGTATGTAATTTATTTACTAATGGTGCCAGTTTTAAATTATTTCATAACATATCTAATAAACTCAATTTGATTGTTTTTTCTGTCGCATTTAAAACAAATGTATTATGTTCTTTTATATTAATACCTTTTAATTTTTCTCCATATAAAACCATAATTGAGCGAAGTTAAAAATTACAACAATAAGCAATTTTGAAACATGTAATTAATTCTATTTCATATATTTGTGACCATTCAATTACACAAAGTAAACGTTGTAAAATCATTGTTGAATGCCGAAATCTCCTCAGATTTCGTTTAAGTACCTACATATATGTTGTTTGAACGAGCCCTTTATTGACCTCAAGGGACGGTTCACCTTTTACTCAGGTGGATTGAAACGAAAAAATACTTGCTAAATTTAGCTTTAAGTATATAATATGCTGCCAAGGTGTACCTTATTAGTCAAGGTTCCAATATGTTATTAAAATATATTTACATTCATAACATAATAAGCATTTTATCTTTTATATTTTTGAATTAGTTAAAAAACGGTACAAAACGATATAAATGTCCAAATTAAAAGAGATTTATATTTCTACATGCATTTTTTTATAATATGTACACATTATATTAACTTCTATACTGTTTTATTATAGTAAGTATACCTACTTAGATTTTACTAATAGACATGATTTGTATACACCAATTCAGTAACATTAGTATACTTTTTATAGGTCATACCTATTTATTTATGTTTCGATTATAAAAATATCGTAAAATGATTATTCCATTAATGGTATTACGATTTGCAATATAACGTTTGTTAATGCAGACGACCATTTTGTATTTGCCCTAAATAAAGCATCACAAAAGAGGGAAAAATAAATTTCGGAAAAGATAATATTTTTAATATTCTAACAGCTAACTAACTAGTCAACTGTGTGTATTGTAAGTATATACGTTAAGCTATTCGTTAAATAGTCTACTTAAAGGGTCATCGTGGGTCAGTTAAGCAGTTGTAGGTTCTCAGGGGAACAAGTTACTTCCGTTTCTTTACTCGGCGTCACAAAACGCGGCGTTGAGTTGCGCCACTTGACACTGTTCTCTTAACCTACCATCCTGTATAAAACGTGCTAAAAAATACTTATTTTAATAATTTACTTCAGTAATGTATTTCGTATCTTTCTCCCAATGGCGTTTATATCTGAGAAGATGAAAATATAAATAAAAGTAGTTAAAGCTTGAGAGTCATCTTACAAAAGGCGGCAACCATGAATAATCTGAGGCTGGCCATTGTCACGGAGTCAAGTTTTCAGTCAAACGGGTCATTTGCTAGGCTTCGTGAAAGGTCTCTACCGTTTTTACAAATGAGATTTAAGCTCTATTAGATTATTTAATAGATTTAAATGTACTGGGTTTATTAAATTTAAATATCATCTCTCTTTTTTTTATTTCTGATTTTTCATAAATATATATGTATACTAAAATATGATTATCAGAAGGATTTATGCTGATAAGACATATTCGTGTTTTCGAACAATACATGAAGTAAAAATTTTTTATTCTGTGAAGAACTAATCTAAACTTATTATCAAGACCTAGCCTCGTACTTTCAACTATATTTGAATAATAAAATGATACAGTTCTATGCCGTCGTGTGTTTAGGATCTTTTTTGGTAAGAACATAATATATTATAAATGTAAATAAATTTACAACACATTTTATAAAATTTGTTAGATGGAGCTTGTGTAGAAGTCGCCACGGCATTTGCAAGTTCATCAATGGTCAAAATAGAGAGATTCCCTTTACTCACTCCACAAATATAAAAATGCTATTTATAGAAGAAATATTACTAATTTAAGTTTAGTTCAATATTTTATCCTTTGAACGCTTGATAATTCTCCGTACATGTAATCCAACGCGGCCACATGTTGTTAGCTATTTCTGATATATTGATTTTCGTCAACGTCAAACGATAACGTACCTAACATTGAGATATTTTTTTGTGAATACAATCGTTTAATACGATTTTATACAATTATTGATTTTAGAATTAAGGCCGCTTTGTCGACTGGCAAGATGGGTGTGGGTTCGATGCGACTCGGGTGTAAATCATTATTTCCATTCCATTGTTTTGGGAAGACTAAGCAAGACGTATAGTTCCGCCACTCAGAAAGTAATGCGCTGAATTAGGACTCAAAGTGGAGAACAGAGTGTCTCAATACTAGCTTCTCTCTACCTATAGCTGAGCTTTACCTTCAGCGCAAAGATCAGCTATAGGTAGAGAGAAGCTAGTATTATTTGAAGCTAGTAAAGCAAAGACGGTATAGTTAGTATCCGCCCAAAACACACAATATCTTTTAAATATATAAGTGTCAACTATCTGTATGTATATCTATATTCGTATATAGTTATTTACACGTTACTAAAGGACCAACAAAATATTTTGTCCGACTGTCTGCCTTTCTGTTTATCTGGCTTACTTTCTGGAACTATGGACTTTCATTGTACTTTTTATGCTGAAATTCCCCCGGGATCGGATTTAACTCGGGAAAAACCAAGATTACCGCGTGCAAGCACCCACCACCCTTATAAAATATAGCATATAAAGATTCCATTGTTTTTTTCATAAACAATTATTCAAAAATAACATTGATATGTAATATTATATTAGAATAAACACGAGAACATTGATGATGTTTGATGTGATATCAAAAAAAACGAATTTCTAGATTAGTAATTGTGTAGTGATTAGTAATAGGAACAAGCTATATTTGCAATAAACATGGCTAGTCAAATCATCAGACGAAAACATCCATACAAAATTCGTAACTGGCCATAAAAACCACATTCTCGGATTTATGTTTAATTTTTTTTAATTAGGTCATTGATTATAAAAACCAGTTCACGGTTTTTCCTCTATAGCAGAATAGGCAAAGGTAACCTAGTGTTAAAACACTCCATTTTCATTTTACCGAGACTTTCCATATAGAGTCGACTAGACCGGTCTAAAAAAACTAACTCCTTATCAAGTAATGCAATTACACGAAATATATGTACGGTAACGCGTTCAAAGATCTGACATTTTATCAAGCGAATGCATAAAGGAACGAAATACCTTCCTAGTATTGATCGATGCTCTGTTGATGGAAAATATTATACCAAAAAACATTCTTAGCGCCTTGGTAATAAAGATCAAAATTGACTGTCATATTACCAATTGTTACACTCACTGGAGGGGAATTTACATTATGACTTTTTTAACCTGATTTAGCTTTTTTATAATTTCATATTGGTGACATTTATATTTTTGCACAAAGTTAAAATTTTATTAAGTTTTGATGTATTTTTTTAAGCTTCACGTTTATACATATCTCCTTTAATTCTTTCTTGTACTTTTCGTTTGAATTTTAGACCTTGGGTGATGGATAGGCGGAGTTCAACACCGCGCTATGTCGACCAGAGTGGAAAAAACATAATATATCCGTCGTGTGGAGATCGAGCTTAAAATTACTATGTATTAAACACAATTACTTCCAATACGTTTTTGATATATTTTTATTTATTTTATAAAACCCTATTTCTAAACCGAAGATTTAAAACAAAGATTTTAATCCATAGCCATATCCTGTACAATATGACGCGGGCACGTTTCGAGAACGCTACAGCCGAGTTTTAATAGCAACATATGTAGAATAGGTGGTACAGATAAAATTTATGATATCGAAAATAAAGTGAGTAACATAGTGTCTTATCACTAGGTTCCCTCTGCCTACCTTGATATACGAAAAAACGCACGAAACGTGAAATTAAAAATATCGTGTATTTATAACATAATATACATATAGTTAGTCTTGGGGTCCGTGACGTAGTGGATAAGCTCCAAGAGCGTCGCCTGAGATGGTATGGCCATGTTATGCGCCGATCTGAGAACTATGTCGGAAGGAAGTGCCTTGACATGTCTGTCCCGGGAGTTAGACCACCCGGACGCCCAAGGAAGCGATGGCTGGATGTCGTGACACAAGACATGAGAGCCAATAAATTATCCACTGAGGATGTTAAAGACCGTGCAAAGTGGAGTAGGCTCAGTCGGAAGGCAGACCCTGGCAAAAGCCGGGACTAATGCCAAGAAGAAGAAGAAGATACATATAGTTATATATGTAAATTTAAAAAAATATAATCAAATCAAAACAAATTAAAATATTCTTTTTTCATATAGGCTTTCTATTACAAGCACTTTCGAATCGTCAATTAACATAAGTGTCAGTTTTGTCAGTCCTACTAGAAGCTGAAACCAACTCGGAGGGCAGTTCTGCTGAGAAGAGCTGGCGAGAAACTCAATAGTTGCTCTTTTTTAATGTAAATTTTACAAAATATTTACAACTGTGGTCAGCCTCTCGAATGAGCATCAACAGTACTTAACATAGTAACAACTTAGAATGAGCATAACAGTACGTAACACACTAACATCCGTATAATATTCTTGGAGTGAATAATATACTTTCCCTAATAATATATTTTTAATCTTGACTTTAAATTGTTCGAAGTGTACTTTTTGGCGTACTTTAACAAAATATCAATTACTTTACTTTCCCATCATATGTTAGGTTATTAAATTAGCTAGCTCCTCCTAGCTCTTATTATTAGTAGTCAGTCGTAAGTGAAAGTGGAATCAATCAATATCATATTAGTATACGAGTAATGGTTATTCAAACGGCCATTTCCTTGACTCCTGCCAATTGAAACGTACATATACTTAAGTAATTAATATTATACTTTGTCGATGTAATAGAGAGTAACTGTAGACGAGATGGTCGTGGCTTCGATTCCCATGAGCGGAGAATGAATTATTTTCTTTCCTCGATCTGGTAACTAAAAGAAGCGCGGCGTTGAATTCCGCCACTCAACACGTAATGTCTCAAAATTGGACGGAAAGTGAAGAACGGAGTGTCTTACCACTAGGGGGGTCCCTCTTTCTAACCTGTCATATTTGAAAAAAAAGCGTGACTATTTACGAGCGTATTTATTAATTTCATTTTAAAAAACCTATTATGTTCATATATTTTTTATGATTAAAGCTTTGACTCGCATGTCTCATCTATTGACTTGACGACTTGACGAGAGAATGTGACGTCATGACCCTAATTTCTCCGTTTTCTGACCGAATTAGAGACACTGTGGTGAAAATAGACGTCCTAATTTGTTTAGCAGTGGGGAGAAATGAACATGGATTGCAGTCAGACGCTATGTCACTTACTTCACTTAATAAATCACGTTTACGTTGAAAATTGTTCTAGAAATCTCGATAAATGGTACACTTTATCTACGGGTAATATATTAAATAGAATTTAAGCCCATAGTTGACCAAAGATTCATATATTGTTAGTTTCTAGTTAGTATTTTTTCATTTCAGTCTTTAATTTTAAGCATAATTTTTCAGTAAATTAATAGAATCACGCTTTATCTTACATATAAAAGAGTGCTGACATCGTCTGCCATTTTTTTCTTGCTAGAGTAGTAAAATTCAAATAATTCATTATCACTAGTGGGTTCAACCCACAACCAGATTTACAGTCACAACCATTTGACTTTACAAGTACTTGAATTTAGTTTTGTTAAATACAAAATGTGAAAGTGAAGAAGAATTTGAAGTTGTTGCGTAAAACCCTAAAGCTACAAAACGTATTTGATTAATTATAAAGTTGTTCTACGGCTTATCAGAAGACCTCTAATTTATTAAGGCGCGACTTTATTCAGGATAAGACTATTTTCTTTACGAAATTTTCATAGTGTTAAGTGGAGTAGAGGCTCAGCGATTGTCTGTAAGCGCGACGGTTACTCGGTTCAATACCCATGAGGGGAGAATGAATTTTGATTTTTTCCTTCGCTCTGGTAACCGTTCAGTTCCTCCATTCAACGTGCAATGTCTTAAAAGGTAGCAAGCTGGGAACAGAGTATATTAACATTAGAATACTGAGTGAAGCTTAATTTTTTTTTTGTTATATTAGCACTATATATATAATATTCCTTATTTTCACGGTTCTCATAGGAATTTTGAGAAATTCTTAATCTAGCGCTCCCCTATATTCCTTAAGGAGTTTCTTATTAAACAAATTTCAGATTTCTATGTTGTGTTAATTTACGTCTAGAGAAGATTTTTATAGGTATACAGGTACTTTTATAGGTAATATATAAACAAATCTGGAATGCAAGTATCTGGAAAACTATGATTATGTCATTAGGAGGGCTGTTTATAAGAATTTAAAAAAATATTTTCTGTTTTGATTTTGTCGTAAACACGTAGTTTCATTGTAAAAAAAGTAATATAAAAACGTTAAAATATCTTGATACAGTATCTTAAAGTTACTGAACAGATTTTGATGATACATCACAATACTAAGTTGCTGTCTTTATTGTTTCAATTTTGTAACTATGCTTAAAAACTTTAGCTTTCAGAACAAATATCTCAAACGAAGCGAAAACACAAAGTAGCCAATTATCTCGTAATTACTTTTTTTTATTCTAAAGCATAAATAAAATTATTTATAAAGCCAAAAATCCATATTAAGGTCACACCTAACTTGTAAAATTCGCATCAGTTCATACTGTTCGTATGAACATGTATTATTTTTATATAGGTTAAGTGTGAACTCCACGTTATTAAACTCATTACTTAGAATATATTCATTTTAAAAAATGCTAAATAATATATGGGACGGTCATTTGGCTTAGTCGTAGCTAGTAGTAGCAGCTTATACCTTTTAATTTAAAGCCCTAAGTTTGATATTAAGTTACATATAATTGAGTCAATAAAGAAACTAATTTTCTAAATTGAATAAAATGAAAAAAAATATATTATATGTCATTCTGTTACTGAGACCAAATGGATCTACGGAGCGTAGAAGAAGGTGCCATAGGTATGTATATATCTCGAAACTCCTACGAGAACGGAATAAAATGAGATTTTAAATTTCATTTTCTACGAAAACAGAGTCACGGATTACAACTTGTATTAAAATTCACAGACAGAGTAACTGATAGACAAGAATTGTAACTCAAACGTATGGAAAGTCTAATTTTTTTCATATAGTTTCCTTCGGCAGTTTAAGGGAGCACCAAGAGAAGATGTATCGAATTTAATTGTGTTTTTCAACCAGGGGCTGCGCAGAACCAAAGCAGCTCAAATGAATTATACGATAAAACGAAATGTTTCCATAGTAAAAATGATCGAACATGAATAGTACTTTCCATTGATATATAAACTTCGTGGATCTGGAACACCTGATGTAGAACTGTAATAAGTCAGCTAAACTATAAGAAAAAAAAATGGCTCTTTAGTAAAAGTTGTTGCGAGCGATAAGCATTTTTCATCTACCAGAAAAGGTCTGGCAAAGTCTTGCAAAAAAAAAACTCATCTTATATCGGCAATTTTAGTAAAACTCAAAAAATATTCCATTAAAATAAAAGTAACGCAGCAGATATTTTTTTTTAAATTAATATGTTTTTTAAATCCTACTAATATTATAAACTTTCATTATATGAATATATCTGAAACTTTGTGATGCATAGATGTTTGTTTCAGTTTCACACAACACAAAAAAAAATATGTTTAAGTAAAAAAAGTCTGAAAATTGGCGAATTGAAAATTGAGCTGTTTATATTTTTTCATACTTATAAAAACTTTCATTTGAAATTTTCTTGTTACAACAACTTGTTAATAGCGGAAGCGATACCTTCAGGCGATAAAGTGTAACCAAGAAATCTCGTGGTGTAAAATGCTACAGAGTTTGTAAAAATTTCTTTACAACTAAAACTTTTTTAGCTATCCATCCTATAATCCTATTTTCATTTAAATCAATTCTGGTATAAGGAGGGTGATATCTTTTGTATTTCTTAGATATATTAAGTTTTTATAAGTAATATTATCGAGAAAGAAAAAACAAATGCCGTAACTTCATAAACGCGGCGTTGAGTTCCGCTGCCCAGCATCCAATTTCTGTCTACGTAGTAAGAAAAAATTGTGCTTATCATAATCAATTTCATTAATGATTATTACAATGTTTTTTAAATATGCGACATATGGATATATAAAGGTAAAAATAATAACTTATGATTTACACCTATATTAAACAAAAAGACGGCAAAGAAAAATGAAAATCGATAAATTGAGTGATTCTTTGTCAAATGAAATGCGTTTGCAGAATATTAAAGAGATGGAGGAACAATTTGCTTTGTTGTTGTATGAATTGGAACAAATAAAGTACTCTAAGTTCTGAATGAAATTGTAGAGCACAATTACGAGCGTCCTTTGGTATATTTCTGGTTTTAGCAATTAAAGTATCGAAAATTTATTTAAGTATAGTAAAGATGGCAAATGTTAGAACTTTTTAAGTTATCAAAAGCTTTGAACATGCTGAAGGCCTTCGTTCTGAATTTAAAATACTGAGTGCTGAGTGGTGGATTTCAATGCCGGGTTTTTTCTTACTAGAGTGGAAAGTAAGAAATAATTCATTCCCTATATGTAAGGTATTGAACGTACAACAATGTTGACAGCTATAAGAATTTCCCCTGCGCCACGCTACCTCGAGTAATATGACAGAAGAATATCACATAAAAAATACAGAGTGTCCAAGACAGTAGGTGACAGTAATATATAAATTTCAAATCATTCTTGTGAACATATTTTTTCATAGAAGAAAGAAGTGAAACAGGTCCAAGGTGTATCTTAGTTTTAGATTAGAAGTGTGAATATTGATAGGTAATTTAGTTTGTTTCGCAAAGTCTGTTTGTTATTTATTTATTTAGACAACAAGTCATGTAATATATTTAACGAACTATATCACTCTACACTTTTAATTTGATAATTGTTTGTATTTTAGACTGAAAGAGGCCCGTCGACGCGCAGCTCTACAACGTCTGACTGTAAACACTGGTTGTTGGTGCGATACCAATGAGGGGAGAATGAAAAGAATTCCTTTTCATTTTGTTCACCTTGGTAACAAGACAAAGGGCGGTACTATAATCCGACCTTTATTTTTTTCTCGAAAGATGGAGACAAGGAACGGAGTGTCTTAACACTAGGTTCGCTGTGTCTAACATTATATATGCGGTATGTAGAGAGAAGTCAATAAAATATTTTTACTGAAATTCAAAATAAATCAATTAGTATTCTTGGCTTTTTATATTTAATATATTTAAAATAGGCCTCCATATATTTAAATTCAAGTAATTCAGTTCATAAATAAATAAATATTATAAAAATGTGACATGCTAATAAGAATTCTATTGTCGTTCAATTCTGCAGCATCCACAAAATTTAAAACTATATATATATATATATATATATATATATATATATATATATATATATATATATATATATATATATATATATATATATATATATATATATATATATATATATATATATATATATATATATATATATATATATAATGTTACACATTTGAAACAGTATTATGGAGGGTTTATTATAGGGGGGTGAAAATATCGGCTTACTTAATCTGTTATACCCCAAATACCGTTAGAGTTACGTACATATTCGTATATATTTCAGAAGAAATGGGGGCGTGGGAAGTATGTCAATACGTGGCGACTTGGTGGCGCGATTTTACGCTCAGTTTATAACGTTTATAGGTTAACAAAATATTCAATGCTTGTCGTAGAATGTGTAGAATTTGATATTTATTATAACTATTAGATATTTAATTAGATATTAATTATAACTGCCAATTCGTAAGAAATGTCTTTAGTATAAGTTTTCATAATTAAAGTATAGTACTTATATTTGTACTTTTTTCAGTTACATGCATAGCAGGGTACGACAAGTAAGTGTCTAGATACTTCATTTTTCGTTAGTTTCGTTACTTCACCTAACTTTAAATACCTAATCTTTCCCTGAGTAGAAATCGAACCCATAAGCATCGCGCTTACCGTAATATATTAAAATTTTAAAATAAATGGACAACTGCTTAAGCATAAAATATATAAAACAAAGCACATAATTAAATATTATAATTGTTCTGTAATCATAGGAAAATAAATACAAAATGATGTTCTAGACTATGAAATAATTTATAGAAATATATCTTTGACGGTGAAGCCTCACAACTAACAAGAACGCTTGACCTAACGTTGCGAGCTATCGATATAAGAATTGATGTCACATACTATAAATTGATGGCTTTTGCAAAAATATGAGACCATCGTGGTGCAATAGATAGCGACTGCCTGTAACCACTGTCTTTGTAGGTTCGATCCACAATCGGGGGAATGTAGGTTTTTTGTTCTCTCGCCATTTTTTATTGACATGATGGGGTCTAAGATTCGCCTCTCTACGCAAAATGTCTCGAATTTATGCAGAAGGCGGAAAGCGGAATTTCTTAACACTAGGTTATCTTTGCCTACTTTGCTATATGCGTGATAAATGCTGAAATAAAAATAAACATTGCTTTCAAATTTGTATACTTGAGGTCAATAGCGTAAAAATTTCGTAACCTACAAAAATTCATTTAAAATACTATAAATTTTAGAAAGCTTTTTAAATCGTTGAGTAGGACCACTTTTACACTCATAGCCTAAATGTCAAGTGAGATATTTTTGAAAAAGAGTTTTTAATATATATGGCAGTGACATTTTATAAATCAGAACCAGGTGACTTCATTTGACCTTTTGAATGTAACAATTTGAGTTATTGCAAATTGAAATGTTGACTTGTACTAGTATTTATGTTAAAATTTAAAAAAATATTAAAGCACGATATTTGTATATAACTGAGAAATTTGGTTTAATAAGATATGTTCTCTAAAGTTCAGTAAAATCTGATGCGTTGTCGTATTTAACTAGGCAAGACCTCGTATGCCAAAATTGACATATCAAATTGTAATAATATTATCTCATAAGACATGATCGCATGCGAATTTGATGAGTGCATGTTTTTACTTATTATATGTTTATATATATGTACAACTCCTGATTGGACACTTATAAGGGACACGTATGAGATGCAGTATGAAATCCCTGAGAATATCAGTATCAGTAATCCGTCATCCAGACCGGATATCTTCCTTCACTCCTAAGAAGAATACTAGTAGAAATTACAGTTCCATGTGATAAAAACATCCTTAAAAATCATTCTTTCAAAGTTAGCAAGTATTTCGAAGTTACTAAAAAACTGACTGACCGAGACCGGTAGAAGTGTAGCGCGAGGTATAATAGCGACACCTTTAAAGTTTTTGCTAAAAGATCTCGGCCTGTATAGAATTATCATCAATTAATTTCTAAAACGTACTTGAAGGTGGCACGAGTAGAATCATTTTGAATTTGGTTAAGTAGTGGAAGGAGCTCGGACAGTGGAGGTGAGCGTTAATGCGCGGCTTAAAGAGGTCCCTTTAAAGATAAACCTGGATCACAATGCCAGGCGCTGCTCTCTCCCCACAGCACGATGAGCCTGGCACCCGGTGAATCCATTGAATGCTAAGTAATTCCTTCTCTTTAATATGTTTTTTCCTTAACTTCTACTTATATGCATATACCTTATATAAGTAATTAAAGGGAACCTGGGTGACACTGGTGTCAAGATACTCCGTTCTCCGCTTTGTGGTGGAACTCAAATCTGCCTTTTGTCTTACCAGGGCAAAGAAATGAAAATAATTTATTCTGTAAAACGTGTATCGAATCCGTTTAGTTTCCGTTTAACGTTTACAGTCAGACGTTGTCCCACTGTACGACGACCTATACTTACATTTGTAAACATCGTAATACGATAATATTGTTGCCATTATTATTTAAGATAGTAGAATATCATATTTATCTTCAAATATACGATGACCTGTCACCATACATAATAAATTCTTATCACTTATTAATATATTTCTTGTTATACTTGTTTATTTTTTAAATGGTATTTTACAGTGTTATTTGTTATTTATGTTGACGGAATACAAATCTCTTAATAAATATACAACTGAAATTAAAAAAAAATGCCGACTTTCACCCGAACGTTTACTTGAGAATAACTACTTTTTGGAACAAATTAAGTATACGAGGAAAAATATATACAAAGTATAAATCACACTGTCTATAAACATCAACGAATTCAATCATCCATTATATATGGCATTTATAGATTACACTAATCAAAATATTTATAAGCAGAGTACAGCTGAAATAAAATTTGACACCTTGACCCGATATTCAATATGGTATATAAAGGTGTGAAGCAATGTGATCTATTGTCTCTGAAATTGTTCACCAGTGTTCTAGAATAAGTGTTCCGGAAGCTGGCCGGTTGGGATGATAAGGGTATTGTCGTTGGTAACAAAAACCTAAGAAATCTTCGATTCGTTGACGACATCATCCTGTTCTTCACATTGAATATTGCTAGGACCTAAGCAAAGCAAGCCTTGAGGTGGTGCAAGAGGTGGGACTCGAGATGAATATGTCGAAGACCAAGCTGATGACCAACAGAGTAAAGCGAAAGGTGAGAATAGGTTTAGAGGAGATGCAGTATGACTAAGAATATATATACCTAGACCAAATAGTGTCCTTTCTGTGCCTACAACAGGAAGTTGAAAGACAAGCAGCAGCATCATAGTTGTAATATAATCGTTACAATCTGAATCACGGAACTGTGCTCTTGCATAAAAATCACAGATGTAGGTAGTAAGGTCGCTGCGCTAGAATGGGACTGGACTGGATACGTACATGCTTAAGAAGTCTTGGGCGAAAATCTAAAAGGCGAATCGGTAGACCAGAACGGATATGGCAGGACGAGTTGGACCATTATAAGCGTGACTCTCACAAAATAGCCAAAATAAAAAATAAAAAGCAATACCTGAATAGCACAAAATTGGCAAGAGTGGAATAAATGGAGAGAGGCCATCGTTTGCCTAACGATGTAACAGTTTAGGCTACTATAATAATAATAATTAATAATTTTTTTATCGCTTAAAACAAAGTCGACAGGAACATAATCTAAGGACAAAGATATTTCGTTCCTCATTTTCCATCTAATTTTCGAGACATTGTGCTGAGTAGTGGAACCCATATTATCTTAAGCTCGATATAGAATTAATTCCACTTACTGGATTCCAAAAATTATTTGGAATTGTTAATATTTTTATATTTTTCCAATTCTTTCTAAATTATCCTTCTAATGCATACTTCCATATTAATTATTATACATTCATTCTCTAATCCTTGCCAAGTAAGCCTAGATTATTAAAAACGATACATACGTTGTTTTTACCTACTTGTCTTTTTTACTTGTTGTCTCTCAGTTAGAATACACCTGATTTAAATCTAAATATATATATATATATATATATATATATATTATATATATATATATATATATATATATATATAATATATATATTATATATATATATATATATATATATATATAAATATATAATATATATATATATATATATATATATATATACTATATATATATATATATATATATATATATATATATATATATATATATATATATATATATATATATATATATATATATATATATATATATATATCATTATACTCAAATATTATCCAACTTTAACACTGTACGTACAGGTCAAATAGGTAACCTCTTTTTTTGAATTCGATTAATTATAGGTATGACACGTACTTTCACAACCTAAGCTATGCTCTAATAGGTCTCGTAGAATTTAATTAAGACCTGAACATTATTAATTCATGCCATAAAAGCTATTAAAGACGAGTAACGCATTCTTTATGATAATTCACATTCATAGAATGCCTCTGTGAACGTTCTGAACTATTTTATTATTATGCCTTTCCGTATGGAGAAAAAAAGGGAAAACTAAGTGTGAAGAGTCTTTATTTTTCAATAATATCCGCCAAATCAGTTTGTTCTTTACTCTGGCTTATAAAAAAAGAAACTGTTGACTTTACTTACTTTTGTTTGCTTTTGTGTAAAAAATCTGGGCACCAGACGATACAGGGGTGGGCTCCCGTGGTTCCGTCTATTCCTACGTCCGTGCTCAACGTAGTATTGTCGAAGCAGACCAAAATATTTTTATATATTTAACATTTATTTAAACTTACCATAAATGGACATCGAACTATGAACCAATCATACTTATCATCATACTTATCTTAATCATGCCCTTTCAAACTGCTAAAAACAAATGTCGAAACTCTAACAAAATTGCTTATAACGATAACGATAACTCAGTGAAAGGTTACGAGTTCAATTCTGATATGTGTTATTTATTTACATTTATAGCTTATAATTATCGATACTAATATAATTAAACTGCAGAGTTTATTTGGTTGCCTCTTATAACTATTGGTACGAACAAAAAAATCTCTTTGTTTTGAAAATTGATGAAAGATTGTCTATGACTTCGATGTACCCTCTGTGTGATCACAGTTAGCTCGGGCATTTAGAGTGTGCCATGTGTCAAAGCTTTTGACTACGAACGAAGCCGCAAACAAGAGCTAGTAAATTATACAACACAATTTTTATCACTATCTCCAGATGTATACGAATGAAAATGTTTAATAAATTTGTGGAAAATATATCTATATATGTACATATTAGGTTACTATACAAGCTATAAAGTTTTAACAATATTGTAAAATAGAACAAACTTTCTAAAATGAAATTGCGTAAACAAAGCGCAAACTAAAATAAGAAAAGTTGGGTGTCGTTGTGTTCATAGAATAATGTTGAAACGACTGAGAAATAAAACTATTATTTAGTAATACAGAATTAGTATAATAATTTGTTTAGATGACCAATGATCAACATTTAATATGCTATTAATAAAATAATAAAAAATAATATTTTCTCAAATAATCTATCGAGATCTAGTATGAACTCTTATATATGTACATAGATAATCTATTGATTTACTTAATTAGAGCGAGGGGCCCGGACAGTGAAAGAGAGCGTTAATACTTGTCATAGGGGCCCCTTAACTAGATGGGACACAAGTCCCAGGAACTGATCGTGGCTTTTCTCCCTGCAAAGCAATGGGCATGGTGAACTCTATAAGATTTTTTTTTCTATGAGGACAGTGCTTTAGTGCTTTAGCTTCATTCACGCATCTTCCTTATTTTGGAGGATACTCAAAGACATTATTGACATATTTTTCTTATATAAAATAATTAATTTAGTTTTACGTAGACGAGAAAGTTAACCATTTTGTTTCTACCTATAAATTTGTTTACGCCTAATTGTTATAATTGAAAGCCCATCGTAGCAGTAAATTCCGCTGAGGGTTTATTTCCTTTAGCCTTATAGAGACGTTTACTCTCCTAATATTATTAAAAGCTGTAGGATTAGAGACTCATATAAACTTTACCTGATATATTTTAGTACTTTCACTTTGCTACGACTGATACGAATTATGAACATAGAATTTAAATATAAATATCAAATACATGGGTATTTCTTAGGGCGGGGCACTCTCAGATTAAGTAAAGCAAATCTTTAATCTCGATCTAATTTCTAAAACCTATATTAATATTTGGTTCTTTATGTTATATAACTTTAGGATCTGATAACTTATTTATTGGATACACAACAGTTAATACTTACATTTCGTTTGCCTATTGGTCATATAAATATACAAAAAACAAAAGACGACATATTTAATATTTACGTACATTTCCAAAACTTTTTCTTAAGGAATAATTTAGTATACAGGTGTTAGAGTTATATCAATTACTTTTGTATTTGTTTAAATGTTATTTACAGACTAAGAAACAAAAATAAAAACTATCCAAGAAGAACCATGGTCAAGGGACGCGGGTTCAAATTCCGCTACGTTAAAATTTTCATACGTTTAATCGTATATATAAGCTAGTTTACCTTGCTTTCATAAATCAAACGATTTCCACAGACAATAAGTATAAAACCAAGGCATCAAATCCAATATTATAAAGCGACGACACCTCATTGAGAATTCAAAAGAGCATAAAAGGGTTCTCCAATAAATCTCATTTACAGCTGCACTCGAACCTCTATTATCCTGCTGAAGCGACAGCTATTGGAAGAGAAAAAATGCCAGATATTTATAAATTAAAATGGTAGAATTTCTAATATTGCGTTCAATTTATGAATAATGGAACGATTCTGTTATTATATAATATTTGTAATAATAAGATCTTTGGCTTTCGCGAATTTACACATTTTAAATGGAACAACTCAACTGCATTTATGTCATTTAAAATGGGTATAAAGTAATAGTTGCGAATGATACCATACCCATTCTAACTGGCCGAGGTGACTCGGACTGCGACCGGATCGTGATGTAATATACCCTATGCCCTTCTATATAAATGGATTATCAAACACCAAAAGAAGTTTCCAATTCGACTCGTTAATCCTTCAGATTAGCTCGTTCAACAAAAAAAACCTCTTTTGGTATAATCTTAGTATATAAATGAGTACTATACTGGCTACGTTTTAACTTGCAATATATAAAAAAAACATGATTTTAATATACGAACGAACCGAACGAAATAATTTATTAAGTATAATTTATAAGTGTTGATGGCGGAACTCTACGTCGCACTTTTATCAGAGGGTTTAAATAACTTCTGAGTTGGGGTTCAAACTCACAACCTTTTCGTTAAAAGTATGATGCTGTGCCACTGCACTATGGGTTCAATTTAATTTAACCGTGTATTTTAAACATCGTTAAATTACTCTTTAGTCATTTTCTTATCTTAAATATAGCGTTTTCTTCATAGATTGAATCAAAGAGACAGCCTTGCGGATATCAGACAAGTTAATTAACAGGAAATTATCAGATAACGATGAAAGCTCTAAAGTTCGTGATAAATCTCGTAATAGCCAAAGATGGAGATTTAATCTGTACAGCTGTGGTTGTAACCGATGAGAAGGATTTTATTTTATAGTCTTTTATTTTATAGTTAAGGTTTTGAAAAGGGAAAATTGGAACTCTTATAACATCACTGTCTGTCTGTCTGTTGTCATTTTCTGAAAATCGTGTAGATTTAAGTCGAAATTTATGTCAAATCTATATCTATGGCCCCTTGAAGCTCAAAAAATTAAACTTCTGAATCCGTTGACTTAGAAGTTTAATTTTTCTACATTCAAAAACATAATTAAAAGATACCTTAGAATCAAAAGATGTCTATCAAATAAGGTACTACTCGTTGCCACATTTCTAAATATTAGTTGTTCGTGGTCACAGGTTACTAACGTCGGGTATTCGAAATGTATTTTGGAGTACTAATATATACGTAGTTTATCTGGTTTTTCACTAAAAACATTAAATTCACTTCATTTTACACTACTAGAATAATGTATTTTATAAGTTTATTCAAAAAGGTATAAATACAAAAAATTATATAAATGACTACAATTTAAAGTAGCGATTTAGAAAAAATCAATGGTGACCGGCCACGTCATCGGCTTATGACGTCATGACTACAACGAATACATATTACAATACTATAAACTGTTTGAGAACACGCTTCTGCGGTTTCGTGAAAACTTTGATGAATCGTAACAGATAATATAATAATAATACAGCTATTTAATAGAGCAATAATAATATTTGTTATATATAATAATTATTATAATTTTAGATAAGAATTAATATGAATGTGATCAATTGACAAATTGTGAAAAAGATAATTATTTTTTCAAAAATACTGTAAAATGTATGTAACGGTTGTACAGGGTTCACAACCTTGTAAACCTAGAATTATAAAACATATCAGCAACGATTTAGTTAACTTCGGACCAAACAAGAAGATTAATCATTCGCCTTCGTAAGAAGGTGTTAGTTAATAAGGTAATTTTTGTCATTTTTAAATTAAAATGAGAGTTTTAAAAATGGCGGAACTCTCTCTGCATGAACGGAGAGACATGACACTAGATTGCTCATAATTTTGGAACCTATTGGAGTCGTGACGTTTAGTTTCATAAATATATCTTTTATCTGTCCCTAATTCTTAGTATACACATTTGATAAACGAATTGAAAGGTTATATATGGATCAATAAAATTGCTCATAACGCTTAAGCTGCGTACATGCAACAATAATTTAAATTTTTATGTATGTACCAAACTTTGTATGGTTGACAAAGAGATTGTGATGATTATTCAGTTATTATGCTTAAAGTATTGAACTGAATATGTTTTTTTTTCAACTTAAATTACAAATAAAATAGGCGTAGACCAGTTAATATGCATTTAAAACGATTATATGGCATTACCTGTAATTATTTCTATTACAGTAATGTGGAAACCTGAAAGCTTCATAGCTTTTCATCAATAGCTCTTATATAAACATCATTCATAAGTTTACTACGATAAATTTGTCTTCTTGATAAACGTATATATAGTATATAATTTCATAAAATCAATCAATTTATTTTCGGAAGCGGTGTAAGAATCAGATTATTACAATGGAGACAACGTCCATTCATTTTGTTTGTCTTCCGCGTAATCTTAAATGGATCTCCTTTAAGAGGATTCAGAAGAAGGACGGAGATTGTATATCTTATAAGTATTTTTTTCAAATTTAAGCTATATATTATATTATTCTATTGTATTGTTAATATAAACTAAAACATAATTTTTTATACGAAATATGTGCAATATAATTTAAAAAATATATTATTATAATTAAAATCTAAATATTGCCTTTTTAATTTAAGTGAATATTCAGTAAAGGATTCTTCATGATACTCACCGAAGGCTGCATGCTGGCGGTGAGCCAGCTGTTCTCAACCTTAGGTCGGTATTTATACGCCCCGGTATCGATTTTGCCCGGAACAGTTACGTAACTTACACACGACACGAGAGTTTGGCGCCTCTGACGCTACCGGCTTTCATAAAGCCTTGCACATCTAGATTATAATATTTATTATATCTATATAAAATAAAAATTAACAATTTTAACCAAAAATATGTTCCTCAAAGGTTACTATTTTAAATGGAAGGCAGAAATTGACTGAGGATTTTCGTACACAATTGACGGGAATCACTAGGATTCGGATATACCCGAAATACGTCCGTGCTCAGTGGCGCCACCGAGCCGACTGGTCGAGGAAAACTGACGACTGCGCGGCTTTTCTAGCACACATTCAAATAACAAAATGTTGCCAACAAAAAGTAAACTTTTCACGTATATAATTAAGATTCAAATTGTATTACCGAAAATTGCATCATATTAAAAATTTGAGCTCAAACCAAACTAAATTCTATATTAATGTGATAAAGTTGATAATTTATTGTACATTTATATGGAAAATGTGATGCGTTACAATTGTCCCAGAATTGACAGGGATAGACATGTTGGCGTCAGCACACTTGTATACGATTAATTGCATCACGGGTATGCCTTTGTTTAATCGTAATATTGTATAATGACTTCAATTTCCATATTTGGTAGATCATCATCACAATCAGACTGTCTTTGTCCACTGCTGGACATAAGCCTCTTTAATGGCACTATATTTGTATGTAGTAGATACAGTTAAAATATTATATTTAATAAATATTTTTTACTTCAGTTCGCTCTTAAAATTTCTGCCATTTTTGCTTCATTAGTATATATCATAAGTCGAATTTACAATCATTGTAAGTGACACCACTGTGATGGCAAATGTCTCTAAATAAATTATACAGCTCAATAAACTAAAAAGCTTTTGAGTGATTTACTAATAACTCCTGAAGAATTTCACTATTCAGAGCCTGGATCCATCTTCAGATGAGCTCGATGATACCATATTATTGTATTGTCACTTAAGCTACGTATTACTGTTAGCCATGCTGGATAGTAAGGGGAACTGGTCTGCAATGGTCTCTTTCTGTGAGGCAGTCATCTCACTAAAAGAGGCCGCGGAGCGAGTGCGCGAATCCCGCATAAATGCAGACCCATTTCGCCGCCGTAGACCAGGAAGCAGGAGAATGCGATATGCGCTACTCCAACCTTAAAGGAACGCCTGTGCAAGTCGTCAAGGCTGTGGGTGCCCTAGGGGACCCTAAAAGTGACGGTGGCCTGCGATAGGCGGGCCTTCCATCGAGGCGTCGTAGTTGCATGCGCAAGCGATCCTGCGACGTCTTATATAGATGGAGAGGGTTTCCGCTGGGTTTTAGTGGGTAGGACTGGACTTACCGGTGAGTCCCACAGTACATCTGCATAAACGCATTTCCCAGCGTAATAAAAAAAAAAAAAAAAAAAAAACGTATTACTGTCGAGTTTCATAACGATACAATTATTACAAGTGAATCAAATTCAGTTTCGTAAACTTTTTGACATAGCTATGAAGTAAAATATTAAAAAGTATGTTAAAACGGATAAAGAATGAAGGTTTAATTACTTTATAAAAATATATCCCGCGTATAGCAGTGTAGATAGAGGGAACAAAATGACCTAATAAATACCCAATTTTAAATCAAATTCATTTTATCTATCTCATCCATCCGTAAGCATTTTCAGGTCCACTGCTGGACATAGGCTTCTCCTAATCTTCGTCACTCCATCCGGTTCCACGCCCTTCAAATCTAACGACTTTCTACTACTATCGCTGTCTTTTACAGATTGTCAATCCACCTAGTTAGAGGGCGGGCGGCGTGTGCTTCTTTTGCTGAGACGCAGTCGCCACTCGAATCGCCTAACGATGTAGCCTGCCCACTACCACTTCAACTTGCAGAATTTGAGAGCTATCTCGGTAACTTTCATTCATCTACGTATTTAATCGTTTCTAATTCTGTAACAGAGAAATACCAAGTATAGCTATCTCCATTACTCGCTGAGCGACTCTGATCCTGTGGATAAGGCTAGCTGTTCTGTGACCATCACTCAGCACCACTATAGTCATTACTGGCAACACACATTGCTCGATAACACTCGACTTCTTCAAATAACATTATAATATTGTAAAAAACAAACACCAAATTAGTTAAGTTGTTTAGTGTGTTATTAAAGCTTGTGACTTAAACTACCACTTGATATATTTAGATCTCCTATATTAACACTGTTAATTTATTTTCTCTAAAACTAACTCATAGTAGGACGAATGAATACATGAAAAAGGAGAGGCTATCATGGCGCAGTGGGACAAGTCTGACTATAATTATTATATTATCGGTTCAATCTCGTGCCAGGGAAATGAAAATTAATTTATCCTCTGGTGAAATTCTGCCACAAATTCTTAATTTTCTGCGCTATTTGTGGGTCAAGGCGCTAAAAACATAACTTAAAAACTACGAGATAAATGTACCGTTAGATGCGAATTAACTAAACATGAACATCAAATGAAAGTTAAATATTTATTTAAATAATGTGTATACTTATTTTACTTTATTAATAAATGTTTACTAATAGTAAACTTCTTCTTCTTCTTCTTCCTGGCATTAGTCCCGGCTTTTGCCAGGGTCTGCCTTCCGACTAAGACCAATCGGTCCATATGAGTGGCGAAGTGGTTTTTTTGTGGAGCGATTGCCATCTGACCTCCAAACCCATTACTGGGAGAAACCAAGAAAGGAAAGGGAATAAGAGGCAGAAAGACTTGGAATATAGGGGAGGGACACCACTTACATGGATTGGATCGGGTTATGAAAGTGGTGGCTCGAGGTCCCGGGGTCGCGTACCCGTATGCCGGAAACCAAATATCGGACAGATAATTGGCTAGACACCCTCTGAGATACTAATAGTAAACATTTATTAATAAAGTAAAATAAGTATACATTTATCAAATAAAAGGCAAACAAAATCATGAATTTCGTATGTTTTATGTGGGATTGCCGCTACAAACGTAGGCTACAAACGTCTACGCAATTCAATTGCTACAAGTACATCTCGTAGCTCACAACTCGTAGCTTAATGCTACGCACGTAACCAGCTACGTTGGCATTTATTGAATTTAATGACGCACTTATGTGAATTAGTAATGATTTATTCATATTGTCTTTATTCTATTTTAAAGAATGAAAAGTTAATTATTTTTTCTTTTTTATATATATTTATAACATGATGATTTTTGGTGTTCGTCTTTTGGTTTTATAAAATGTGTGTGAAATTAGTAATAAATGGGGAACGAAGCGATTTCATCGAATTCAGAGAGATATAGTATTCTTTATTGCATTAAAAAAATATATCGAAGTACAAACATAGAGTATCTCGCATATAGCTTTTACAGAGGGTACTGGGTCCCAGACACTCTGTTGCCTACTTTCGAGACGCAGCGTTTTGAGTGGCGGAATGTCTTGTCATTCTGAAAATATTCCTTGCTCTGGTAAAGAAATAATTACGAAATAATTTATTACCACGAGAGGAAATGGAACACACAATTGTAGCGTTTAGAGTCAGACGCTGTACCGCCTAGATTTCTCTGATATATATATATATATATATATATATATATATATATATATATATATATATATATATATATATATATATATATATATATATATATGTATATATTTATATAGATCTCTTTCACCATACATTTTCATATATTTCTTCTTCCGTACTAATTCATCTCATTATTCTTTAACAATATCTAAGCCGTGGCAAGACGCCAACGACGTGACCTTTTAACCTTTGACACAAAATAAATGCGAACAAGGGACGCCGTGATATCTTCCTAAGATTTTAATTTAATGATAAATTACTTCTGACACTGATAATATTTTTTCTGAAAAGATTTTATTATATTTTGTTTGTCTATTATTTTTTATTAAATAATATTAAAATATATTATATATATTTGTTTTACATAATTTTTTTAGTTATACTGATTGATATAAATTATTATTCAGCACAAATCATTTCGCTCATGTTACGTTGTATAGAGAACACACGAAGGAGATTTTAATACGGGAAATAAAGTAAAAAGAGATTTATTTATAATACTATTATATATTCAAATTTTAGCGTTATTTTGTGGTTAAAACTCGCAGACAAGGATATATATATATATATATATATATATATATATATATATATATATATATATATATATATATATATATATATATATATATATTTCTTTTAAGCATTTTATATTTACAAGAACTCTAAACTGTAGCTAATAATTTGTAGATAGGTTTTTGATTTTAATACATCTAGAATGTTTATAATTACAACAAAACATAAATCTTCGTTTTAGACTGGAATAGCATCCGACTGTAAATGGTTATAATATAGTTAACAATATCATAAATGAATTCGTTTGTAGATTTACAATTACTTAAAATATTTTTGAATAAAACAAATACTATGCATTCTTATAAGAATAGATACTGACTAGAATAAAGTTATAGAAAAGTTATAACGCCATCTATTAAGCCCAAGCTGTTGAAAATAACTTGGGCTTGAAAACATTAATTGCATTTAACCGATAGATGGCGTGGCTTTTGTAACTAAACTGCATAAAATAGCTATGGCAACAGGATATAAATTTGAGTACAACAAATTATAATAATTTTTTTTAATATAACACTTATTACATTACACTTTTTACACACACACACACATACATTACATTTTTTACACACACACACACACACACCACATTACATTTAATATAACACTTATTACATTTTGAATTTGATCGATTAATTATGTTGATTCTTCTTAAATAATTAAAATAACTATCACAAGTACAATTATTCGTGAAATAAATAAATAGCAATTATTAAAATGTGTTATATTTTATATAATATATGTTACTAAAAGTAATTATGATATAGTTCAGTTCAGTTCGAAATGTAAGCTTGGAATAAACTTTTAAAGCTCTATACTTAGCAACCTTCGCTCTTTTATAAGCGTAGATACAAAACTTTTTAATAAATATTATAAAATCAATACATTTTATGTATTACTTTAGTTGGTACATCAACTTTATAGGGTTCAGAATAAATTAAAATATTTTTTAAATTTATATTGCATAATGTTATAGTTTATTTGATCAATTAATTTATTAAACATTCTTTATGTACATTTTTTTATAACACGTCACTTTATACGTTACTACTTCATTATATCACATCACTATTTCTAGGCTGAATATTAAGAAATTTAAGTTAGTTATTAAAAATACATAAAAAAAACATATCTGGTGCCGTGCTAATTGACATTTAATTTTTTTTATTTTTTATTGCATATATTTTGCAACATAAATGTGCAACATAATAAAAGTCTATAGCTATTAAATTTTAAATATGGGGTAAAATTACTAAAAAAAAGGTAACGCTTAATTCCCATGATAAGATTTTGTAAGTGACAATGTGCTATATGTACTGAGTTTAACAAATGGGGAGTTTATGGGTGTCATTCTAAATCCACATAAGTATATGGGTGTGCCGTAACAGATGCGGTTTGTACGATTATTTTTATTATTTTATGTTGTTTCTCTTATTGGGGTGCTTGCTGTACGCTGTAGACATGGCTACGATGTTGTTTATAATTAACTTTGTTTTATCTGTAAGTATTTATTTTATTCTAGTTTGTATTTATTCTATTATGTTTTTAAAAATCGTTTAGAAAATAAACAAGATTGTTAAAGATTGTTTTTTTTTTTAATTTAAAGTAATATTTTTTTATTGCTAGATATTAGTATCTATAAACATAACTATGGCTTAGTATAACATTCATTATTCATTTATTGAAAATAATCTACTTCGTCACACATCACACAATCAGTTTTTTATTCAATCACGTATTGGTTATAAAAAAAATATTATTTAATATTTCTCTAATACAATTTTTTAACAAACAATCTGAATTAAGTAAAAGTATTCTAACAGTAAATTCACCGTACAGCTATATGAAAACAGAAATACAATAAAAAAATTAACACCTGTCTTATGCAAAACAATAACCAATACTAAGTGATCGGCTTACAAACAAAAACCCGTAAACATTGTACTCTTCAAGTGTCAAACACTTAAGGAGACATAATACTTCTAAATCCTAACCCAATTTTGAGCGTCACCAAAAAAAAAATACAATTCCATTGTACTATTACAAATATACAATGTAAATATCAAAAATCTTATAGCTTAGGAAATAAAATTTAATTTTCAATGATTTAATGGTAAATATAAAATTGCATTTCTTTTGAAAACCGTTGACTTATGTCAATGGCAGTCTTATTGTTGTTATCCACAATGGCTAATGCACTCATGAGCTTTTCAACAGAGCTATCTGTACTAAGTACTCTATATTTGATTTATTCTTGTAAAATGATAACTATATCTTATTTCTATACAGATAAAGGTGATTTTGGTGTAAGTATTAGTTTAGCAAGAATCAATTTTAATAGTAGATATTGAAAGTAATTGAATATTTGACTTTGGTAATCGTGTGACGGGGCGATGCGGTGTGACGAATCGCACGCCATAGTTGTATGGTGAATGACAACTTGTAATTATAATTCTCTTACATTACCATAAGTTATAGAAAAGAGTTTGCAGCTTTAAAAATAAACCAAATGAAATTATTATTTAATTAAACAAGTGTATTTCATTCATTTATCTTCATTTAATCTATACGTCTATAAGCAAGTATGTTTAAATATTAATAATCAATCAATATACCTTACTCTATACCTTAATATATGTATTAAGCTATCCCCATTGGGGTAGCCCGAGAGAACGGAGCAACATACCTGAATACTGTCTCAACGTACTTAAACCAACTGAGCCATTCTGTGTATCTCTTTAATGCGGAATCAGTCAGTTACACTGACTCCGCATATTCTCCGAAAAGATCGCATCTCGTCAGCATGAATCTTTCTCTCATTCTTCTTCTGTAATCCTCGGTACCAGAACTGCATTATATATGGCCAAACATGCAGCTATGCTGAGGTTTTGTCTCATCAATAAGCTAAGGCACGCTAATACTGTTACCAGCAGCAATACTATAGCAATACTATATACTCAATCAATGTGATACTATAAATGAAAATTAGTTTGCATCATGAAGAATATTTATGTTATATATTTTATTCTTACTCGCATTTTTCATTAGTTTCTATTAAAACAAGCTAAGTATATAACTAGTGTTTTTCATAGTACTTTTAAGATTTTTTTTGCCTTTTCATTTTGTTATCGCATTTCGCCATAGTTTGTGAAGATAGTAGAGGTTGTAGTATCTCATTAGAAAGCTGTGTTATGTTCTGTAGATGTTTTTTAAATAATTTACATACAAAATGGCAAGTAGCATCAAAAAGTGACATTTTGTTTCATATGTTCTTTTAAATTAAGGTTTATATGAAAAAGTCGGGTTTTTCTTAAAATTGTATTTGCACCCAGAGTATTTTAAGATCGAATCAGTTTGAAAGACTCTCGTCATATCTTCTTCACGGCGAATTACCTATAGCCCTATGTAAGTTAGCAAGTTTAATTTTGCGGGCGTATGCACTTATTTTGTATGATATAAACTACAAATGTTTGTAAGTCGTTGCTTTGCTATGATATATCTATAAATAAATGCATTTGCATCTGCATGAAGGCGTGGGGATAAATAAGTTTCACTTTATAGTGACTAATTAAATAACAAGCACGGAAGTATTTGAGTTTGAACAAAGATTTTTTTTATTGCTATATATATATATATATATATATATATATATATATATATATATATATATATATATATATATATATATATATATATATATATATATATATATATATATATATATATATATATATATATATATATATATATATATATATATACGAGGATATAAAAATATTTGTAATAAAAAATTAAGATATTAAGCTATAATGACATGATATGAAAGTGTGACAATAATAAAGAATGTTTATATTATTAATTAGAGTATGTGATTTTACACTAAATATTACTTTTTCTATTTAGAATAACTTATATATTTATTTATTTAGCTTCACGCTATATCCCGCACATAGCGGGATAGGCAGAGGGAACCGTAGGTTGAAGGAATCTAGTGTTAAGACTCTCCGTTTCCCACTTTCCTCCATTCAAGGCATATTGTGTTGAGTGGTGGAACTCAACGCCGCGTTTTGCCTTGCTGCCAGAGCGAAGAAAATGGAAATAATTCATTCTCCCCGAGTGGGAATCGAACCTACAAACCGTCACGTTTACATGCAGACGCTATGCCTCTGCGTCACGAAGGTCTTCTAGAACAACTTTATTGACGAATAAGTGTTTATTAAAGTCATACAATTTTATTTTAAACGAGAATAGAGAAGAGAGAGCGTCAAATAATAGACCGGTTCACTAAAATTAATGCCTCAGACCTGAGAAGAACCAGCGCAAAAAACTTAGCGGAACCAAATATTACCAAATATAAACAAATATTAATATTATATAAATACAATTTTACACTCGACATTCCGATTTGTTTCACACTAAACTCTATCGAATGAAATAGTTATTAATCGCTAAAGTACCTTAGAAAATTCTTACTTTAATTTTACTCATTCTAAAAGTATTTCTTCTTTCTATTCCTTAAAATCAGGAATAGGCTATGTAGACGGATAGCTCTTAAACTGAGCCACTTTAACAATATATAATTTTTATACGAATATACGTTTTGAAGTCCCGCAAGTTATTTGTATGTACCAAAAACGTTTCTACTGCAAAAGACTCTACATATCATTAGGTACATATATTGGCCCGTGTCAGAATTTCCGAGCAGATGCGCGAACACCATTGTCATGTGGCCACATGTGACAGCCGCCGACGTTTATATAATTTATATTATAGCTAGCTAGCTAGTAATAAAATCAAAGATGCCATCTTTTGTGTTGCCATTATAAGGGGATTTTTAGCTTCTTGAGGAATTTTGATCATATTTCTTCTTTTTTTTCTTATTTTATGATAAAAAAAATATTGCATTATGCGTTAAAGACAGAGAAATCCTAATGCTATACTCTGTTCTAAGTTCGCGTCGCTTAAGACTATTCATACAATTTTCTTCGGCTAGTACCGAAGCAAAATACAGGCAAATCCGTATACAGATGAGGTTTTATAATATATATTTATATATCTGGAACCTATATATTTTTACCAAATTTAAACATCAATATAGTGTATTAATATCATTTTAAATATAAGCAATTTATTAACATTTATTTTGCTGTGAGAAATAAACATCAATAACGATCATGATGGCGTCTAATTAAATTTAAACTTTCACCAATACAGTGACTGTGTTTTTTTTAATCGTTATTGCGTGTACGGTAATTGTACAGTACAATTTCATACCCAACAACAATATAAATTTTATTTTTTTTATCACTCTCCGTCGCACAAACAGCCCACTATAGATAGAGAGATAAGTTAAGATATTCGGTTCTCCATTCTACTTTCGTTATGAAAATAATTTGTTGCCTAAATATGAAATTGTATGCCAATTTAAATTTTTATGTCACATAATAATGCTGGCAGGATTGCCTCTAAAAGTATATTAAAAGTAATTTAGTTAAATTTGTATTTAGTATACAATTAAAACAAGCGTATCTAATCTAGTCGTTTCTCAAGTATTATAGTATCGATCATCATATAACATAAAAGAATAACAAATGGTGTTCCACAATGGTGTGTATCGGCGCGGAAATATGCTGACCGCCGCGCTGTCGCACGTGTTTAGAGGGAGAGTGAGTGGGATTTCTAACTAACATTTGGCTTTAAAATTTATATTTTAATAATAATATATATAGATGGTGATGCAGAAGAACAGTATCGGGTTCGATTTCCATTTATTTTCTTTCGTTGCTTTTCATACTTGGGTGAGTCTTGAAATAGATTAGAATGTGGGAACGGAGAGTAGTTAAAACTAGGTTCTCATGCGTATAGCAGGGCTGCTGTAAGAATAAGGGATGTGCAGTAAAAAAAATATTTAAGTTATGAATATTCTCGTAGAAGCTGTGGTTATGGGTTCGATACTAACTAATGTCAATATCTAAAATCAACTCAAGAGTTGTCTGCCCACCCTACTATACCTATATAGGATACGACGTGAAACAAAAAAGATATATTTTCATGCACTTTAAATATTTCATACGCATCGTAAAAAGAAGGCAGAGCTCCCTCAAGCCTCCAAGTTCAATGTCATATTGTAATAACAAACACGTTTTAAGAGGAAAATGTATTTTCATAAGGGTCATAAGAACAAAGTGTTCGAGAAAGATCATAATATTATGAAAAACAAAATTGCAATTATCGCTTTCTATTATTAATTAGCATTAAGTTGTTAGTTAGTTAGTTAGTATAGGCTTAAAGGTACCCTTTAAGCCTATTTTAACAAGGATGCAGCACTGCTCCAAGTTCTGTCCCCTGAGCTTCAATACGAGGAATACATGGAATGCTGAAGAGTGTATTTTATTTTTACATATATAAAATATTATAAATTTTATTGAGATATCCGATTTTTGATACGCTTTATAATATTTATTATTATTCAACTGTTCTCACGGCGCGGTTGAAATAAACAATTCTAATAAATTCTTCTACTATTGCAAAGTTAAGGTTTTTTACAAAGTGTAATTTTTATTTTATTCATGGTTTTAATAACATTTAGGTACAATGTGTAGATGTATTTTTTTGTTTCTTAAAATATACTAGATATTATAATTACTTAAAAAAGGTTTTTAGATTAAAAAATATGACACAGTTTCAATTTGTTGTTAGCCTTAGTTTAAAGGGTTAAAGAGCGATCCATCTCAATATATCGCGAAGCTTTTAAACATTAGAGGCGCTGTTGTTGCTATCAAAATATACGATGATTGATCGGATAATCTGTTCTTATACGGTTACTTTACGATGTAATCTTATATTACGTATCTTAAGATTTTTAATATATGCTTTCATTATTTAGACATATTTATTAACAAAATGTGTAAATAAAAACTTTTTTATAATAAACATTTCTAGTATATTGTTATAATATGAAGAATCCGAACAAAAAAAAAAACAAAAAGAAACATATACATTAAGTGACTTATAAAGTATTAACTGATGTAGGATCGAGATTTATGTACTTATATATATTTTTTTATTTTATTTTATGACCAATGTTGTTTCCTATGTAAGTAGGACTTATGTCTTTTATTTTTCTTATATTTAATCGTTAATCTGTGTAGACCACTTCATTCACCACTTTCTATTTTAAAAGTCATTTAAAATGTCTTAATAGCAGCTTTATTTAATATTATTGCCCAGATCGGGCAAATAAAAAAATTAAAAGTTTAAACATTCTCTTGAATGAAAGCAAACCTACTACTATATAAGATATATTTAAACTTCGCAAGGTCGACACTGACATTCAGATGACATTTTTATAAATAACAAACAAAAATTTGAAACGTGAAATTTCCAAATTTGCTACAATGTCATTTAAGCATTTTAAATACACGTCACAAGTGGCTGCATTGGTGTAACCCTTATCCACAATTCACGCTTGATTTTTCCGCAATGAGATGACATCTGTAAAGGTGCGAATGTTACACAAACAAACACACAAAGATACCGCGCTCCGCCCCGCGGTGTTGAATAGGTTGGCTAACTACAAAGTCTTGATACTTTTACAGGATAGCTTGTTGGTTTTTAAATATCTATATTTAAGCTATATGTTAGACAGTTTTGAATCTGTGGTCATCGATTCTAATCATACTCGGGAATGTAGACATTTATTGTTTTTAATTTTTAACCCTCATATGTTGAAAAATAGTTATGGGGTTATGGTAATTCTCTTTACGAAAAGGCTCTTAAATACAAACAAAACAAAAAGGCTTAATCAAATTTCAACACTAGAAAACGCTATACAAGCAATCTCCTAAATTGTTCGTTTTAGTAAACAGAAGACTTTAACTACAACAACAAGTATCAAGAACGCTATTCCTAAAACCACATACAATACAAGACGGCACATTAAAGTGAACACATAATAATGTAACAAACGTGCCGCAAATGTAAAGCTACTACGTATTTAAAGCCAGATCGATGTTCATCCGTCAATATTAACATTCTAACAAGTTACTTGAAATAATGAATGGAAACAAAAATTTTACGGTGTAAGGTTTGTTGGTTTGAATTTAAGAAGCTGACTTTTTGATGAAGGCAAAAGTTTTAATAATATACGATTTTATTTTAATTGGTACATAAAAGGTACTAATTGCTTTACGTTATCTATATCATAAGACAATAATTTGAATTAAGTACATGCAATACAGATAACATTTAAAATTCTATAGTGAAAACTATTTTTGTTATAGTCAATATAGGAAAAAAAATGTAGGCAATAGGTATTCATAATATATATATAGAAACGTATTAAGAATGTGAAAATTAGTTTAAGACGTATTTAAATATTTCACATTTTAAATCGATTCCTTCAACCAGCATACTGACTTGAAGTAAACATTGAAAGAAGAACGTTGCAACGTGACACAAGGATTTCTTTGATTAACCCCCACATATACGTGTATGTACTTAATTCAAAAATTTTGTACGAGCCAGCAAATTCACTTGTATATGTCATAAAACAGTTATGCCCTGTCTATCATTCAGTGAAGAAAAAGCTTATATATATATATATATATATATATATATATATATATATATATATATATATATATATATATATATATATATATATATATATATATATATTTGGATAATTATACTTAAAATAAGATATCACTATTATTAATTTATCATAAACACATCAAATCCTATAAAGAAATGAACTTCAAACCGAAAAAGTCATTCAACACAGTCATTCACTTAACAGACGCCCATGACAAAATAGATGACGCGTAAAGCCTTATAAGTACTTTGCCGATTCGCCGACAGACCGACAAAGTGACAAAGGTGTAAATTGGAGCGGTCAAGCATTGATGTGGCGAATCTCTGTTGGGCCGACAATGTCGCATTGTAGGCTTAGAACGAATATAATCGTTTTACGTGTTCATCTTGAAATGTCACTTATGTATATAGTTTTAGTGTATTGTTATTTTGTATGCTGCGTATTTAGTAGGTAGGTATGGCAGTAGGCAGATATGGCACTAAAGTCTAATAACGCTAATCTTACAATCACTGGGAGAAATGACTGCGCTCATGTGTATGTGTTTATGAAGGAAATAGGCCGTCGTGGCGCAGCGGCACAGCGTCTGACTGTAAAAGCAATGTTTGTGGTTTCGATTTCTATTCGGGGAAAATTAATTATTCATTAAAATTAAATATTCATTTTCTTGGATCTAGTGCCAGCGAAATTTCGCGATGAGTTTCGCCATCCAGCACACAATGCTTCTTAAGGCGGAAAACGGGGAACGGAGTGTCTTAGCACTAGCTACCCTGCTATGTGCAAGATACAGGGTGAAGCTAAAAAACAAATGTATATACGATTATGGAGTTACGCGAAGCAATTTAATGAAATTTGGTATAGAACTTGATATAGAATTTGGTATAGAATTTGGTTTAGAAATTTTGTATAGAACTCTATTAGTTGACCTTGAGAGCATACGCTACTTTTTATTGCGAAAAAAGGGGTAGAAGGAGTTAAAAGAGGGGATGGAAGTTTGTACGAGAGATCGTCTTAGTTGACAGATAGACACATCAAACTTATAACAACCTTCTTTCGTCGGGGATTACAAATGCCATGGCGCGCATGGGAGTAGGAAACAGATTGATAAGGCGTACGGGATTCTCTATGCACCATCAACTTATTTAAATTTTGTCATCCCGGAGTTTAATTACGTTTTGAAAGGAAAAATTAAATTACGTCGATTAGTCGCAAGTAAAGCTATAGAATAGATTTTTTCGATACAATTACTTGTCTTTCTGCTTAATATGACAATTATTTAAAAGATTTTAATAATTTTTTTGTCTAATATAAATATTATTTTAACTTTAGCGATGTTTAACGCAAAAAGTAGAGTGTACATTTGTCAGAACTAACCAAAGAATATCGGTGTGTATATATACAGTTTATTTACTTTAATGAAATGGATATTGGTAAAAAAGTAATGTTATAAACTAGAAAAGAGTCTTCTTACATATGGTATGTTCAATACACGAGTATGAGATCATTTAAATTTATATCGAAACGGTTTGTGGGTACGATTCCCACTCGCTGAGAATGAATGATTTTCATTTTCTTCGCTCTGGTAACAATGCAAAGCGCGGCGTTGAGTTCCGCCACTCAACACGCAATGCCTCAAAAGGCGGAAAACAGGGAACGGAGTGTCTTAACACTAGGTTCCTAGGGTTCCCTCTGCCTGCCTTGCCATGTGCGGGAAGCAGCGTGAAGTTAATTTAAATTAATTTTACTTAAATTTATATACATATATTGTTCACGCAAGAAACATATACATTGTGTATACGATTTTAATAATAGACAGAGTGATTCGAAAATATATACATATATCCTAGAAAATAGAAGAATTGCAATATAATGTCAATTAATAAACAAGTCGGTAGTTTTTATAATTTGCATTATGCAATGTATTGAGTGCCAGGATGCCCCAGGAAGCCCCAGGATGTATTTTTAACTAATTTCAAAAAAGTTTCTATATTCAATTCTAATTTTCTTTAAGGTGTCTCCGTCGATTTCTCATTTATATGCGAACTGGCTTTTATTATCTGTATATCTTTAATTGCATGTATGGAATGATTATGCTTTCCCAAAGTGTTATTTAGTCAAATAAGTAATATAGGCAAATTGAGTTCCAGTTTTATTTTTGGTTCTGAAGTTCTTAATCTGAGATTTGGTTCTTCTATAAACATTTTCAAACGTTTGACGGTATATCTAATTGCATTGTTTCATGCCCACCATTCAAGTACATATATCGTCGGCCATTGTTTTATTGTGATTTTTATATAATAATTATAGAATATTTTAGTAAATATATTGTATAATCATAAAATGTCATGTTCTTAAGCAAATATATAATTTTCATATTAGGTACCTATATTCAATTGTAGAGAAATATCTTTTATTGTAAAGCATATTATGTTTAATTTTAGTTAAAATTATTATCTTTAAATAAATATAATAACCATATTTACGTATGTTTCATTCATATAAAAAATCGGTATACCTATATAGATGCATGTTAAAAATATTTAGACAAAAAATCGTTACAATTGCGTTGAATACGATATATTCGTAATTTTCAAAAATCGTCACTTCACTTTAATTTTCCCTTCTATTATAAATATAAGTAAAAATAATAATATCAGTAACCGACGCTAGGGGAGGAGGCTCCTCCCACTGACCCCAGTCCCCCTCGTGTCCCCTGCGGTGACATCACTGTTTAAATCAATTAAGTGGAGAGGTTCACTTGTAACATTTACTTTTAAATGCTTGCTCCTAAATAAAACGCTTAAGAATTCACAAAGTTTTGTTTTTCAGTAAGATGATATTTATTGTCAGAGGATGTTTAGAGATATTCGATTCTATGTCATCTTCCCGAATTTGAGATATTACGTGCTAAGTGGAACTCGTAATAAATTTAATTTATATAAAATATTATATAAATTTATAAAAGGCCACCAGCCAACAGCATAATAATGCTAAGATTAAATAATTATTCTGCAGAAAGCTCAATAAAACACTAAGAACAAAATAAACTACTTTTAACTTTAATACGGAACCCTTCGTGCGCGAATCTGACTGGTGCTTGGGCGGGTTTTTTATATAAATCTTACCTAACCTTAACTAACAAAACGTAATTTTATTTAACCTTTATTTAAAAAAATACATACTTTAATGTTATATAAAAACTAATAAATACATTATAAGTGTTAGTTAAATTTCTATATTTTTTTATACTGAAAATAATAATATAACATGATTCATTAAACTTATCATTGGGTCACTAGCAACTAGCAAGTAAGTGTTTATTAAACATGAATAGGAACTCTATTATTTAGTAACCATCAAGAATGAAGAAGTACTTGTTCTTGTGTCATAATATTTGTACGAGAACTACGTAATTTACGTCCAGACTATATAATTTGACGCATATATAAAAAGCTCACGGCGTCCGTCCGTCTGCGCCGTCAATGAAGATATAGATGACAATGAGTTGTCAGCCTTTTTAAATTTATAGCGTATTTTGTTCTAAACCAACACAGTTGTGGTCAAATATAGACCACACAGAATAACGCGAAATTTATACAGTGTGTTTAATTTGTAATTAATTTATTTACTATTATAATCATAGTATACTAAGTATAGTATATTATTATATTAATAGTAGCTACAGAATAGATCCTAATTCTAATATTAGTATATAAATGTCTGTACTTTTGTATAATATTTTCTATTACACACAACATGAAAGACAATGAATCGTAAATCTACCATATATTTTTCAATTTATCGAATAAAATCAAAAATATATACAATAATGTTAAAAACGCTACAGAACCTAGTGCCGTATTGTTTTTATACATTTATCTATATTTTAAGTAATTCCTTGGCTTCACAAGCCTTTACAAGTAGATACCTGTGTAGACCGAACTTCGTTGATCATTTAGTTTTTATAATTTCAACACCCTATATAACTTTACGTTGGCCATTGATAAAACTCAGCCATTTCACGACAAGCGTAGTAATCGACAAGTACAATGGTAAAGGAAAAAACATTCGAAGCTTATAAAGTTGTCACGCTTTTAGGAAATTCCTTTAAATCTTATTGAAATACACTGAACTTTGTATTTGGAAGATTTATATGATTTTTATATAGAAATTAGAAGTTACTACGACTGTATTAAAACCATATTCGTGAATGGTAGGTTTTATTTTTTGAATGGATGAATAACAAAATATTTACTACTATTAAAACCTATTTTGTTTTTTTTTTATGTTTAAAACAAAAAAATAAACCTATTAAATTGATTTAAATATGATGTACGAAAAATGACAGTTAATAAATAAAAAAAGTACCTTTTATAAAATGTACACTTACATATATATTTAAAATATTGCTTTAATTTTATCGATGTAGCCGTTCAGTAGTCGTCATGGTTTTTGAGTATTTAAGTTAAATTATAATTTACAATGAACAATATTTGCCCTACAATTGTACTGTTAACAGATAGCATGCCATCAGCACTTTGGATATTCTTTTGGTTAGGACCTATTCTCATAAAAGGTTAAAGAATATAGAATAATATATCTTGATTTATAAGAACAAAGGGCAATATACTTTATTTAAATCTTAAACCTTCTTCAAAAGAAAATTTAAGGTAGTTTTTTTTTATTCACATTATAACGGAATCAACCTACCGATACAATAGTAAAATATTTTATTCCGTAACGGCATATCGATCATTCCAGCCCGCGATATAAAGGCGTGTGCAAAAAATAACAAAATCTTCTATAAAAAGTCAAAATCTTGATGTATCGATCTTTAGAATTAGCCCACTTGTAACCTACTACAGTTGATGACCTACCAAAAAGATTGCTCTACCTTACACAATCTACTAGACAATTGTAGCTTAACATTTATAATTTAAAAAAATTAAATACAATAAAGATATTAACATAATATACATATACGTATATAAGAAAGATTGTTTACTTTTTAACGTCACTCAGGCTATATAGGGGAAGCAAAAACTGTTAAATAGAAGAAGCTTTTAAAGAACGGAGACTAATGCAAAATACAGAGACGACAAGGCGACTGAACTGCGTGTTTAACTATATCTTCACGCTTTATCCTACGGCCCCTACAAACATACCTCTTTTGCTTCGTCCACTATCATTAACCTCTTCATACATGCCCTCGAGGGAGTCTTAAGGCTTTTAACGTGACCTTCCTTCGACACTGTGTCTTCAAAGGTCCACCGAGGTCTCTCCTTACTGCTTTTACCACTCACTGGAAATAGGAACTGCTCATATTAAATTCTCATGAAATTCTTCTATGGTTGTAGTTCAGTATGTTCAGAATAATTAAGTGTAAAATTCTAAATAAAGTGTATTTACGACAGTTCAAGATAAAATATAATACATATTGAGGCCAAAATGGCGTAGTGGGACAACGTCTGACTGTAACAATGGTGGTGGGTTTGTTCCCCACTCGGAGCAGTGAATAACTTTCACTTCTTCATTCTGTCAAGACGACTCGTGGCGTGGAGTACCGCCACTCAATATGCAATGTTTTGAATTCGGGCGGGAAGTGGAGAAAGGAGTGTCTCGACACTAGGTTGTCGCTGTCGATTCTTCTGCGTGCACGATAAAGTGTGCCTATAGCTGACGAAATAAAATTTTTACCCGTTCCGCGCATTTTGTTGAGAGAGGTATAGAAAACTTCATCGTTGGGTAAAAAATACATTTTATATGGATTACTTAATAAAGTTAGAAGTAAATGTCTAGCAATTGTATTGACAATCAAATGAAATGCTAAAATTCCTGATCGAATAATATTACTTACTATTCGCATTCGTTTCTATATGTTATACGAAATCACATTCTACATGTTTAGTATAGGTACTTCTATTTATTTGCATTATATCAAGATATATATATATATATATATATATAATATATATATAATCAGTCCAGCCGTTTTAAAGATAAGCAAGAACAGACAAACAGACACTCCAATTCTATTTATTAGTATAGATTCAATACAAAATAACGTAAAATATAAAAATTATAAACTTTTTACAAAAAAAAATAGCATTAAGTTTATTAAGATTCTTGTAATCCATCATATGACACCAAAATTGACATATCGTACCAAATCCACGAACTTTTGGGAAACTGTCCAAATGTATCAAAGCACCGCAATCAAGTCCATTGTATTTGAATAGGATCTACTTGTTTAGATTGAAGCTTTCGATCAATTTTGCGGACTTTTTATGATAAACCAGGAAATGTACATTATTGTATTTTATTATACAATTTTGGACGAAATTGTTACACCATTGTGTGTTTGAAATTTGAATGATTTGTTAGAATAGAAAATCTAGTATATCCGTGGACTGTAGTTATTGTACAGATAGCATGATACAATTTTCCAGAAGAGTAAAGTCGTTTTAATTCGTTAGTAATTAGTTTTTTACCCAAACTGATTATTATAAGAATATTATTAAATTCTAAAAATCTGCTTCTTTAGAAGACAGCTTTAAAAGTTAGTAGCATAAAATTCTCAAAATAGCACTTGGCTTTGGGAAATAAATTCATTATATCATAAAGTATACCCGCATTGGGTTTCTATATATTCGCATTGTGCATCGCATGTATATGGCACATACATCCAGAACCGCAACAATCGAAACCATTAAAACAAACACGCTAGCAGCTGCGAGGGCCGCGACCACTCAAGCATGGCGCTCTGCCCCCAAGCCCGCCTCCGGACGACGCACAAAAATCAACATAAATAACATTACACACCCCTATCTCAAAGATACGCACGTTAATACACAAAAGAGCCACAGTACAATAGAGTTGCACAAAAATATATGTTTTATATATTTAGAAATAAAGATCACAATCCTAGTGTAGCATTTGAATGATACGCTGAAATGTTTTAGTCAGTTTTAAGTGTGCAACAATTGAAAAATATTTCGTCTCTTTCGTTCATTCAATGGTATCAGCTATCCCTCTACTTTTGGGCGCTTTTATTAAATTTATTGTTAAAGAAATGTATATAAAAGTTGTTGAAACGAAAAAGGGTCCCAGTCTGCCACTCGATCGTGTGTGAGATTATCCAAAAAATAATTTTCACGAAAATGTTATCTGTACAGCAAAATTATTCAAGGCTTTTTAGGCCTTGGGATATGAGTGATGATAAAGACGAAGATCAAATAAAAATTTGTGACAACAATAAATTAAGAGCAACGGAGCTAAAGAAAATAAAAGATGATAAACGTGAGAGTCGCCTAAGAAAAATCCGTGGTACATTTAAAAAGAACGATTGTAATAATTACCAAGACGCCACTGTATCCACGACAACTCTAGACAATGAAGATGATAAACAGACGAAAGTGGAAATTAAAGAATTTGTCCGAAAAGACATTTCGGATTCACCAGTAGCTAGTCTAAGTTTGTGCTGTGATAGGTTGCTCAAAGAACCAAGAAATGGTATTAAAAAAGAAAAGGCTCAAGAAATCCAGAAAACTACCGCAGAAACCCCACCGCAACCACATATGTTTTCACCAAGCAGTCTAACACCAAATATATATGGTCACAATTATATTCCTGAATATATGTCAGCGGATATTGCTACCACACTCGGAGTGCCTCCAACAGATCCTCTCTTACTGGAATCACTAGCACAAGGATATGCTATGGAACTAGAATACGCAAGAATATTACATCAAGAAAACGAGGCAAAATTATTAAATGCGCGAAAGCAGAGGCCAAAGAAATATAAATGTCCTCATTGTCAAGTTGGATTTTCTAACAATGGCCAGCTAAAAGGTCATATTCGGATCCACACTGGAGAGAGGCCATACAAATGTGATGAAAAGAACTGTGGCAAAAGTTTCACGAGGAATGAGGAGTTAACTAGACATAAGAGGATACATTCAGGAGTGCGACCCTATCCTTGTCCTACTTGCGGCAAGAAATTTGGACGAAGAGATCATTTAAAGAAACACACTCGAACCCATTACCTTCAAGCCGAACGGATGATGCCTGTTTTTGTGCCTTTGTCCGCAGTGCCGCACGTTGGCGGCTTTCCATATCTATATGGATATTAAAAACTTTTTAGATTAATTTTAAAGTTTAAATATTTATTAGGCTATTTAAATTGTGACTATTTTGGTATATTTAGAAGAATTGATAAAGAAGATACTTTAATGAAACAATTTATTTAAAAATAATTGTATTTTTGTAAATAGGTATGTGTGCAAGAATATTTTTACAATCAGAGGAATTAATAAATTTTATATTTAAAAATTATATTCTGGTTTACTTTAACACTATAATTTTATATTCTGGTTAACTTTAACAATAAAGAATAGTACATAATAAGAAAAATCTGTAAATATATAAATCCGTGGCAAATATTTAAAAAATAGTTGCATATAGATACATATAATTACTTAGCTTTGCTCGCTTTGATTTGCCTTGCGATGTATTGAGACAAAAAAACAAAACCTTTATAATAAAAACAAACACCTTTATATGGCAACATTTCATAAGCCCTAGGAAATCTATGAAGAAAAGTTATTGACGCAAAAGATTACGTCAAATGAGTTTTGATACAAATTAAAACCTCCGAATGTAATAACAATGTTAATACATTTTTATTACATACGGAAGATTTGGTTTCGGAGGTTTTTAAACAATTGCATTTAATATTTAGATAAAAATGTAAATTAAAAATGACACTTCTCGAGTAATTTACATGTCACCGCGCTATTAGTGTTTATCTGAACAAAAACGGAGAAGAACGACGAACCGATAATAAATTTAACGTAGACTTGCGATTGTTTTAAATATATAACTAGAGGACCGTCGTGGCGCAGAGCGCGCGCTACTAAATGCGGCAGTTTGTGGGTTCGATTCCCACTCGAGAAGAATGAATGATTTTCATTTTCTTCGCTCTGGTAACAAAGCAAAAAGCGCGGTGTTTTTCTTCACAAATGACTATTATATAACTTTTTCTTAATAAATGACTATTATATATCTTAATAACCGTAAGACCTAGAAAGTTTTGAAGAACTCTTAGGCTATAAATAAAAGTTTAAAAGATATTACAGAATAGTAGTAACAAGTGTTCTTTATAATTAAATTTTTCATTAACAATTTCTGGGAAAGCTGGTAAAGTTCCAACCACTTATTAAAAAGTTGCAGCTTTATCACCGTGTGAAAGTTTTGCATTGAAAATTGCTGTACACGCGATTAGTTATATTCATTTGTTTTTTTATTGAATACAGAAAATATTTTTATTATTTTAAATGGAATCCACATTAAGGATGGAAAAATACTTAACGTAAACATATAAAAATTTTACCATCCTTGGACGGTTTGTATGAGGCGCGGGTTTAAATCCCGCTGCGTTCAAATTTTTATGTTTTCTTTAAGTAGTTTTATTATTATTATTATATTTATTGGACACTTCAAAAATACTCCAAAGGATCTTTATACAGATAGGAGTAAATGAAGCCAAAAATACGATTAAAATATTGTTTATCAGATCTGTTAAACAGTATTTTAATCGTATCTGTATTGTTTTGCGCCTTCTCTATTGTGCCTTTAAAGCTTTAAAGCTTTATACTAATATTCTCAGCAACATATAAGCTATTATTATTTTTAAGACCTGGAGACTTCTTCTGATACACTAGCAGCTAGGGTTAGATAGTAATAAGAGGATAAGAGATCTTCTATAAGCGATACTAATATAAGGCCTTTGGATAAGTTGTTTGGCGTGAAAAGTTCTTTACAATGATATTAGACAATAGTGTAGGGCACCATATGTGAAACCTTAGGACGAACGAAACTACTGTGGCTAGTTCATTTCTCGACACTATATACTTATAGTAGGATAAGAGTGTGTGTTCGTATCCAGAGAGAAGTTTTATAATTATTATTTCAAAAATGGTTAAGGACGCCATTTTGGCGCAGTTTGATATATACCTACGACACGAAATTGTAACACCAAATAGTTATGACTTTAAGCCAAATAAAATCTTAAATAGTGTGTGTCTCTTTATCCGTCAAAATTGTTTATTAGGTAGTTGTGTAGATAAAAGTTTATATTTCAAAAATTTTATAAGCAATCAATATAGGTTAAGTTTTTGAACTCTACGTATTGATCATCAAAATCTTTTTGAACTTCTTATACAGTTAAAAAAAATATTTTGAATTTTATATCATCGTTATAATTATCGTAATATTTATCGTATTAAATCAAATTTAAATACTATCGAAATATGTATTATATTCGACTCGATTCAATTCGACTATGAGAATAAATAAACTTATAAAAAGAACGTTGTAGTATGGGCAAGTAATCCTGCTAATATTATAAATATGAAAGTTTATGGATAGATGTTTGTTTCACTACTGAACGGATTTAGTTGAAAGTTTTCAGTAATATAGCTAGCTATATATATTACTTCAGTTTTCAGAATTAAATATGGGCCATAATTTATGATAAACGAATGTATTTCACATTACTATTAAATAAATAAAAAATGGTAGTATAATAATTCATTAAATATATATTAACATAAGTACACTCTTATTAGGTACATCTTTATAGAAACAGAATATAGTTTTCCATTTCAATTTATGTTTCATAGTAATTAGCAGGATATGCAGAAGGTATCCAGTCTGAGACACTTAGTTTCTCACTTTCCGCGTAATTTTTGAGTAATTGCGTGTTGCGTGACGTAATATATTCCTTCAAGTTACTAATAAATAAAGTATTAATGCTAATGGTATCATCCAGGAAGAGAATTGTGTTGAACCGGAGATTATTATTAATACAATTCATAATTTTAGCACGTTTTATCCCGCATATTTTATGTAGCTAAAGTACGCGGAAAGAATCCAGTGTCAATACACTTCATCCTCCGTATCCGTGTCAGTCCGGAAAAAGTCTCAAAATATTGCTTATTGATCGACGGAATTATAAACCGCAATTTGTCTTATAAATAAATAAGTTATTTTCTTCGAGTGAGGATTAAACCCATAACAATCGTTTAAAGTCAGACAATTTAGAAAACTGCCCACTTCAAATTGAAATAACTTCTTTCTTAAATTAGGTGCAAGCTTAAAGCTATCTATATAAAAACTTCCAAAGCTCCAAGCAGGGTCGATATCGATACATCATCCTAGAAAAAAATTACGCAACTAAAATTGAAGTTTAAGAACGGACTTCCGGTCATGAATGAATGCAAACAGACAAACAATTAGCCGTTGTTCAATATTTTGACTCCGAGCTTTGTAACACACTTGTGATTTAAAAAGATTTTTGAGAAATTTGAAGGCATTATGTGTTATACAATAATATTGTACAATTAATAGTAATTCGATTATTGACAGTTTTATAGGTGTGAGCCGTTAATACTAATGTCATATAAAAATTACTGTTAGCACTAAAAAAAATTAAATCGCTGCTTGATTTACTTAGAAATAGCATATCTTAAATTTAGTTAAGTAGTTAATAAGTCTTTGTTTATTTGTAAATATCATCTTAACGATATAAATATGAATTTCATTTAAAAAGTAGTAGAGAAATCTGAATTATTTTCCATCGCTATATCTAGTAAAATCAAAATTTTACTTTATTTATATTATCATCTAATCGCCTTTAAATAATATAATATCTAAATAATTGTATATAGATATTAAGATTCCCACGTAAACATTGAACGTGTGGAAAAAATCGATAGTCCGTTTGAATAATACGCAGCATGACTTCGTATTTGTCATTTACTAATACTTTAACTCAACATATTTTGACTGTCGTAATGTTACACTATAGAAATGTTCAATTTTCAACAAAGTAATGAAAGGTACACGGTATAAGTTCATCGTGGCGGACACCATAACACGGAATAATGATTTTATTTCAATTCTCCGCTTTGGTAGACAAAAGGTTCTAGTTTGAATTCCGCCAATTAATGTCTTGAATTAAACCGGATACGGATATATACGGATCCTGCTATATACGACATATAAAAGTAATATGGGTAGATGAAGGACAGGGATTGCTATTCACTGTAGCATTTTCGGGGAGAATATATTATTTTTATTTCTTTCGTTCTGGTAACAAGGTAAAAGCGCAGCATTGAGTTTCGCCACTCAACACGCAATACCTCGAAAGGCGGAAAGTGGGGAACGGCGTGTCTTGACATTAGGTTCCTTCTGCCTCCGGCTCCCTCTGCCTACCCTGCTAAATGTGGGATACAGCGTGAAGCTATAAAAAATAATTACAATGATGTATTTAATTACGACTAAGTAGGCTAAAAATTATGAAGAGCATTGCAATTTTCTTAATTTAAGGAACCTATTGTGGTTCCCTCTAATTTTGCGGAAAATGGAGAAAAGAGTGTCTTAACACTAGGTGCTTTGTTCTACCCTGCTATGCGGGATAAGCCGTGAAGCTGTTTTATTAACAAACATAATTGTTCGCCAGCATAAGCATTTTCACTTTCCAGAGTCCAGATGAGATGAAAAGTCAGTTAATTTATTAATTTTTAGCATCCATACTTGCATTACTACAGGACAAAATAAAATATACAAATTCTCATACAAAAAAATATTGTAAAAAGTGGTCACTACAAAACTGGGTGTGACTGAGTTCGGCCTAAAAAGCAACTTTTTTGCCATCTTACATGGCCAGTATGGGAAAATACTAAAAACTCTTTTCAAGATTAACCCGCCTACGAATTATACAAATTCGTTGAATAGAAAATTTATAGCGCTTATCGGATTTATTGGTTTGTTCTTGATAAAAAAATAAATTCGGACCCTTTTGGGCAGGTGACTCGTCGGCTGAATGAACTTTTTTCCTAATATTAATGATGCAGAGTAAACATTTATTGTTTGCTTTACACTTTTTTTAAAATTCATTCATAATTTTATTGCATATTTCGAATAAGCTTTAAACAAATATACGCTATAAGCTCGGTTGGTTCTCAGCAAAAATTGGATGTTTGAAGTTCAATATTTTGATTTAACTAATAAGTTTATGTATTTTTACACCAGAGACAAATTTTTCATATATATATATATAGATGTAAATAAAACTTTTAAGTAATTAATATACCTAAAGATCAACAACTAACGTAATTTGCTGGATTGTAGAAGGTGTAAGTGTAAGAAAGGAATTTTGGTAAGTCAACTATTATGAAAGTAACTAGTTTATATAGCTTGAAATATCGTAGTTTTAGAATATAGAAAGCTATATTCTAAAACTACGATATGGTCAGTTGGTTATAAAAAAATAAGTATTTAATGAAATATTTACCGCGTGTAAAAAATCGCATGGGAAAATTGATAATGACGTTAGCAAAACCACCAGGCCATGGTTGGTTTCTTAAAGCTATAATTATATTTTGATAATGTTTAATACTATTATTTAAATAAGCAAGTATTTTTATTATTTATAATAAATAATATATATAATTACGATATTTTATTAAGTGTAAAATATAATGTCTCATGGTCATAAATTAGTCTTTACAACAGTCCATGGGAATTTCGGTCAGGTGGGTCATCACGCCTACGCTTTCAGCTTTATTACCTGCCTACTGTACTGCTACTTGACGTGGCCTGTAGGTTAACCAAAATTTACGTATTCGAAGACTGTTTTTATTTAAGTTATGTGTCTAATTTTTGGGTGATATTATTTTAGTAAATTTTTTATTTTAAGTGTCATGTGTCGTACACATTTTTTGTAATATAATAATAATAATTTTTATTTTCTTCGCTCTAATAGCAAGGCAAAAAGCGCGGCGTTGGGTTCCGCCACTCAACACGCAATGCCTTGTAAAGCGGAAAGCGGGGAACGGAGTGTCTTAACACTAGGTTCCTGCAGCTCCTTCTGCCTACCCTGCCATGTGCGGCATACAGCGTTAAGCTAATTTTTTTTTTTTATTTTATTAACTATATTTGAAAATAATTTAAAAGTATACTTAAAAATAATAAATACGTTCAAAATACAAACAGTATGGCAGTAGGCACACCCTACGCTAGTACCAATTCCTAAGCATTGCATTTACAATACAAATAGGGCTATTTAGAGCGGTCATTACGCTTCAAAAGCCATTCATGCCTCAAAACTTTAAAAAAATTACGATTTTATTCTCACGGGGCCACTTTAAGTGGATTTTTGCGCAAATTCGCTACAGTGCAGGTTACAGGTATCAATTGCGCGCGCTTTTTGACATTGACATTCGGTTCTTTTTTCCATTTTTAAAAAAATGATCGATTCGATCCAATTTTTGTGTTTGTTTAGTCGACCCTTTTGACTTTGCCACTTGCGAACACAGCTTTGAAGACTCCCACACTATATTTTTGGCAATTTTGCTTCGAATGATTCAATTGAAAAAATGTTTTAATTTTCAATATTCCTTAAATTTCTCACGTTGAACGTATTTTTTTATATCAAGTTATCTGTCAATTGCAATAACCAATTTAATTTAATTACAAATGGCGTCATTTCCTATCCCCAATCGGAAAAGAAACAAAATGGCGACCACCCATCGAGATATTTGTCACGGCGCTAATGATCACAGTGCTGCGGTTTTATTGTTATTTTTATACCACAAATCGATCTATTAACGTTACGTAAATGCCAAAGGTCTAAGAATAATACTTCTATAGTACTCTTGGGTACGGAATATTTAGAATATACGATTAATGATTTTACAATTGAATGTCTGCCGATAAATATAAAATTCAAATAAAGGAACAGTCCCGAGTAATAATACGTCATAATATGTGAGAAAATACATACATACATATATAACAATGGAAAAGTTTTATTTTAAAATTAAAAAGCTATTAAATAAGCTAAGAGACGTCTCTAAGATAAATATTATGTAAGTAAAATATATTTCTATGATATCTACATTCAAACAGTTCATTTTTTATGTACCTACGACTAGTACATCTATCCATTTCTGTATAGTTAATTAAGTCATTGCTAAAAATAGAAATGTACCTATTTACTAATTCTGTCCCAAGTCCTGCAGGAACCTTCATATAATAACAATAATAAAAATATAATTTATTTTCAAATTTTAGTATATGCAACAAAAAACTATTTATAACTACAGTAGTTTAAAACTACGTGGTAACTTTCCCACAAAACTACGTAGGGTCTGACTGTGAATGCGACGCTTGTGGGTTTGATTATCACTCAGGAGAATGATATAATTTGATTTCCTCGGTCTGGTAACAAATTCCGCCACTGAACACGGAATGTCGAAATTTCTGGTAACAAGTTCCGCCTTGAACACGCAATGTCTCGAAAATTGTGCGGAAAACGGAAAACAAAAAGTACAGGATGAAGCTAAAATTTCATAATTAACATACCAACTTGAATATATACAAAAACCACTGTACTTCATACATGTATCAATAAATATTTTCATAAATTAAAATCACCAGACTAGTTGACAGCGTTCTATAAATCAATCGTCAACGATCCCTTTTGCTTTTGTTGCGAATGTGACCCCTTGCACAAATGTGGTTTGTGTGGAGACCACACAAGCGTGTGTAATAAATATATTAACTATATAGCGCAATACTGTTTAGAAAAAATCTATTTTTTTGTAATATGATTATAGTAGATATCATTTTCCATAGCTTTTTCAGTATTTTGTAGTACGGGGAGATTTAGAATAAATATGGCGAAACTAAATTCTCCATTTTTCGTATTTTTCTATACAGTAATATGTGTATATTTTTCTATACAGAAATATACACAATATTTAGAAACGCAAAAACTTTGATATCGCAGAATTCGAACCTACGCCTGTTTGAAACCAAGCGCTACATCGAAATTCTTATACACTTATATTTTTTTCCTAGTATCTAAATTAGCTAGAACCATTGATATATAAAACTTAATTAGTCAGCACACTAATTAAGTTTTATATATCAATGGTTCTAGCTAATTAAGCCATGATTTAGTTGGCATTATATTTAACTGCTGAAACTTTTAAAACAGAGTACCTGCCTACGCCAAACTAAATTTAAGGAAGCTTACGACACCGACTTATGATCCTTTTTAGATTAGAAGCTTCAGCTTTTTTCAACACATGTATTAAATAAGGCCTACGTCAGCAATAAAACAATATAACTAATTACATATATTTATTAAATTCAACATAACATTTATTAATTAATAATACCTAATTATCATATAATTACATGATAAATTAAAATTCATCATGTTTACCATCTTTGATGTAAATTATGTATTCGTCTAGAAGCTTTAGCGCCTCGACACTACTTTGCGAGTTTTCCTCATATAGATCAATCACGTGATCTTTCAAAATCTCCAAGATTTTGGCAGCTTGTAATTTTCCATTATAACTTCTCAAGCAGAACGGTTTTATATTTTTTAAAACAGATATTACAATTGGTTGTATTTGAAAATCATTTCTTTTCGATATCATTGCGAATATATTCAAAAGTCCGTTACACAAAGTCGGATTCGAAATTCTATCAATTAAACCTATATTTTCATATAATTTCAATGTTTCATAGACATTTTCGTCCTTTTGATACTTGCTACGTATTGACAGATGTTCCTCTAATATATTATTAAATAAGGCCAACAAGTTGTAAACCAATGAAATGTCTAATTTTGCGATTTGATCATAAAAAAGTTCTAGACCATTTAGCTTCATAAGACGAGCCTGTATTTTAGGGTTATTTGGCAACCACGTGCTTATTATATCTAATGCATAGGTTTTAAGAAAACTATTGTCTTTTTTAAATATGTCCAAAATTTTATCCATTATCTGTGGCGGCAACAATTCGTTTGTAGTAACTGGAGCCACACTAAACAAAGTTTTCATTAAAACGAGAAGTTGCTTTTTCAATGGCTCATAATTAATGCCTATTATCGATTTAATAGTTTGATCTGTTTCTTTATTATTCAGAATTTTGTAGGCATCGTCAGACGTTTTCAGTGACGCGGTGAGATCTTTAAATTTTTCAGTAATTTTTTCAAATAACTCTTCAATACGCTCTCTAGGACGTCTCTGTCATATTTATCCACTAATATAGTCAATTGTTTAATTTCTTCTAGATTTTTATCGATATTTTTGATTTCATCACTAGCTTGATAGGTAATTGTGCTTGGTTCTATTGAATCTGAAATTATAAACAAATTGACAAATATATATGTATTGTTTATTGTACAAAAACTTAAAATAAAAGGTGATTACAGTAAATAATGTTAGCAAAGGTGTTTAATTGTACATTATTGTTACACGTATACATTAATTATATTAATTATCAATTAATATACTTTACATTATATTATAATGTTCGTTCGCAGACGCATCTGTTTCCAAGGCGGTAACTGGAAACCAGCGTTGGTACCGACTGAGCTTTTTATTACAGCTCATGAACCAACATTTATGCTAAGTGACCTTCCTATTTGAACGTCACACTGCTGTTACACTTTTTTATAGGTACGAAGAAACATTACAGCTTAGAATAAGACTGATTTTATGTTTATTGCAATTTTGTTATTATTTATTTATATAGCAGTAGATGTGGTTGAAATAAAGCATTTACTTCCTTACTTACTAACGGATAGAAACGATAATTGTCCGATGTGATCCGATACATACTATATAGAGGTATAACAGAAAATGAATTATTTTCTCTTCTCCGTTCTGGTAAGCTTGTTGATTGCCGCTCAAATTAAATATTTTGGAATCGCGACAAAAGCGAAAAACGGAGAGTCTTGACACTACGTTCTTCCGTTTTTATACGTTTTTTACACAATATCAACGAAAGATACAATATTACGTTACCTTCAATTCTTATACTAGTTTGCAGTACCTCTTCTGCTATCGAAGGCCCTACTACTAAATAAACTAGAAGTAAAATAGAAATCATTCTTAGCTACTATTTTTAACAACGACGTACAGAGTATAGACTATCTCTGTTTGAATGGACCTTGTCTGTTTTACTTTTTTTATTTTATTTGAATTAAACAACAACGTGCCAGTTATATTTGTGTACGTTAATTAATATACTGTATTTTTTTATTTAAAAAAGTATATAATATATATATAAATTAATTAAATAATATAGGTACATACTTGTAAGAATATTTTATATTTATTCTGCTTCATACTATCTTGCATGTATGTGGCGGAGCACAAAGCCGCTTTTTGTCATACCAGAGCTGGATAGAACCCACAACCTTAATGTTAACAATCAGACAATGACCCAATATGCCACAGTGCAATCAGAGACGATCTGGTGTCTAGACACTATGTTCTCCGCTTTCCGCCCGGATTTAAGACACGTCTGAGTTGAGTGGTGAATTACTGGTGAACTCCCTGATCTTTCGAATAGAAAATTATCACGTTTATGTTTATAGCAAGACAGTGCGAGACGATGGTCTCATTTGATACGATCGTTATAATATTGGTACCTAATACTATAATAAAGATTAAATATAGGTATACACTTGACATAATAAATTTCCAAACGAAAAGAAACAGATATAAAATTACACATCTGTCAAGATTGGACTAAATAAAATTGAAGTTTATAAAACTTTAAAATATTTACATACAATCGGAGCGTCATATCTGGAAATCTCTGGAATATATTCCATATGGATAACATTGTAATATTAACTTTATGTGAGGATAAAACATGTTGCTGTCTAACTTTACGTAGCAGTGCCGTTCTAATTTCTATAGTTAGTTTTGTAAGTATCTATTTGTAAATATATGATGAAAGTGTAAGTTAACTGACATACCGAGAGACGGACGCAAACTCTAGATTCAAGTCTTGGCATCTTTGCGCCCTGCAAAGTAAGTAAGTGAGTGAGCATTAAGAAAGGACTCTTGGAAATATCACTCACAATTAATATGAAACATCTATAGAATACTGAAGCTTAAAACTTATAGCCTTAGAGAAATATAACTGTTATATAATTTTAACTGTATATAATTTTTCAAGATAATAGGTAACTTTTTACCGTGAGAAAATATTTAAAGAGTAAATTTTAAACTACACGGGCAAAGTATTGCGAGTGGAGACTTTGTTATCTCATCGCATCATCATCATCGTGACACCACATCAGCCTAGCAGTTCACTGTTGGACGTAGGCCTCTCCCATGGTACACCATTCAGACAGTACCAGCTGCCTTTATGTCATCGGTCCATCTGGTCGAAGGACGTCCTACGCTACGCGTTGTTGTCTATATGTGTAAATTGTTTTGTATGTAGTGTGCTATAAGCCTAATGTTATATTCTTTTTATTTTGTGGAAAATGGAAATAATTCATTCGCTCCGAGTGGGAATCGAAACCACAACCGTCGCGCTTACAGTCAGACCCTGTGCCACTGTGCCGCGACGGCACAGTGTCTGTAAACGCGACGGTTTTCTATTTGGTTTAAACGTACAAGTCACTGGCGGCTAGAATTCATTGAAGGAATATTCGTTCTATGTCTTCAGCGACACAGATTTATTCCTAATATAATAATATGTATTCAACGTGCCAGGTTAGTATAAGTCACTATATTTTCTCATTATAAATGCAGAGAACAAAAGTGAAACAACAAAAAAAATTGTAAGTAATATCACTGCATACATCTTCTATATACATTTAATCAGTACATAATAGAGAACTTAGTATAACGCCGATTTCTTTATTTTTACTTGTCGCCCATACAATCGGGCCATTGAACCTTAGTCTAGTTAAGAGACGAATAGATCGAAAATAATTATGAATTACAACGTAACGAATTTATAGTGAAACATTTCCTATGCCACATCATTAATATACGTGCGTGGCAAAGGAAATCTCATGGGCGTGGACTGTCAGTCCCGTTCTTTAGCGTTTCTGTTGGAGTTTCGTGATATCCTGTATTAGTACTCCCCTACACCCCCCAAGAAATAATTGGGAGCCCCCCCATAATTGGGATCATGGCAAATTTCAAATTCTTACGGTATTTTGCACGGTGGTGCCTGCTATCTGTATCTGTCAGTTAATCAGTAACTGAAGTTAGTCATCAGTATTGGATATATTTATTTTTTGCATTTATTAGGAAGCCAAGTTATATGCTACGACACAATTGACAGGACATTTATAAAAAACATCGTAACACAGTATGTCTCAATTATATGCTAAGTTAACATGTAAATGAAAATGTTTAACTAAATAAAAAATCCCTAACAAAAACGTTCAAGTTTCCAAACGTTTAAATCTTAAATTATATAATAAAAATATACATTTTAATTTTAAACAAAAAACAACATCCTAATAAAATATATTAAAAAAAAAGTAAGCCGAAATAAAATGTTCAAGACAAAAAAAAACCAAATAACTTAAATTAAAATTTCGAAATATTTTTTTGTACTTTTTTTTTATTTATTCATAAAATATTTTTTCAATATATGGATATAATAAGCTAATATATCATTTATTTCGTTACTTACTGAGCGTGGATTGTTTATATATGGCGTGTAAGTGTTTTGGATATCGAAGGACGAAGCAGGAAGACGATGTTGCCGGCTGTAATTTTCACGTTATTAATTTTTGTTTTATAACCAACATATTCCAGATAAGCTGCCTTTTAGATGTGTTACTCGGCGATTTGAATACGGATGACAGTTGCGCTATGAAGGAATACGTGGAGTCGTTGAAGACGCTACTTCTCACACTATTTCAAATGGCGAACATGTTACTTTTACTTGGTTGTATTGTTGTAAGTTTTAATTTTATTTTCACGCTGTATCCCGCAGTATCCGCCGTAGCAGGATAGACAGAGGGAACTGTAGGCTCAAGGAACCGTCTCCGTTCCCTGCTTTTCACCTTTCGAGGCATTGCGTGTTGTGTGGCGGAACTCAACGCCGTGCTTATTGCCACGTTGTTACAGGCAGACGCTGTGCCTGTGCGCCACCAGTGCCACCACGGGCCTCAATTATTGTACGTGTCATGTATTTTCTAGTAATAAGAATTTGAAACGATTTTTAAATAAACCTAATAAATAAATAAATGGAAAAATGAAATCCATTATTTTGGTGACATTTGACATTTGATGTAAAAATAATATTTTGAATTTCATTTGTCAAGTATCAGACACTCTTCTCTCTCACACTCTCCCGCTCGCGACTTCGACGCTTAAGTCAAATGATTTAAACACCATATCCACTTTTTACAATTGGAAGTTTTATATCAAATTATTCCAACATCATTTACTTTTTTACATTCTAAGGACACTTCTTAACATAATATTTATATTACTTTTATTAATGTTTTCCTTTAAATAATTATCAATTCTATTTAAAAAAGATAAAAAAATAATTGGGCAAAAAATACTCATTTTCAGTCGCAATGACTGTCAATGGCGTATTACGCGAGAAATCGTATTAAGCGAGTCCTAGTTATTTCATAACTATCAAAAATCCTTTTTACCCATTATACATTATGATTCTACGTCATATTATTATCCGCCTGTTTAGTCTATATTTAGATAATTATCTAAATATAGACTAAACAGGCGAATAATCTACATTGAGATAAAATGTAGGATTTAATTAATCGATTCGTGTCTGGAATTCAGGTGGAAAGCGAAGAGTTAAAGCGAGAGTTGCGTCTGCCTACCCTTCAATTTGCGGAATAAAGCGTGAAATTAACTGTTAATAAAAATGTTTTTTATTCCCATTTTCCTTCCTATAATTGCCCTAACACTATAGTTGAATAACCTTAGTTCAAATATATTACAGGAAAATGCCTTATTAATACAAGTTTATATATGGTATATGCTGGGTTTCATAGTAATAGGATTTGTTTCGGCCATACTTGAGTTCTGCCTTCATACTAAAGATAAAGGCATGTGGAGTTTCGCCATTTTTGTACCTGAAGTTATATTTTTGTTCGGTGAGTTGGTTTATGTAATAATATACTAACAGTAATTGTGAATAACTTTGCCAAGCAGGAACTCAATCAATATTGATTATACTACTATTAATATATAAAATTTATATTGTTCATAAGAAACTGCTACCTCGCTATCTATACTTTTTTAGGTTCACGAACCCTCTGCCTACCCTGCTATATGTGGGATACTGGCCCACATATATCAGGGTAGGCAACTCTGGGCAGAAGGAACCTAGTGTCAAGACACTCCGTTCCGCACTTTCCATAGTTCAACGCATTGCGTGTTGAGTGGTGGAACTCAACGCCGCGCTTTGTCTTGTTGCCAGAGCAGGGAAAATGAAAATAATTAATTCTCACCTCATGGAACACGAACCCAGAAACCGTCGCGTTTACAGGCAGGCGCTGTGCCTCTGCGCCGCGACGGTCTTTTTTTTAATTGCTACTCAGAACAACGTTTTTAACATGTAATTATGATTTTTCAGTATTATTCCTATGTCTCTCACTGGTGGATAGTTACAAAAAGCATCTGGACAAGATATAAGTTCATCATGTGTTTTAAATCGAATAAAATATATATACTTATATTAGAATAAAGATATCTTTTAAAAATTCAGTTTAAGAGCTGATTAATTACTTAACTGATTCAAGTAGAGGGTATATAAAAATTAAATCACATATTATTTTCAAATACTTATTTTTCGTTTAATATTTTTGTACTATCTACTATATACATGGTGTTTATTAAATATCTATAGAAAAACGTGTAACAAACGTAAATCTAACGTACAACTAAATAGAAAATCTTCGCCATCGGACTTAAAAAAAAACTTAAAACTGGCATTAAAGCCATTTATTAAAAATTATATACAATTCCATCCTTTCGTAATACACGTGGTATATTACCGTCTCTGTCGTCCATTACAAGTGCGAAAGGGACATAACATTAACATTATGACTAATCAGTATTTCATATAACAAAGGCAGGCCAATAACTTCGTAGAACAAGGTCGTATCTGGAAAAAAGGATAAAAGAGCTTTTTAAAGATATTTTATTTAAAATCATTCAATAAATATTAATTCTTAAATTTTATATTATAATATATATTTTATTATAATATATAATAGAGAATGTTAGTTTTACATTTAGCCGGGTATCTTTTAAAGGCTCCTTTATAAAGTATACATTTTACACATTTCACAAATAAACTTTTTAATAATTTCAAAAGCACATTTCATTGAAAAGAAGTGAGAAAACCCAGAAATTATTTAAAACAAAAGTAAATGAAATTTAAATATATGTATACATAAATAGTTACAATTATTCCAAAGAGGTTTTTCTTGTCATTACATACTTTGTTCTATTGAAGTTATTGACTTTTTCGATTACACGATACTAATAAAAAATATATTAATTTAATTTCATTAAAATTAAAACTAAGTTCAAACTGAAAATTTGTTTAGATAATAATTATTATTTGTAAACTAAACATTTTTTTTAAATATACATACATACATACATGTTACAGCAACATTGTAACGACGTCTTGGAGAAAATCTTTTATCAATAAGAAATTGTCATAATTATATTACCACCATGTAAGCACCAATTCTATTATTATATTTATCATATGGAAAAAAATGTGTGAAATTAAAAAAAAAATGTATAAGATATCGAGAAGACGTCATTACAATGTTGGTAAAAGTAAAATTCGCATTTAACGCGACTCTTACTTAGCATTCTTGTACGTTTTGTTAAATATAGTGTGAACGATATTAAAACGCATATTGATATATATTTTTAATTAATACATATACATTTGATAGGTCCAATGAGTTGATAGGAACTTATATGTAATAGCCTAGGTCTAATAAATTTAATGTTGCAGTTGTTTCAGTCCTATTAACAATAATTTATAATTTCATTAAGATTATACCTACGGTTGTTTAGAATTCGCGATCATCGAGTCACCACACAGCCTTACTTACATATAATGGACTTAGTCATTCGAGTGTCCGGACAAAAAGATGCGATGATAAAAATTAGCGAGAAAAAGAGAAACGTGTTGCCAGTAACAAAAATCTGACTGAGTAATACTAAATTGTATATTTTTTTGGGTTTACATTTTATTTATCAGATTAGAAAGGGAGAACCAAATAGAATTACGAGATAATGCTCGTTGAGAGGCGGAGGTTGACGCCGCGCTTTGTCTAACAGATCGGGAAAATAAAGATAATTTATTCCCCCGACTAGGGGTCGAACCCATCACCGGCCCTTTAACCGTCAACCTCTATCCCACTGCGCCACGATGGGTACATTTATGGGTACGTTTATATTTTTTTCTAGATAATAATAATATAATATATATTTTCTATATAAAACTGAGTGGCGTTTTAATAACGACAATTAGCACGTATTAGAATAACTGAAAGTACTTTTGGCTCTTCGAATAAAAGTCATGTGTCTTCATAAAACTCCCATTTTATATCTCTCGGCTTACAATCCGCTTACAAAAAGTACAAAAGTATTTCACAATCTAATTGGTTCTGTTACATCACAATATTTCATGTATTTTCTATTTATTTATATATTAAAATATGCTTAATCTTCAACAAAGCGATATTATTTATTTAACTGTCATAATATTAAAAAAAAAAAGTAAAATAAAAACCTAGCACAAGAGATTTATCATTTAAGTTCTGTAAAATATAAATAAATAAATTAAATTTATTTAGACAAATGACATTTATAATTTGTGTTAACAAACAATGGAAAGACTAAAACAAATACAATTATATTATTATAATGTTGTTTTCAGTTATTTGAATTTTGCACTTGCAAATAAATGGTGGACCCATATTATATTGCGTATCATTATTTTATGGCAGTCATATTTATATAAAACTTTATTTATATGAACGAACAAATAATTTTATTCCTGTAAAACATTATTTATAATCACATAATATTTCTATAACGTTTACATATATTTATGTATTTATGAAGAAAACTTATAAATTGACCTAATACATTGAAACAATGTACATGCGATAATAAGTAAAAAAAAAATATATGAAAACGATGACGTCACAGATCATCAACTCCCATTAGTTTAGTTCAGTGTCAAATCAAATTGAATGAAAGTCATAACAATATATTAATTTAACACGCTTAAAAAACTTAATGCCCTTATTGTCTGTACTTCATAATGTAAGCGAAAAACATAATATTATACATTCAACTTGGTGTTCTATTTTTTTAATTAAACTAAAGATATTTTTACATTTCTATTGTAAATATCGTTTCTTTTTAACCTAATGACGCTAATTACAAGGCTTTTTAGGCATAAGTTACAACGCTTTACCATTAAATAATATATAGGAATTAAATTAAACACATAAATAAGGGCTGTTACACACGCTACTTTTTTTTTATCAGCTTATAAAACAAACTGCTTACAAAAACGACAAATAATTTTGTTTTTTGAATTAGACATGACATATTAAAAAAAACGGCATGTGTTATTTCCTATAAAAAATCGGTTCTTAGCTATTAAAATCAAGCAAATACAAGTGAATAATTTTGAACATCATTTTGGCACCAATGATACTTGAAAGCCAAAAATAATCCTTGAGATCAACAAAAATATTTATTAATTAATGCTAAGATTAAAAACTATTAAAACAATTTAAATATTACAATAGTTTTATTCTGATTATATCAGTTTATAATTTATGTTTTTTTTTCCTTTTAACTGTTTAGCCATTAATATGGTTATTATACAAATATAAATATGATTGTAGATTATTAAATATTTTACTTGATATCAAATACTTAAAAATTATCGTCACCATCAAGCATCGATGACGTCACCATCTCTAGTGTTGTAATAACAATTATAATTATAAAATGAAATAATCAGAATTATTAATGAAATTAACTAAAAAATCATACCTTTTAAATCTCTTTTTTAAATTTTTTTAATAATAATAATTACGATATTGCAATATAGTTTAGTGTAATTGAAATACACGTTACTCTATTGATATACCACTAGGGAGATTGTATTAAATAAATCATATTATTTGGTTACATCATATTTTTTCTAAAATAAACGGAGAGTAGAGAATTATAGTAAATTAATATAAGATCTCTGTGCCTATTCCGCAAAATGTATAAAGATAAATAATTTATTCGTTTAATTTCTTATATTCACACTGTATCTCATGAGAACACATAGTGGGCATAGAGAACACAGTAACAAAGGCACTCCATTCTTCACTTTACGGAGCTCAACGCCGCGCTTTGTCTTGTGAGTAAAAGTAAGCGGGAAAATTAATACAAATAATTGCCTAAAGTCAAACACTCATGAATTATAATTAGTACCTAAATAAAAATATATTTAAAAAACAAAACACGCAATTAATAGACATAAATGATTTCATACATAATTTATAGTCACTCAGATCCATACACTATTGTATTGCTGCAATCAGAACACACTATACAAATACAGGTATAAAAATAATTTAAAAAAATATCTAAATCTATATTGCAATACCGTGAATAATTGACCCTACCAACCTTAACTGACGCTCTGGTTGGCGATGGACACGACGGGCTGCTGGTTGTTGGCGGCGATGACGGTGGAGCCCGGCGGGATCTTCTGCGGCACCATGCCGTCTATGTGCCGGTACTTCTTGAGGCGCGTCCACTGCCCGTTGTTGTAGTTCATTTGGAAATGCATCTCCGAGAGCATCGTCAGGTACGTGTCGTCCGATTGTAGCACGTTCTCTATGTTTTCTGATAACTTTATTGTCACAATGTTGCCCAGGTTGGGACAGGGATTGTCTGGAACATTAAGGTTCATTTTAAGTATCTAGCTTAAATATCTTTTGAGTTTTGGTTCACGCTGCATCCCGCATATAGCAGGTTAGACGAAGGGAACTACCTAATGTTGAGACACTCTTTACGTTTTTGAAACACCAATTTCCGTTCCATTTTATAGTCATTGCTTGACGAGTGGCGGAAATCAACGCGTATTGCCTTTTAAACAAAGCAAGGGTATGAAAACGATTTATTCAATCAGTGGGAATCGAACCTGTGCTACTCAAAATGTCAACATAATAATAAAAAAATACATATATTAATTTAATTTATATTGAAGTAGGTGTATAGTGCAGTAGAAATTCCATTATATGGACTAAGTATTGTTGTTATATAGATTAACGAATAGCTGGATGCTGGGAAGTGAGAGTAAAAGTTGTTATACATATTACTGTTTTTAAAAGTACGTTTTTTAAAACAATATTTCTTCATCTGTGTACCTTCTTTGTACAAATGTTTCCACCATTTTTTTATACTCTATGTACCGGATTGATAGTCTGGATAATCGCTAATCCGTATAACTGAGGGCATCCGGCCTCGTTTCCATAGCTACCTAATTTTAATTAAAGACACGACACTCACCTCTGGAGCCGGCCATGAAGCCCAGTATGAGCGCCTTCTCCGGGCGCGTGACGCGGTTCGCGTTGCGGAACATGTCCTGCGCCTCCATCATTTGTTCGCGCTGGGGAAAGCAAAATAGTTGACATTCTTACTCTTTATTATGATATAAATCTTTGAAAGGTTAATCAATTAATATAAAACTCTTCTGTTATTCAGCGACTGACAGATAATAAACTTAGAACATTTCATTTACTGCACATTTCATAATGAAATTTTTTCTATCAACGAATCACATAAATAAAACCTAATGCAAAGTACCTTAGCTGTCACCTAAGTGATGATAAGTAATTTAGCATTAGAAAAAAAAATAATATAAAAAATATAAGCAGATCTCACCGTAAGCGACAGTCCCCTGCGCGGCACCAGCGGCTGCGAGGGCTGCGAGGGCGGCGGCGCGGGCGGCTGCACGGGGGCTTGCACTTGCTGCACAGGCTGCTGCATTTGGACCTGTGCGTTGTGAATCGGTTATATACGGCATGTTCAAAAGAAAATATATCGACGTTTTCAACAACATATATATTTAGATCCTCACTAGCAAAGGCAGCATTGGAGAATCCTAGGACTAAGATACTGTGTTTTCAATTTCGCATGTTTTACAAATTTTAAATATTAGATTAAATACATATTCAACAGAAAAATATTTAGAAATGTATAAAAATTGATATGTAAAGCTTGAGCGATTTTAAATAGTCACGGGTTCGAGTCCCTATCCTTTCAAATTATATGTATCTGAATATCTTTTACCATCTTGCTTTAGAAACTTCAGTGTAATGTAATAACTTACCGGATGCGCCATTTGATGTTGTATAGGCTGTGGTGTCTGTTGTACTACTTGTTGCGCCATCTAAAATAATATAACAAAAAATATTAAAGTAAATTATGATTACACTAATAAAGAAAATATGAATATATTAAATGCCCACTGAGGCGCAGCGGCACAGCGCGTGACTGTAAACGCGACGGTTGTGGGTTCAATTCCCGCTCAGAGAGAATTAATTGTTTCTAATTTCCTCACTCAGGTTACATATCTTGTAACCTGAGAGTGGCGTGGAGTTGCGCCACCCAACACGCAATATCTTGAAAGAAGGGAAGCGGGAAACGGCACTTCATTTATTAAGATATTTCTTAACTCTAGGGTCCCACTACCCTGCTATATACCTGCTATATACAAGTAGTACTATATACAAGTACTACCCTACAGTGTTAAGACAAAATCTATTACTACTACTATTGTAGCACTGAACAATTTGACTGAATTGAACTTGACACTGAATAAAAACACTTACCGGTTTAATATTTTGCAAGAGCACAGCTTTACCTCCCCCTTGCAGGATCACAGCGGAGTTCAACAGATTCTGCGTGGAGAGGAGGACGGGCTTGCCTCCGCCAGCTATGAGGAGTTTTGATTGTTGACCTATGACTATCGGCTTTGATCCCGTGCCCTGAAAATGAATGAAAAAATATAGTAAATTGTTGATAGAAGTGTTATTTGAAATATAAGTACAATTGAGGCCATCACAATGCAGCCTAAGATTATGAGCGCGATGGTTGCGGGTTCAGTCCCTACTTCTGGCACTGGCAGAAAAAAAGTCAGCATTGAAGTTTGCCACAAAACATGCAAATGCGTCTCAAATCGGTTCGGAAAGCGGAGAACGGAATATCTCAACAGTAGGTTCTCTTCGGAACAAAGCGAAGTTAGCGAAAGCAATAATAATAATATTATATCAAGGAAGTCATTACGACATTTCCTTATAGGCTTGAGCCAACAATATTACCACAATGCAATACTGGCAACAATATTACAACAATAATAATAAATTTTCCACATTAATCTTCAATTTCAATTGCGGGTGGCTTCGCTATACCTGCTGCACGATCAGAGGCGTGGCGGGCGGCGCGTGGGCGCCGGGCGGCGGCGAGGGCGGCGCCTCCCCCTCCTCCCCCTCCGCGCCCTCCGCCGCGGCCTCCGTCACCTCCGTGGACTCGCTGCTCGTCGCTGCTGTAATCGATGCATCGTATTATGTATTATTAATGCATTTTAAGTGATTATTATATTATATATGTAAATTGTTGATATTGAATATAATTCAACGCGTTTAGCGTTATTAGCGTTTCTATAGAGTAGTGTATAATTGATTTTAATATTGGAATACCTAATGTAGAAACCAAAATTTGCTACTGAAAATAATCAAATTAAAATACTAACATATATAATTACTTAGCATATATAATTACTTACTTGGTGTCTGTTCATCTGCTTTGGGCATTTGGAAGTTGTTCAAGCCCTTCGCATAGTCCGGTGGGGGCGGGGACGACGGAGCCGCTGGTTGAGCCTTTTTGGAACCTTCTTCCATTTCTGTGTGAAAATGTATGTATATGATTTATTTTACACTAAAGACTATATACAGACTATATAAAGTCTATATAAGGTCTCTAGTATCATGTGACATGTACAACGTATATATAAATGTATTAAAATAAAAGTTATAATTATTACTTTTTTTTTATAATGTCCTAAAGTTTTACCCAGTTTCCTCCTCTTCTTGATCTGCGCGTGCGTGGCGGGCTGCTCCGTGATGTCCAGCAGCTTGATGCCGGAGCGCGGCGGCGGGCGCGCCACGGCCGGCACGCGCGCGCCCGCCCCCGCCGCCGGCCCGCCGCCCGCGCCCCCGCCCCCGCCCGCGCCCGTGCGCGCCGCCCAGCGCGACGGCAGGCCCTTCAGTGGAGCTGGGACGAGGAAAATATACTCGACTTGGAAGGACCAGGTTTTTAAAGTATCTATAGCTTTTGAATAAATTATGTTGTAAATACTTGCAATTTAGTTCATAAGGAATTTTTCATCCTTTACATATCACTTTCATATTATACTTTTAAGCATAAAACCATACTTATGTTACCACTTGTATAAGTAGCAGTACGCCCAACTACATTGCTATGTACTAGTATATATATTTAATAACTGTTATTAAGTCTCCATTTCTATATCTATACTTATAATATATATAATAAAACAATGTGTGTACATTGTCGTACATTTTTACGAAAAAATGATGCAGGGCAGTAAAACAGTAATAGAATATAAATCTATGATTTTCAAAATGTTTGTCTGTTTGTACACGCACGTCTTTAGATTTACTGGACGTATTAGCATGAAAATTTTGTTGTATAGCTATTAGGTCTGGGCAGGAGGTGTAGGCTATAATTTATTTTGAAGACTAGCATCCCAGAACCAAAACCAAAGCAGCCCAGCTGAATTATAGGAAATAATGAATAACTACCATGACAAAAATGACCGAATATGAAAAGCAATTTCCATTGGTATAAAAATGAATAATCTGGAACACCTAATATAGAACTACAACAGATCAGCTAATCTATAAGAAATAAAAAAAATGGCTCTTTAGCAAAAGTTGTAATAATCTAATACCTGGAAGATCTCATTATGAGCTAAACTATATGAAATAAGGAATTGACATGTTGACAAAAGTTGTTCGTGATATATATTTTTCATTGACAGTTTGATATACAAAAATCAAAAATCTGGAACTAATAACTAAATGGAAATCAAGTGGCAAGGATCATAAATTCCACCTTAACTGAGTTGTGGGCATGTAGTAGTTTTAGATATAATTTAATTTATCATTCTATATATGCAGTGAACGCATGTGGAATATCCACCTGTTTCAAATTTTTAATTTTCTTATGATCAATAAATACACATCATGGCAAACTAAATTTATTAGGGAGTTATATTTTTATGACTTATAGTTTAGCTACCCTGGTTATATACCAGGGTAGCTAAACTATAAGTAACCCTGACATTCAACATTAATTACACCCCATATTAGGCCCAGGCTCCAATAGGTGTACTATATATAATAAATATCTATTTACAATATATAATAAATATCGATCTAGATTATAAAGAACTAAACTCACTTGTATCAGTCATTTTCCTAGGCATTCCTCTACTCCTTACAGGCACAGTGGGTGCTTGAGCTTTCTTCTGATTTGCTTGCACTTCAGTTGCTTTGGCTAATAATTCACTACGTAAAGCTACTGATTTGGGTTTACGTTTTAATGTAAAATGTTTAACTGGGTTGGGTTGTTGGCCCACCTGAAAAATAGGGAAAAAAGTTAATATCAATCATCCATTTAGAATTATTTTAGCTTTATACAGTATATAATAAGTAAGTCAAGACAATGTAGTTTTTATTTAGATAAGTAACATATTGAGATTGGTAACAGTATTGAGCAATGAAATTCAGGGAAATATCAGGCCTATTATAAAAAAATAAGATTTTCATCTTCACTTATTGAAGCTAGTTGGACAATATTCGTCGACTCCGAATAGATTTAAACAATTTTTATTTTTTCAATACAAGACACAAAGCATGACACGCAATGCCTCGAAATGAAGCATGCAGTGTTTTAATGTTAGATAATCGGATACAAATGTTCGGACAAGTAATGGTTCCATAATGTAATTGTAATCACTGCCGTAAGGACATTTCGAAATTATAACCAAAAAAAGAAATGTAAATAATTGAAAATACACCCTATATGGATTTCAATGAAACTCTTTTACCAAATTAATCACATATTATAATTTAGTATTTGAATATAACCTTTTAGATATCTAATGTTTCAAACACTGCCGTATAAGTACAGTACATGGTAGTCTACCTGTCACCATGGGTATATACATACATTTAAAATAAATAAAAATCACACAAACCAAAGATCTTATAACCCTCAATAATAGTCAAAAAGATGTTAATGATTTAAAGACTTCTTATAATGATGTTACAAAATAAATAATACTTTCTTAACAACTCACCACAGACACTAAGGCATTCTTATTTAAATATAGGCACTCAAGTGGTAACAGTCCAAGATCTGAATGTTTATTTAAAGCCCGTCTTAGCTCTCCTATCATGTCACTAAATATGGGCCTGGTCTCATCAAACTCTGCTATCTCAGTATTAAGAGTCCCTGCTGAAGGGAATGTCTTGAGGACTTCTGCAAGCATTGCCACCCAGAGATCTGAGTCCACAGCTGCCACCTCAATGATCTCCTCCAGTTCATTTCTCCACTAAAACAGTCAGTTGGTCTAATAAATATTATACTAGTAATAAAATATTTGATAAATTTGTAAAAATATTAGTATACAAGTAATAAATTAGTGCATGTATAGTTTAATAAATAACATAATTATAAAATATAATATTAATAATCCCTAATCAAAAATAACATAAATATGAATAAAAAATAATATAACCTATAGGACAAAATAAATTTACATTTATTATACATAATGGTCTTAAATGTAAATAATCAGATTTTTAAGGTTAAGGAGTAAAGTATAAAAACGTCTAAAGTAAATAACAACAAATAAATAAGTTTGTTTATAGAAACAATTTGCACAAACCGCATATACAATCATACACTTGGGTAACTCCAGGATCAAAGGATCTACGAATACTGTTTATTAGGTACTTTTAATCTTTATACCGCATATTTCCTCAGTGGAATCTCTCAACACGTTAAATTTTCAATATTCTGAACAATTATTTTATGACAACAAATACTACTATATAAAATGCATAGATACATATCTCTTTTTAACATATCACTCGTCAATTACAAATGAAAGAGACGACACATATAATACAGTTACGCAAAACCATAGAACATGTAAGAAAAGTTACCTCTTCAACATTTCTGCGCGGGATATGAAAGAAACTTAACAATAATTTAAGTTTCACTTGTGTTTGCAAATCTGGAAAACAATCTTTGATATTTTTAAGAACTTCAGCGTTTAATTGAGTACAAATGGAGCCAGTTGTCCAAGAATCGTTCGATGTTCCGAGTTTATTGTGGAGCCACAACGATGTGTCACTATCCCGCACGTTCGCCATCTTGCAACTGAGATAGTGACGTATCTGTAAAGAGCATAGGTAGCGTATGTTTGGGTAAATACTCAATAAGGTTTTAATTTTTGATAACAAAAAAGGTTATTTTTAAATTACATTAAATTCATTTACATTAAACTGAACGATATGATAGAAAAATATTTATTCATTTGTTTCTTTTAATGTTTTAGTTTTAAGAAGTTTTGATTTAAAAAATTTAAACAAAATAAAAAGTGATGTTTTGAATTTATAATAGCATTTTTTTAAATATAATTGGTGCATGTATAGTATAATAAATAATTTCTTTCTTTCTTTCTTAACAAAATAATATTAATATTAATAATAAATATATAAAAAATAATTAATATTTACTATACTTATTGGTCTGAACATATGTAATCGTAGAAAAAGAATATATATATGTAAAAGACATAACTACATCACTAAGTATTGCTTATGGACAGTTACTATAGAGCTGAGAGAAATAATTTAATAATACTGCAAAAAATAATAAATAATAATAAACAAAATTAATTTAACCTACTTATAATTGTAACTAGCAAATAATTAATAATAATTAAAAAAAACAATACTGTAACAATGTTGCCAGTAGAACAATTTTTATGTCTTATATCTGTGGCATTTCTAGCGGGCTTTTTAAAATAATTTTATTGATATAACACCGTTGTCCATTACCTATATTATTGCGATTCGTACAGAATACTATTTGAAAATTATGGAAGGATATGTTGAAGGTGCTCTTTCATTAAACGTCTACGAAAATGAAGATCAGTTGGCTGAAGAAAATACTCTTAATTTATCTTCGAGTGAATTAATATCTGTCCCGGATATTAGTAATAGATATTTATACGTAAGTTTGAAGTTTATACAAAGTATTGCATATTTTTTATATTGATTTAAATAAATATTAGGAATTCCTGATATTTTAGGTATGTTATTTAGAAAATAATAAGTTAAAATCACTACCCGATGACTTCTTTCCATCTCTTCCTTACCTGAAATGGCTCGACTTAAGAGATAATGAATTAGTGGAAATTCCAAAATCTGTCAAAAATCATAGATGCCTTACACATTTACTTTTACAAAATAATAAAATGACATGTTTACCGAATGAACTAGGGACTGTAGCGAATTTGAAAGTCTTGTTATTGAATGGGAACCAAATAATGTACCCGCCAAGAGATGTTATTGAAGCAGGCACTCCGCATATAGTGGAATTTCTTAATAATAAATATATAAATGAATTATTTGAGGACTCATCAATCGTATCCGATCAAGCAAGTGTTAAAGGCGATTGTATACAAAAGTTTTTACAAGAAGGACGTAGTTATAATTCTGTGATAGATGGCGCTAAAATACATCAAAAATTATCAGTACAATTTATTGAAAAAGATGCATATGATGAGGACGAAGAAAAATATTATTCCAAATTAAAAGGCAAATGCCCTAAATTATCAAAAAGTAGGTCAAAAATCCTGTTACCGCACAGCCAAAGCGCGAAATATCTGAAACCGCTCTCGATTTGTTCAAAAAGGGTGCAAGACCAGAAAATGAAACAAAACTTCTTCAAGGAAATAGCTCTGAAGAAACAAAAAGATCTTATTGAGAAAAGAGAAAAAATCTTGCAGGGCAGAAGGTAGGTATTAAGTAAGACTTAAGTTTTTTTGGTCCTATACCGGTATCCGCTAGGGTATCTATGACGGAGTACCTTTACAAAATAAAGGTACCTCGGTTTCCGGAATACGTCAAGTACCAGTTAATACCAATTAATTCAGTAGCGATCACTAGCACACTGGTCGATCGTGTTTATTTTTTAATTGCTACTTGTTTGTAAAATATTTTTAAATATCTACACCTACAAATAGCTACAAATACCTACACTTTACGGTTTTTTAATATAATATTCACAGTAATATTGTTAAATAATATTTAGTATATATATACATAGCATGTCTCCACGTACCTGTCTAATTACAATTTTTCAGTTAATTTGATATCAAGACGATTAATTTGACCTCCTAATATGAAATTTATCAGTATAAACAATAAATGTACCTATAAGTTATATAGCATAATAATATACCTAGTATTTTATGGTGCCAGTTCCTTCCTCATGAATTATATATAACTACTTTAAAATTTTTTACGTAAAGTTATAAAAGTGTTTACACTATCACAAGGTTATTTAAATACAACAAAGAAAACGTTCTATTATTCAGGAACATCGAGTTTCTTCGTAATTGGCAAAAAGAATACAAAAATAGACAATTAACAGTGTTATTTGATAAGGAAACCTTCAAGTTGACCCCCACGACCTATCCTTACGACACGAATCCCGAATACATGACCCTTCTGTCACGCGAGGACATTGAAAAAGATCTGCCGGATAAATATAAAAGGAAATTGTACAGAAAATCCAAACCAACGGTGCCGAGGAAGAGCAAAACTGACGTGCATTTGGCGATGAAAATAAAACAATTGTTCGAAAATTTAGAAGCTATAGATTTAAATAGAGATACGATGTCGCCGAGGACCGAGCAGAAACTACTTTTAGGTGAAATACAAAAGGTAGAATATATTTTTTATATCAGGGTAGGTATAGAGAATCTTGTCTGTTAGTCACTACGTTCTCTGCTTAGCAACTAAACTCGACGGAACTCAATGGCGCGTTACGTTAAACTTAAACAGCTTCTATTAAACTACATATTTCTTTTAATTTTAAAGGTATATTATATTATTATCGTATAGCATATTATTGATGTATATATGTATGTGGTGATCGCCATAACTATGTAATAGCAATAAATATGCCTACTTCTATTTATAATTTTTACGGATCCATAAAAATGTGTATTGTATGTTACAGATATCAGAAATAAAGCAGAAGCTAATGGAGCTTTCTACTACGAACGCAAGATCTGTCGCAGAAGATTGAAAAAGTATTGACTGACTTTTGTATAAATTTACAATTTGCTTGTTAGTGTGCTTTATATTTATTATAATAGTAATTGTAAATTGTTATCAAATCGAATCCTTAATAATTGTGTGTTATAGATCTATAGTTTACTCATTCTTGTACACAAATAATGTATCAAATAATTGGAATAAAAAAATGTCGCTAGTTAAATTTTATTGTACATGATCTCAAAATATTTTAAAAAAAATGCAACCAAATTCGTATTATTAATATAGATTTGTTTGTAATAAAAACATTAAAAAAATCTTAAGAAATTATAGGAACTTTATAGAAAGCAGCCATAGAGTATATTTTATTATTTGGAATACATTATACCTTTTATTTAATTATATAAGTGTTGGTCTCTTTTGGAAATACTTCGTGAAATTCTATCAAATTCAAAAAATAAACACCACGCATACAAATTAAGCGAAAAGTATTAAAAAAACGTGTCCGTTTGGATAATATAAAATTTAATCGAAATTTTCATAATATATTTTTTATTTTCAAAATAGTATTGCCTTAATATCAGAACCACACATAATACAGTACATCGTTACAGCAAATTAAACAAAATTATACACTTTCTATGCAATTTAAATGTATACAGAATAACGTAACACATGTTTGTAGAAGCCAGGGCTTTTTTGAAGAAATTATTATTCGCCATTGTTTTTTTTTTAAATTTTGGAAAGCTACAGCACAATTACAAATTGTTATAAGCAGCTTAATCCTATAACTTATCTAGTGAAAGAACAAAATAGTTTTTATTTAAATTAAGTTAACTGCAAAAAATACATATTCAAAAGAAGTAAAAGCATGATTTATGATAATAGTGAAATTAAAACATCGTATCAAATTGTTCAGACATTTAAACTTTAACATTATATTTAATACATTCTTATTATTTATATATCACTACACACTATATAAAGCAAGCGCAATAATAATAATCAAATATCACAAATACTTAATGTATTCCATTACTGATAACTAAATTTTGCAAATTCGTACGTTAAAAGTACATACAAATCTTTCCATTTTAATAAATTTTATTTAATTTAAAGAATCTATTTTTTTCCACAATACATCTTCATATATAAACATATATGTCGTCGCCATATTGTAGAGTTGACAATTTCATAATACCCTCAAACATATCATGAAATGGTCGTATTTCACGACATTTCATTTTATATAAGTATATTGACCAGATATATTATAGATTCAATCTGAACACGCGACTACTTCATGAACATCCTCGCATGTGGCAGGGAAGGCAGAGGGAACCAGTGTTAAGGCGCTCCTGACTCCGTTCTCCGCTTTCCAATGACACGCGCAATGTCTGAAAGGCTTCAGACATTGCGCGTGGAGTGGAGGAAAATAATATTTGATATCTCCCCAAGTATGAATCGAATAGAGTCGCGTTTACAGACAGACTCTGTGCCGTTACGTCACTTCGGCTCAAATGATTAATAAGTTATAAATAGTTATTATTCTATGTAAAATACACTGTGAAGCTATTCAACACAGTAATATTATAAAAATACCGTTTATAAATGCTAAATCAATCATTAATTAAACAAATGTCAGCTCTAATCTATCATGAGCATAAATTAAAAAACTGCTGCGGAATAATTAACTCAACATCCAGAACAAGAATCTTTTACAATTTAATTAATTATCTAGTAGTGAAATCTTAATTTAAAATATTGTCATATTATATACTTCTACATAACATATTCTCTTTTTTTAATTAAATACATTCTATTTTACAATACGAGCGAACCTCGATGACGAATTTGTTGATTCAATTATATGATCTGTTGGTAAATTTCATGAGATTTGAATAGTTTATGAAATGCTAGCAGATATCATGAAATTGACAATATATTACAATACACTTATAACGATATTTGTCGCATGTGAACACAGGCCTAACATTAGACCGAAACTAATTAAAACTAATTTTATACCCAACGGAAGATTTTATTTATTATTATTTAATATAATTAAATAATTTACATCAAAGAGCCGTATCATTCCATTAACACGCGTAACAGTCAAACATGAACTCTCAGTCTTTACTTATCCTTGACTAGGCTCAATTTTCCGAACCGTTCACTCATTCATTCATTTTATATAGTTGTTTACATTTTAAGACTATTTTAATATACACATATGACATTAGCTGCTAGTACCGCGACTCGTTGTTACTCCATTCGGAAATTTTATTAGCATTTAATTAACATTAAAACTATTTCAATCCCTCTGATCTTGGCATTCCAAATATTTTTGAACAAATTTGCAACTTAGTGGAAATCGGAACTTGCTCCTTAGATACTATTCAGAACTCTCAGCTCAGAGAAGGGCTCTAGCACCTAAGCTCTACGTTGAAATTCTTATAAGCTTGACCTAAACATATGAGCATATTCTTAAGAATAATCAATCTTTTTTAAAGTGTTATTCCGCACCAAGCAAAGAAACATATTTTAGAAAACATTTAAAAATGTTCAATTAAATCTTGCAACTGCCAATTTTTTACATGAAATGTATTGTATGTGCTTCATTAGTTAAATGAATTATTTTATAAAAATTTATATTTATAATTATTTTATAAATATAATTTTTTATAAATGCTATATCAATATCTTAGGCTATGATTCTATTCTATACATCTTATTCTACAAAAAGAGATGACGTCATGATGTTTATGTAGGTCCTTTGTTTTTAAAGTACATTATCTTCTAGTTTTCTCATTTCAAATGTAATAGTATGATAATAACATCAATGAAATCAAAATAAAAAATCGATTAGATCATATGCTCGTTTTAAGTGAAGTTTTAGCTTAAAAACATTAAAAACTACAGATAAATAAAAAAAAATATCCTGGATAAATGTAGCAAATGATTACAAAATGAGTCTTACTTTAGTACTAGTAAGGCATTCAAACTTTTTAAAATGCTACATGTTATTTGCTACAGTTTATTATACTACATGTTTAAAGTTTAGTAAAGTATGTCTATTATTTAGCTTTATAGTGTATACTGCACATAGAATGGAAGGTTTTGTTAAGTGACTCACTAATAAGCAGTAATATAGCAGTTTCAAATAGAGTGAAGTGTGCTGCTTGTGGTGAATAATTTTATATCTTTCGTGACTTGTCATAAAAAAATAGATAGTTTTTAAAATCCTTCCTACCACTTGCTACTGTGGCGCCACCTTAATTGAACACCTTTTAGCGGGCAACTTTTCTATACAATGTGTTGGTACTCCTTAGGTCTATACTACTTAGCTTGTTACAACTAATATAGCTTAAATAATAGTTTTATGTATGACTTAAATCATTTTAGAATATATATTTTGTATTTTACAATTTTTTCTTTTTTCAAACGATATCGATATTAACGATTAAAATATCGAATATAACTCATTCGATCATACATTATTTATTATTATTATAAAAAAATTAGCACATTAATTTTTAATACTTATATTGTAAAGGACAGATTGTTTAATATATTTATTTATCATTTATAGTTATGCTATTGTGGATGTGTTAATGTGAAATGTACTAAAATTATTAGCTGATTTTTATTTTATTTTTCTAATTTAAAATACATCAGTCAAAAACAACCACCTACCTAACTATGAAAGATAGTTACGGTTTCCTTGCTTGTACAAATAAATATTATAAAATCTAGTAATGTTTATGATACCTATAGTTAAGTGTTTATAGATTTTCAATTCAATTATACATAAAATAATGTATTTTTAATAATTTACAACTAAAGAGTATGCACATTAGATAGAGTGGCTCATTGCCAGATATAGTAATACAATATAATACTATAAATCAACAAACATAAAACTTTTCCGTTACTACTTATAACTGACTGACAGATAACGCACAAACTGACAGAAAGTACTGAGTGTAGAACGCTGAAGTTTAGCACGTAGGCATAGTAGGGAGGACCATAGGCGTAGGGAGATGCCAGAGTATCTAGGAGGCCTACTGTCCTTGTTTAGTCTAATGATAAAAAAAGACAATATTAACCAACATTAAATTCCTTACTAAAAAAAAGGAGTGCGTTTCCTTCCTGTCGAACTAAATATTATAAAACAATAAAAGTAGCGGAATTTAAAAAAAGAAAACCTTAATGTGCTAAGGTTTTAATCTTACATTCTTTAGTTGTTGCTATTAAAAATACATTTTTAACTATTCCTACGTCAATGGGGAGCACTAAGAGACGATTTCATGAAATTATTTTACTCTTTCTTGATTTTGTGTTCCATAGTCCACACAACGGGGCACAACTTGTTTAGTATATAAAATAAACATGATGTTGTTAAATCACAAGTACCATCAGCAATTATAAGATATTATAATATATGAAGTAGTTTGTGACGTCACATGTACGATGGACACTTATGGTTTTAAAATTAATAAGTGATATGATTTTGGTAAAGAAAATATACTTGAAAACGTGTATAAATGAGCAAATTCTTTCATGAAATCAATCTGTAGAGTAAAGATAGTGTGGAATAAAGATATAAAATGTTATATATTTTATTAAAACGAACGAATAGTACCATAACCCACTCCTAGTTATAATTAACTACCGAATTAAATAAGTAAGCGGTAATTTCCAGGGCAGTTAATTTACTTTATGTTTATCGATTTTATTGAATGTTATTATTATTTAATTAAAAAAATCTGATTTGCGTTACTACTAATTGCGTTTCAACCAAATATTCCCAAAAAATTTAAGAATAATAATATTTAATTTAATAGCCCCCCACGTCACGTCACGTCCGACAATGGGCGGGGCAGTGAGCGTGGCAAAACTTATAACTATGAATCATCATGCCCTCCCCCGATCCCCCTTAAGCCACGTGGCTTATATAACTACGACTAATCATCGCCATCCCCTCTCCAATGGAGTTGTTCGTGGGCGTGGTCGCGGGGGAGGGGGCGTGGCCTCTAGAAGGTGCGAGCGAGGAACACGCGGCTTCCACTACGGCTCAGTTCCACGAAGCCGAGTTTGTTGTAGAACTGTTGGAGATAGTGGTCGGTCGCATTGATGCAGGCGTGGACGCCGCTTGCGCCTGTAGGGTGAGATAAGATTTTAATCTTAAATTCGTGGGTTCCGTCCTCTGACATTATTTTTATGCAAAGATAACTACTTAAAATCTGGTAATCATACCACTGGCTTCACAGAGAGAACTTAGGGCCAAGAGTCTCCGTTTGAAACCGGACATATAGTATGTTAAGTGATAGAATGTAACGTCTCACTGTGGTCCTATCCGAGCACAGAAACAACAAGCAGCGTACCGTGCGCGCGCAGGGCGGCCAGCAGCGCGGTGAGCAGGCGCGCGGGCGCGAGCGGGTCGGCGGCGGCGCGCGGCGCGGGCAGCACGCAGCACGTCAGCAGCGCGGGGTGCGCGCGCCACACCGCCTCGGGCGCGCGCTCCTGTGCGCTGAACGCGTGGAAGTGGCGGATGCAGTCCTGAGAGTGACACCCATCGTCCATTATCCGTTACACATAATGCCTAGCACTTCAATTGCCATCCATCATCAATCACACTTCATCGGTAACCCATCAATCATTGCTTTTTAGCAGTTCCAAAAAATTCATTATATCTACATTGCAAAAACCCACATTATCACTACATTTGTCTTAGCGACTTCATTCAAGGCATTCTTTCCAGCAATTATTTAAACTAAGCCATCTTGCCCGAGGCTCGAATCCCTTTACAAAAACCTTATATACCATACTTACCTTGGCAGCTTGACTCAAGTCATCCCTCTCCAGCAACTCCAATGGGTACTTCACACACATCTCCGGTATCCAAGCGATCTCTTGTTTCTTGTAGAATTCCTTACTGTTGAGTGCAGCACACGCGTAACCTACGATTTCCGGTTTTACACCTGTTGATAATATATAATTTTATTTCGGATACCTATTTATTGTTGCATAACAACATGTATAATAATACAGACAACTAGGACGCAATTTTTTTGTTCAGTAGTAATGCTAAGCTTAAATAATTAAAACTAAGCACAAAAAACATATAACCAAGTTAAATTCTATAGTTTCCCTCACAATCTATCAAATATACGTAAAAAAATTGAAAACAAAAACTTATAAAATCATACAAAATACCATACCAGTTATCCTAACAGGTCTTTCCATCTCAGGGTCATCCCCCTCTTCCGCGAATTCCTCCACACAACCGTCGTCCTCTATGACCATACACAGCTCCGGTGTCAATGTCAGGAATGGCGCGACTAATCTGTTTAGACAATTATTGTTATAATTTTAAGGTTCATGCTGTATCCCGTACATACAAGATGGTAGGCAGAGCGAACCCAGTATTTTGCGCGTTGAGTAGCCTTTTACAGTCCTTTTACCAGAGCAGGGAATGGAAATAATGAATTTCCCCGAGAAGGAATCGAACCCACAACCGTTGCGTTTACAGTCAGACGCTATGCCACTGCACTGGGGTCCCCGAACGTGAAAGTTATCCAATACAAGTAATTAGTTTATCACGTTGCACGGCTCGAAAGGTCAAAGAGAAGTTATTCTTTTTGATATATGTAATTAATTTTGTAATTTGTATTCATATATAATAAAGATTGCTCATTCGCAGATCCTAGTCAATAGCTTCTCTACTGTCCACACTTACCATTTTTGTAATTAGCAATTTTCAATTATTAATATAAATAATAATTATTAAAAATAATAATAACTACCTATCAGCTGGCAGAGTCTGCAAGTCACTGGGGAAAAGGTCGCTGCAGTCGGAGCCGTCGCGACACGTTTTGTGGCATATTGAACAAACCTAGAAGAACATTAAACAATATTATCATTAAAACAATTGATTGATATTGTATATATATTAAATATTACATGTGTCATTGAAAAATATATTTGCTAAAATGTTATTAATTTAAAAAAAAATATAATTATGTAAAATGTAAATCTATCTATACTTTACTACCTCGTGTCCAAAATGACCAAATTTGACATATCGGGGATCATCTGAAGGGCGCGGATCTTAACACCGCATGTCAGTGTTCGTGAGGCGCGTACTCATAACGGAGCGTACGAGCGGCGGCGGGCGAGTATGTGCACACAGATGAGTACTCACCGCGTGCTCGTCGGCGGGCGCGTATGTGCGCACGGGTGGGTACTCACCGCGTCCTCGTCGGCGGGCGCGTATGGACGCACGGGCAGCGGCAGCGCGGCGGTGGGCGCGCAGTGCGGGCGCAGCGCGTCGCCCGCGCACTCGACGGGCAGCAGCCGGCGCAGGTCCGCCGCGAGTCCGCCGCGGAACACCCAGGGCTCCTGGGCGCCGCTCTCGAACGCCTCACGCCAGCCCTTGGAGAACCCTGAGTGGGAAACCAAAAAAAATATAAATAATAAATAATAAAATTGCCAGATAAAACTTGAAATCTATATTAATATTACAAAAGCTAAAAAGTTTGTTTGCTCGAAAGTGTTAATCATAGAAGTTTAAATAAAAAATATATTTGTGTTAAATCGTTCATTAATCCAGAACAGCTCCAGACTATATTACATCACGGTCATGTCACGTCCGTTAATGTTAATTTTACTTACATAACAATATAAAATATAACTTACACGTGTAGCTGCCTTGAGTATTGGTCGCTATATTCGGAGGGAATTTGCCAAGTTCTGTAACAACACATTCACCGAATCAAACATTGTCTCCCTCAAGAGCGTGGACACGGACAGCAAGGTTGCGGCGAGACTCACCCAGCCAGCGCAGGAAGGCCTGCAGCAGCGCCAGCACGGCGCAGAGGTCCCACAGGTAGGGCCGCAGCTCGGCGTACAGCTCGCGGTTGGCGGCGGCGGCCACGCGGCGCGCCAGGCGTCTCGCGCGCGACGACCACCACGAGAAGCGGCGCAGGCGGCGGCGCCACTCGCTCGTCTGAGGCCGTTTGTGAGATGTCTATTTATTCACTTATTTCCGCATTTAAGATTGAAATTACAAACACTAGTTTTCGTTATATATTCAAATAATAAATCGCGCGACTTTCTATAAAAAAAAATATTGTATTTATTTAAACGCCACACTTCTAACGTACAATATTTTTTTCAAGATCATTTTCTCGATAGATATACGGTATCTAGTACTCTTGTAAACAATATTTTATAGTTTCTATTGCATGAAATAAAATTGATTTATAATTGTACTGCACATGGGTGTATAAAGCACCTATGATGCTGCGGGTACTTTTCTATTTAAATAAAGAGTATACCTATAACTTTCTAGCTATAATAGTAGAAGTAGCAGCATCCAAGCACACGAACCTCAGGCTTGCTCCCCCGCGGCAGTATGCTGGCGGCGTGCGTGTACAGCCAGTTGAAGTCGTGCAGCATGCGCAGGCCGCGCGAGCCGTGCTCGAACGGCAGGTAGAACAGGTCGCACAGCAGGAGCAGGTCGTCCTCCGTCAACGTGTTCAGTTCTATGGCTTCTAGAGCTCTGTGGGGTAAGGTTTAATACCTTCGTTACTTTTATATGGGACTTGATGTGTCTCGCTACATACGGGATTACTAACAGAACCATTGGTTTAAGTTTATATTCAAAATCTTTTTCGGTTTGTTAACGTGGGAGAATGAGTTGTTTCCATTTCTCCGCTTCGGTACCTTATTGGGTTCCACGACTCAAATATGTTTCAAATTCGAGCGGTAAACAGAATGGCGTGTTGCGACACTGTGTTCTACAAAACAACAAAATAAAATATACACCACTATCTATTTAAACCAGTTGTGTACAAAAAAATATTTTAAAATACAATATACTCACTCATCAGTGGCTTCAACGAGCTCACTACTCTCCACCATCATGTCCCCGCTCATGGGGCTATTGCTCGGCTCTACTTGCATTGACCCGTTCTGTAAAGAGAAAGTCATTTATATATATTTATATATCATGTGGAGAGAGCCTAACATTTTGTTTAGTAATTATGTATATGATATGAGATATCCCACTTTTAAATATTTCAAGGAGTGTTATTCTAAACCAAATTCTATCATCGTACAGATCTCAACTATGTCACGACAAAATCATATTAAGTAGTATTCAAAAAGTAGTTTTTAATAATTTTATCATACACTAGCACCCGCTTGCGGCTCCGCCCGCTAGAACTACAGGAAAATTTATTCAATATCATTCTTTCGACTTCTAACATGAACATGAAATCTCAAGCCCTGTGTTGTGTATATAGTATATACACATATACATATATGTATACATATATATCTACAGATGAAAAAAAATTATTAAAAAAACTGACATAGATAGCACATCCAGTCTGTTTATATGTATATTATATATTATTTTATTGTACTGAATTTTTTTCGATGTAATATGACTATGAAATCTAAAATTTAACTTTATCTTGTTCTCATAGAAAGATAGAGAGAGAGATATTGTCTCTCAGTGGCTCCTCAGCCTTCTAATACATGAAGAGTTTTATAAATATCGTATTGCACGGCATCGAACCCACCTCACTGAGCTGGTCGTTCATGACGACGTCCAAATCCGCGGCGGAGGCGGAGGGCGGGTCCACGTCCAGGGGCTCCGGCACCGCTATGCTTGGGCTGAGCGTCTGTGGTGTGTCTGGAATCATTTAATGTGATGTTTCTTATTTGCAAGTTTGTTATATTTAACAGGATTAGTAAAGAGAATATAGGGAGAGTCGTTGGCTACTACTGACCCTAATTTGAGCTGAGTTTTTTTCATCATCACATATATAGTTCTGGTTTTCTCTTTATTTAATTATAGTTGGAGTTTTGTATATATAATTCGACATATTGTAAGAAATATCTACTTTAACTTCTCTGTCTATATTATATTTTACTATGTAATAAAGCAAAATTAATTAAATATACATACTTCCAATAAAAATAATTAAAACTAACCACCAACACTCATATCACCATTCAGCTGCTGCTCAACTTCATCAATAATAATCGTATCTTCTTCGTCCTTCTTCATTTCTTCTATAAAGCTAGCCGTTTCCAACACGCTATCATTCGATACCGACTCGTTAATATCGATTTTATCCGACATAGGTTGGTCCGTCTCTATTTTGTCGATGTTATCTTGATCGATAGTTTTCAATGCCATAATAGGGACAGGTAATGTCGATACTGGTATTTCCGAAGGTAGTGACATGTTGGAATTCGCGATTGGTATAATCGGATTTGGAATCGATTCATTTAATATGACTTTTGTTGGTGACACCAGTGAATTCATGACCGGATTCGAGACCGGGTTGAATGTTTCTATTGAAGACATCTGAAAAATTTTAAGTGCTTTTTAGTTTCTTTATTCCGAAATAGAGGGTAGACAGAGAAAGCATAGTGCTAAGACTCTCCGTTTTCCGCCCGAAATAGTTACGTGTACGAAACATTACGTGTTGAATAGCAGAATAATTAGTGTTTAAGTTATGACTAACGAGACGAGTACTGGATATAACTCAATAATCTATGAGGAAATTTACTATGACATATTTTTGCTCTTAAAAATTCTTGTTAATTTTATTTTCCATAGAAAAGCGGATGATACGTAAATAATAACAAATATATGTACATAATAATACTTGTATACAAGAATTAATAGCGTTTTCAATGAGTAAATAAAAAAAGTTTTATAGTGACAGTTGAACAGTGACAGCGTTAGTGGTTCTGGTAGTGACACTCACCCCACCAGACAGCGGCACCCTATCCGGCGCGCAGACATCAGCAAGAGCTTGCAGCTGACTCGCGTTGACGGTGGGGATGGAGGGGATGGTGGCGAGCTCCGACGTGGTGGTGGTGGTGGTAGTGCCAGTCAGCGTCATGCACGTATTCACCGACGGTAGGATTGGGATTATTGGCGCCGGTGGTACTGGAAACAATACAGAGTCCAGAATGACTACTTTTTAATAACACAAAATTATTAAAAATTATGTGCTACCGAGCTTATTGAACATTTTGTTTTATAGTTTGAACCAAATGTTAGTCACTCAACATGTATTTCACAACAAAAATTACCATGCACAATATTGCATCAAAGACATAATTGTATAATTTTTTTTTAAGAAGTCACATTCTGTCCATTTTGACGAGAGCATACAAAATTTATAAAATAAAACTATCTGTCATAGAGCTCTATTTGAAATAAAAAGTAACTCACCAATAACTGGAGTTTGTGGTTTTGTCACGGGCCCTTGCGCCATTTTAGGGATCGAAAACTCTGGTAGCCATTCGTTAATAGCTTGTCTAGAACAATATATTTATATAAAATTACATTATTTTGCGCTAACATTCTTAATTTATTACTTGCGAATTATCCAGTCCCTCGATAAGGAATATGCGTGATTTATATTAATATAAATTGTATATTTAAATCTTTGTTACGAGGACTGCAGTTGAAAGATAAAAGTAGGACGATTTTTTTTAATTATTGAACGAACTTTCTTACAAGTAAAGTTTGGTACGTAAATTCGAAAACAATATTAAAGATTAACTCGATAAACTAGATTATATATTCTATTGTAACGTGCTTGTGTATTTAGAAATACTAACAAAACTGGAACGATCCAACAAACCAAAGAAGCGCAAGTGAGGACTCAACTTGTGCTTACTTCTTTGGATGGTATCCACAAGGCGCGGGTTCAGATCAGTCCGTACTCCGTACATATATTTACACGTTTTCTGATATATATTATTCTTCTCTTTGCATGTCCTCATAATCATATTTATAGCTCAGCGTGAATTATACGGAACTAAGATTTGCAAAGTTAATATTAATAAAGTTGTGGGTTCGATTCCCACTCGGGAAAAATATTTTTTTTAGTTCTGAAAACAAGACGTACCGTGGCGTTGAGCTCCACCATTCAACACGCAATGGACTCAAAAATTGAGTGGTAAATAAGGAATGAAGTATTTCAGCAGCTAGGTTCCCTCTGCCTACCCTGCTATGTGCGGGATACAGCATGAAGCTATTTATTTTATTTATTTAATAATTTCAATTATAAAATACCTTAGAGCCTGTCGATGATGATACACATGCTTGCCGAGGATTAAAGGTACTTCATCTTCACACACACCCTGTTCACCTTCCCGCTCGAGTTTGATGTCCCAGGACACTGCTTCCACTGTATCAGAGATGGAATATGAATAAAGGCCTATATCATTTAACTGACTTTAGCTAGCGCTCTTAGATCATGTAAAGTACTTTTAAAAACTTGTGTTTTTTCTGCCAATGATTAATGTACATACATACATACTACTGGACATAAATTTATCATTGCCATAGCTTCGAGTATGCAGTATTAAAATTTATCAACGTCGCAATATTTGGCTACAATTAGTGAAGTCAAATCCATTCTTAATTTTGTATTATGATTACAAATGTTTTCTACATCACGAGATAAGCCAAAATAATATGTTTGAGATTCATTACTCGGGTGTTATCTTCCTTTATGAAATATTTTGTACTGTGAGCCATAGCACACATTAATGATACACAAATGGTATACCAATAATAATTCAAAGCTTTTAAAACGGACTCCAAAAGAACGTTTCCTCGGAAACTAAGTCATATCGAAATGATCATTTAAAATACATTCTACTGAGGGTACTTACTATTCAAGGTTCATCAAAATCCGTTTGGTAAGTCATGAGATTTGGATAACCAAACCTACCGTATCAAGATTAATTCATACATATATATAAGTGGGCGTGTGACTCACTGTGCGCGGGCGCGTCCAGGCTGCAGCGCGCCCAGTGCGCCAGCGACCATATCGGGATCATGTTGGCGTTGTACTCGCAGTTGGGGTTGGACAGCACGCCGCGCAGCAGCGGGATCAGCTCCGGCGAGCGGCCGCAGTACGGCCCTGGGGAACGACGAACGAACGAGTTGCGAGCGGTTTGTTACAAGCGTTGTGATATATGCATTTCCATTAGATATCCAGATCTGGGAGACTCTTATCGAAATTATCTCAATTTTGATATCTAACCATTCCCCACTCTAATGGTGGGAGTATTATATGGATCGACTGGTTATGTTAAACTAAATAGGGAATTATATTGTAGGCAAGTTCTTAGGGTGGCTCGGGTACACTTTGCAATTTTTGTGAACTACTTAACCAGTGTCTATCAACTCAACAGCTCTTAAGGAAATGGAAGCAAAGACGATTGTGGTTTTGCTTAATACCTTTGGTCTCACCGGGAGAAGATGTATGAAAATATACAGACCAATAATACTGATGAATGATACGGTCAATATCTTGAAGAAGATTGTTGACATCTGTCTTATTAAGCCAGATTTCCGCTGCTGAAGGCTTAGACCAAAGACATCCGAGAGCCGCTAATTTAACACAATATACTTTTGAGAGTTGGTGGTGGACCATGCTGGATAGTGAGATATATTGTGTTTTCGTGGCCTCCTTATATTAATCAGTTATCATACTGATACTAATTGGTATAAGGATCGGATACTACGGATCAGCTACGCTGTCGGGAAGCAGGCGGAAGTAGTCGATCGCGATTATTCAACAATCTTTATTTTAGAGCAGCTAATGAAAGAAGCCTTGGGAAAAATGTCAGGAAACTAAAGGCAACAGCAACCTTACTAAAGCAACGTAGTAGAATTTAACACAAACAATATTACGGCATTTCGTTTTAGTGGATGGTGTGAGGATTGGTAGTGTATTACAGATGTGGCAGTATTAAGTGGCTAGCCATATCCCGCCAATAAAAAAAAATTAACTCAATTCACTGCATTTGCCAATTTATTTTGAAGACAATACAAAAAGTAAATTTTATTATATTACTATTTTTGTTATATAATGTATTTTATTTTTATTTTCAAATCTGTTATAATATTATAGAGATAAGCAGTTTGTTTAGTGGAACGCACTAAACTCAGGAACTAAAGGTTCGATTGAAAACTTTACTTTGTTAGAGGAAAGTCAATTATTTCGTAGTAACGTATAATCTAATTACCTCGGCTATTTAAAATATGTCGTCCACACTTTTTTGTTATTTCCATTTGCACACGCTTGCAAAGCTAAAGATAAAAGCTAAGCTAAACCAAAGATGATAATAAGATTTTTTTTTTAATTTATAATTTTATTTTTTTTCCTTACCCAAAAATATCCTCTTCTGGTCATAATCGTTTGCATGTAAGTTGTCCCAAATGACAGGAGGTCGTCGGAGCACTTGAGTTATTTCCTCTATACACTCTGTTGTCAACGTTTTTGATATTACTTTTGGGCCTGGAATATAACATTTTAATAGAAGAAATGTAAGTGTTGCATGTATGTACATGATTTTTTTTATATTTGGTGATGATTTTATTATCTTAGTTGAAAACGATTGGGGTTCGATTCCCATTCGGAGATTTTTTTTAATTCAAAAGCCCTCTAAGAATTCCCTATGTCTAGCTAACCAAATTCGAAATTATTCCACAAGCACCACCATCGAAGGAGGTATCAACGTATTACACACTACGGTAAACAAATATTAACGCTTTGTCTACAATTTATGAAGCCAATACACAATACAACAACAAAAATACAAAACCTATAACATTTTTATCTTACAAGAAATATTTGAAATTATACCCAATTTGAACGGTACTTCTTAACCACAATAATAAATATAATAATACAACTGCTATATTAATATTAACTTTTTAAGCAACTTTAAAAGGAGCCTGAGAATATAAAAAAATATCAAAAATAGCATTTCTCTAAATGTTATTTGAACCCACACGTACGTCACAAAGGGCAATGTACTGAGGAAACTTAAACTTAAATTAACGCTATAGTGTAATCAAACTGTGACTCATTCATTTCTAGTATCAATGGAAAAATCTGTGGCGTGCATCTGATAATAACGGCCTTGGAGGTTGTTAACGTGTCAAATGAAAACAAAAACTCGGATGTTTACTTCAAAGTAATTGTATTTGTCGCATTGTTAAAAAAAATCACAAGTAATGTTCATTCGCGACTGTTCTAACGATCGTAGCTGGTTCAATTTTGCGGTACAGCTGTTGGGCTGCAGCATATTTGAGGAATTGTAAAAAAAAAAACACAAATTCTAACCGAAATAATGGTTAGCAGTCATTTACATTGGATGCTTTTTTATTATGTAGCGCCATATATTGAGTGGTATCTAATATTTGGAACAGTATGTCGTTATTAGAGAAACACCATCCACGATCGATCATTAATTGTAGCTTAAATGGAAACAGGTTGAATTGGGCCAAATAAGTAATTAAAAATCAAATAAATAATTTTTATTCACAAAAGATTTCTCTTACCAGTCCACATAATGTCAATTTCCTGTGATAGTTTAGTGCCCAAAGTGTTAAGGTATTCTGAACTGATAACAGTGGGTACAGCTCGAGTAGAACAGTACTGTGTGGGACAAAGTAAAAATCTAGGACAACCTAGATATTGATGAATTTCATTTGTTACAGATACCTGAAAGAGTAAATTAATTCGTGAAATATTAAGATTATTAAATAATTATTTATGAATCTATAACATTACTTATATATGTCTTTAACATTAAGGTAATCAGAAAGAACCTAATAAATAGGTTAATAATATAAATAGGTTCGAGCTATCGTGCGAGGCAACATAAAGATACAGGGAACCTTATGTTAAGACTCTTTATTCCGAATTTTCCGCCAAGTTATAAGACATTGCGTGGCGAAACTCACCTCGCCGTTATTTTATTTTTACCAGAGCGAGGAAATGAAATAATTCATACTCTCCGAGTGGGATTTGAACTCACAACCGTGTTTACAGGGAGATAAATCATTTTCGCCTATTTTACAGACATTGAGTATTTAGTGAAAGAACCCTTTGTCTCACCAGAGCTTCTCACCAACTGCAATCATGCTTTAATAATTAGATTTAAAAGACACCATTTTTAGGCACTAAACATTATTGCAGCTGCTACAAGTCAAAGTCAACAACACATTTTGGATTTCAAATATGTTACACAAATGTGTAAAGACACATAGAAAAGCTGATATCCATCACACAATATGGATTATCTCTTCGGTGTCTATTTTTATTTATAAACTAATATTGTAATAACAATTTTTCATTCTTCAACTAAAAATATTGCCACCACATAATAAAATCAAATTATAACAAACAAACAAATTAAAGTATTAAAATACAGAAATTAAATAAGAATCTATAAGTATTAAAATTAATATACCTGAGCATGTGCAAAGCTTTGAAATATTTGTTTATCAGCTTCACTCATCTCAGGTTCAATGTCATCAAATAACAATGCGAAGCATGTACAGCCAAACTGTGACACCTAGAAATAAATATATAAACGCTAGCATATAACTTAAAATTTAAAAAAAAACAATATTCACTCACTTCTCACATATTTAAATTAAGTAATAAGTAAATACTAATTAAAAAACAAAGATAAATAATAGATGTATATTTTATACATCCATTAACCATTTACAATCAGCCAGGTAATGGAGCAAGGTGATATTGGGTTTTCCGCAGGCATGCTGGGATGAAAAGTAACCCAAATGATTCTTCAATCTTCTAGTGAAAATTTCATAACAATTGCTTCAGCTGTTTTGGTAACTAGCCCAGTCAAATAGGAAGACACAAACAGACAAGACAGATTTAAAATCTTTGTGACACATACTGTATGCAGTTGAAAAACTCTGCTATTTTGAAATCACAAAAAGATAACTCAATTTGTTATATGATTTATATATATTTATTTATATGTTTAGATATAAACACCATTTAATACCACAATTTAAATAGAACTTAAGTATTTTTAAAGAAATCGAAAGATTGTTGCCTAAAATTATTAAAAAGGATATATATTTTATATAAACAATAAAATATTATATGTAATTAAGACATTACTTGTTCTAATTTTCTTTTTAGAGTGGTAATTTCCTTTTGACTACTATATGTGATATCAAGTCCTGGTGACAAGGCGTAGCAAAATGTAACTCCATGAGATTTTGCTTCTGATATTAAAGATGTTAAATGCTCTGCCTCCTCTACTGTATATAATTCTCTCCAGTATGCTCTATGCTTGTAGTCATCTTTTGGAGCATAGACATACATATCTAAACCCCATTTTTTTAGCCTGAAAATAAATAAATATAAGTAATAAATATATACATGTACATATGTATAATGATTTACATTAATTCTTGATGTGATTCTAGCAGTGACGTTGTGTTCATTATGGGTTTAATTCCCAAAGTTATTTTCATGTGTCATGACAAAATACAGCATTGAATGAGACAAGTCTGCATATAAGCAATGGGAACTCTTCAAAATTTCAATATTGTATAGTTTTCTATTAATTTGAAATTAATTACAATAATAATAATAATAAAATTGTGACATATCTGAACTTCGACTTAATATTTATTATCTGATAGGAATATAAAAAAATATATTAAATAAATCCCATTTGAGATTGTTACTTACTTCTGAAAAAGATCTTTTCTTTGCTCAGTAGTCCACGGCCGACCGTAAAAGCCTGCAATAGATCTTAGGTCATTCACTTGTAGACTAACATATACATACATCGCATAAAAGTATAGCATATAGTATGTAATGTTACAAGATAGGTTGCATATCAATAAACTTACCTTCTACAACCCCGCAAATAAAGTCTTTACGTTTGCAGTTATGTTCATCTGGAGAGCTTTCGGTCATTATGATTAAATTTAAGTTTCACAAAAAACAAATTTAGAAAAAAGAAATGCACTCCAGTTACTATATTTGAATAGCGATGGGTATTTTAAGAAATTCTACGATATAAGTGATGATTAAGTATATACTTTCTAATAAGACATAGGGCACCGGCAGACTAGTTAGAGATATAAATTGATGAAATTAGACACAAAAATCCACTGGAAATAATACGGAGAAATCAAATATGATGTGTCAAACACTACACCACAGACTAAGCTGAACTGTTGTCTGTTACAACTTTACTAGACTATGCTGAGCTTGAGGTGCATAGATAATAAATATTTCAAGGAACTGTCAAATTTCCATAAATCATGTAGCATGCTGCACTGAATATAATTTGTTTGTTTTGATATAGTTTCTAAAAAATGACAAAATCGTGAAAAATATTAAATTTTCAAAAAAATGTTAGATTTCTTTTTACATTTATTTTTAATATATTGAATCCACGATTGTAGCCACCAAAATATTATCGCCGATTTATGTAAGTCGTATTGTACGATTGATGGTAAATGAAATAAGACCAGTAATAATAGCAAATGCTTTTATTTACACATAAATTGAGTTTATTTATCTTAAAATAATAATTCAAGTATTTATAAATATCTTATCTAATAATACTGAATATTTTGGTTTATAATATGTATACAAAGAAGAGACTCATTGATCTACTATATTGTGTAACAGATGAGATTGTTTACTTATATTGAGATCTACATATTGGTGCGCTAAAATTCAAACTTGTAAGTGACTAGAACAATGGAATAAATATACTTAAATCTAAATATTTACAATTATTTTTATAATATTTACATAATTTTATCTAAGCATATTACATAAGTCTATTGAATAATTCTTACATTTAAAAATATTGATAGTTACATAGTTCTTGTTACTGGAAACTAGATATAATATCATTCTAATATACAAATATATGATTGAACACAAAAAAAATCTATACTTGTAGGTTTTTAAAAATTTGAGATTCAAACTTTTACTTTAAGTTTTATCTATTCTTTCTTATGTGAACAAATTATATCTACATTAGAATTATCTTTTGTAAGTATGATGTTGTTTTGAACAATATTTTTGTTAATGATATCTACATCATTATTATAAAAACCGAACCTGCGATTTCTAGCAATAAAATAATATCTAAACAAAAAATAAGAGATTCAATTTAAATTTTTAAATCACAAAATATTCAAGTCTTTGTCATAAAGTGCGGCCGAGCGCAACACTACATGTGTCAGCCGATCATGCCGCCCGACATGTTACCGTGCACGCGCATGTGCCTGTTCAGATTGCCGGACTGAGAAAATCTGTAGAGAAATATAACGATTAATTTTAAAACATTTTTTTTAAATGTTATTTTCAAAATGTGGTTTTTAAAATTGTAATTCATATTTTTCTACATTTTCAACACGATTAAATTTTTTTAATCTGTTTAATCTGTGTTTTTTTAATCTGCTTCATACTGTAGCCCCCATATTGCAGGGTAGGCAGAAGGAACCTTTGGTGAAGACACTGCGGTCCTTCCTTTCTGCCTTTTGAGACATTGAGAGTTAAGGCTGAACTCAACTCCGCGCTTCGTTATGTTACCAGAGAGGAAAATTAAAAAGTTATTCTTTCCGACTGGGAACGAACAACAATTGCCACGCTTATGCCAATTTCAAATGATAATAAAAATATTATACCTCAGTAAGCACAGCTTGCATTGATAAGGTTTTTCCCCTGAATGTATTCGCAGATGCTTTGTCAAAGTTGAGCTGTCTGAAAACGCCTTTTTACACGAACGACATCTAAAAAATATATAATAAAAGTAAATTCATTAGTAACAAACTCCGTTATGCACATTGTTCTTATCACATTATATTCTTATTCTTATTATTATATTTCTGTCGCACCTAATTTGAGAGAAATTTATGTACCTTTTATATGTATCGTCTATTTATGGAGAAAAATTAAAATGTCACGATAAGTATGTCACAAACAGCTATTAGTTCTATTAAATATAAGAAACTAATAAATAATTCTTAGTAAGTACTTACTGGTAAGGTCGTTCTCCTGAGTGTGTTCTCATGTGTGTCGTCACGCTGGAGCTCTGACTGAATCTTCGGTCGCATATTGGGCACCTACCAAAGTTTGATTCGTCAAATATTAATATAATATACCAATGTAACGCACGCGTAATGGAATCATTATAGTCCAGTTAAACAATAAGAAATTCCCAAATTTCGACTTACCAAAAAAATTACATATAAAAATGTAAAATATGGAACTAATTCAATCTGATTTGGTATAAGTTAAGTATAAGAAATTAGATACAATGACAGAATTCTCGCGAACCAAGTTGGGGCACCGCCTAGTTTTATATAGGTACATATATAAAATAGACAGTGTGCAGTTTCGATTTTGATTATTTTTCTTAAAAAAAGTTAAAGCTTTTAGAAACTGTACGTATAAGCTTTCCCTATTCCTATACCTACACATTAGTGCAAAGTATTTTTTAAAAAACTATTTATTATTATATCGCTTATTCTAGCAAGTAGGGGTTTTCTTTAATACCTTCCTTTTTCCTATATCAGGCTCATTTTAATCCATCAAATCGAATAAATGATAAGCCTTCATTTGCTTTTAGTTTAACAGCCAACATATAAGCATATATACATTACGCAGATATTTTTATAGCTATAGGTAACCCTTACTTTTTATCTTCATCATCTAATATTAAGAACAATTTGTTAGGTTGAAATCACTAATCTAAGGAACTAGAAGCTAGAATTATAAGCTAGAATTTAGATATTCTTTTTATGTTGGATAGTCCAATTCTCAATGGTTGTAAATAACATGACATTCATTGTTTCGATGTGACCCACTGCACTAGCGATAAGAGTTACCTCGGGCACTTAGAATTTCATCCTAAGTACCCGATGTAATATATATATATATATATATATATATATATATATATATATATATATATATATATATATATATATATATATATATATATATATATATATAGCTGCAAGTAATATTTAAATAATATATTACTAATAAATATATATAAATAATAAGCTGCAAGTAAAAGCTACTTTATAAATAAAGCTTACCTAAAAGGTTTCTGTCCAGTATGGGTCCTGACATGGGCTGTCAAGTTAGCAGCTTGTGAAAAGCTCTTATTGCAATCTCCACATCGGTACGGTCTTTCACCTGAATGTGTACGTAAATGTGTCTTCAAAGTGCTCGGCCTCGCGTACGTTTTGCCACAAATACGACATAGATTTGGTTTTTGCTCGTCGTCTTCTGAACAACCGCTCAGAGCTCCTACCTGTTTTAAATGGTTTCTTTTTTTATGATACTTTGCTTAACATTTGGATATGTTTTTTGGGCAGAAAGCTCGTAGTACTTAATCAAGACACTTCATTAGCTAAGCTCTACGAGCGTTTTATCTTGATAGATCGCGGAAATAAAAGAAACTTACACACAAACATATTTCAGAGTGTAGATCGAATCCACAACCATCGCATTTATAGTTAGACGATGTTACGCCATGTTGGTGTTAATGTATGTATTTGTTTGTCATTTTTTGTTATTTTCTATATTAATTTAATAATACATACAGATTATATATCTGACTTTAAAGTTGTACTAAAGTTTAAAAACATGTGATTGTTACATGTGCATTAAACTTAAATAATTGATGGAATAAATTTTTTTGGCTTCACGCTATACGTTTAATTCATATCGCAAAGTTTAGTGTGAGAGGAGAGGAAGGTTAGTGTTAAGACATTTCGTTCTCCACCTGCTATGCTTTGTTTTCCTAGCAGAGCAAATAAAATAAAATAATGCAGTGCCCAAAGTAAGTAAAAGATTAACAGACGTTAGTTAACAATGTTATTATTTATGACTTTATTGACATGTGTTGATGAAATTGAAGTGGTATTTTTATTTACGTGACAAATTATCTTATTTTCACATCTTTTAAAGTGTTATTCCATATTAAGGGAAGAAATATTTTGGAAAAAAAATCTCTTGAAATCCATCTTTGACGTGTATAGTATCGAGGATGTGTTTAAATTTTTATCCCAAATAGCCCAAGGTCTCCAAATAGCCTAAAACTAAAACAACTACCCGCCCCAAGTTCACTTGAACCCAAGAACCCCTATGCGTTCTGAGACGGCACTGATCTAGCTAGTTGAAAATTCTGTAATGAATCTCTGGTAATAGACCAATTTACTCACCTGTACTTTACCCGACGCATTAACACACGTAGTATATCCAAAATCTTGCATTTGTCCTTGGTTCAATAAATATCCATTCTGCATCTGATCCTTTTGATTCTCTTGCATATAAAGTTTCGATGGCGACCTTTTTAGTACTGGATTCAAATTCTTTTGACTCGTGAAATTAGGTTTTTGTTGAAATAAATAATTTGAAGCTGGTTTTTGATTTTGTAATTGTAGTGGTTTAAATGTGGATGTTGCTGTTATTAGGGGATCTGATTGATTTGGAGTCCGGAAGTCTGCTGTAAAGGAATAAGTGGCGGAAGGGTACGTTGTAGGTATTACGTTTTGAGTTTGTGGGTATACTACGTTGACTGATGGAGATGTTGGGTTCTGATTCCACTGCACCTGTAAATTTTTAATATTTTATTATGGAAAAATTATAAATTTATTATTGCTTTACAGCAAATCACGAAAGGAATATCTTTTATCCGCCTGTCTGTAAAGACCATTTTTCTCAAAATCGAGCTGGATTTTAATGAAAACCAAAAATATCCAAGTCTATACTACCATGAAGCACAAAAACAAAATCAACCATTTAATTCAAAATAATCAAAAGCCCGTATATACATCGGTTTCCGCATATTAGGTAGGTATATGAAATTTGCCGCATAATTAAAAATCAAAATCCATAATGCGATGCACTCCTTAGTTTCCGTTTATCTGTTTGTAGCCACTCTTAGGTATGCGGGAATTTGTGTAAAATAAAAAGATCGTCCAATAAAATAATTTTAAAACAAAGAAATGAGTAATTATAAAATAGAACATAATAAAATATTAAAACCAACAAATTCACAAAATTTTAAAAAGGTCAAGTGCTACTCGCTCATCGAGAATTCTGTAATAATTTCATGATTGTAGGTAAGTGCAAGTACAGAAAGTACAACTTAAAAGTTGACAAATAAATTTGCGGGCGCTATGCACTCATTTTGTATAAAAAAAATTAAACATATAATCTTTGTAATGTTTTTTGCTTATTGGCAAATTTCATAATTCAACTATAAGTATTCTATAGGTTTTGATTATGTGGATAATTTCAGCTTGATATTTTCACGTGATCTTAAGAACAGGTCTTGACAGATTGACAGACAGACGGATGATAAAGTGATCCTGTATAGGTTCCGTTTTCCCTTTTGAGGTACGGAAGCCTTAAAAAAAATTTATCTGTATATATATCTTATTTTATCTGAAAAATCAAAACCCTTACTTGTGAACACAACTGATCGGGTGGACAACCATGCATGGTCATGTTCATGGACACATTCACGCTCATGGTGGGAAACAGTGGAGTGCTGCCATAGTGCTCATAGTACGGATAGCCGGTACCACCGTTGACCATCATCTGTTCAGAAAATTATTGTTATCGAAGAAAATCCGGTTGGTTCGTGTGCATCCTAGAATAGCCTGGTACTAACCCCATAATTTTTAATAATGAATTAAAAACCGTTACATAAAAAGATATGTTAAAGTTTTAATCGAGAAAACTTGGCAACTTTTAACTAAATAGTATTTACTTATAACTAATTCAATAAATGATGGATCTGCAAAACAATTGTACGACTATATACGAATAGGTAGACACTTGAATTATTCGCCACATTGTGAGTCAATATTCAATAGGTATAAAAGATTTACCGAAAGTAGATTTTACCTACTATTAAACCATTTATATCACTGGAGGCCGCTCCCCTATGGAAAATATTTGTTGTAATCCGCCAATGAGGAAAAGCAATGAAAAAAATAATCTTTATAATTGAAACTGTTATCTGAGTCTGTTGTTGTCTTTTGGCATATTTATATTTATAAGATATAACTTTAAATGTCACATATTAAAAGAATAGTTAAATACATAGTGCATAGTTGAAAAATTATTCTTAAATGAAGTAAATACGATGCTTAGAAATAATCTTTAGTGAGCGGATATATACTATATGTACATACATACACCTAATTTCATAGTATATCCCTAGCGGGGTAGCCGGTCCCTACATACCTTTTTCGCCTCGTCCACTATCATTACCATCATACATGCCCCCCGAGGGTTCTTCATGCTTTTCACGTGACCGTCCTCCAATATTATACACCGACCGAGATCCCTCTTGCACCTCTTTTACTACTGACTCTTGCATCATATCTTTTTTACCAAATCCGAAATCCAAATTTGCAGAATTTAAAAATTCCGCAAATCTACAGCATTCATCTTTCTATCATTCTTCTATAAGTAACACGTTTCGTATTCGTATCCGTCGGTACCAGCACTGCATTTTATACGGCCAGAGCTATGCTATGTCAGCTAAGTGACATTTCGCCGTCTCAACAATTCCACCTAAGGCACCGTTAACGCTGTTACTGGCAGCAATAAGCCTTTCCACGACCATTTCGTCACCTTACTCTACTTAGGTAACAAACTTCCAGATATAACACTTCATACACTTGTTCTCATATCTTTCTATTTACATTAATCTTGCATTCCTTTTTTCGTCCCTTTCAAATACAAAGACTCACAAAGACGCTATCAACGAAAATGAGTTGTACCTAATGAAAATATCTATAAGAATATCGACGTAGATTGATACGATCTCACGGCTTAATGAGCTAAAAATCTTAAAGGCTTAGACGATATTCAACATTAAATGACGTTATTTTATGGCTGAAGTCTCTTATAGTTTTAAAAGGCTGAACTGTGATTTACCCTATGATATTTTTTACCTACTTTTCAAGAGATGGAGTGTGCGTAAAGCTTAAATATTTGTATGAAACGAAACAATATAAAAACATCAAAAAATAAATAAAAAGATAATTTATATGAGATAGAGGTCGCAGTGGCGCAGTGGCTATCTTTTGACTGTGAGTGTCAAAACATTCCGTTCTACTCCTTTACGCGTTGTGTAGTCGCATCGTGTCACTTATTGAGTGGCGTAACTCAACGTCGCGCTTAGTTTTGCCGAAGCGAAGACAAAATATTAAATAATGCATCATTCAATAATTCATTCAGATTGAACTCTCGTCTCATCTCAACTGTAACAAACTTATTAAGCTAATAAACAGTCCTAAAGTAAATAAACAGTCCTTTTACATCGCCTTTGTGTGATAGTCATGTTTATAAAATTGAATATTCAAAGTAAAAAGCTTTAAAAGTTCTTTTGAAATCATTGAACCAAAATATGTATCTTGATTCTAATTTAAAATAATGAATGAATGAATGAATGCTAGGAATATATGTATAAAAAATATTTACATTACTCAATTAGGTAAAAAGAATTAAATTTAACGCAAAGTCAAGTCACTGTAATAAAAAAAAACGTTATCTACTTTAGTATTATTCTGATTAACATTAAAGTTTATCTTTAAACGTAATTGTTGAGATCATTTAATTTCATCTCTACAAAGAGAGCCGTCTAAATCACATCTAAGAAACCATTCAAAAAACTATTATCATTTTGCAACATGAACCTACTCTAGTATAAAATAGAGCTCAAAATAGAACAGGCATTGCAATTCTAATCATCCTAACATACCAAATAAGTATTCCTTTAGAATTATTAATCCCTATATTAATTACGACAATTTCATAACCGCCCCTTGCCTTTACAATTTCCCCTAATGTAAGATGTAACAAAGTGAATATTATTGTCTCGCTCGCACTTATAACTCCTTGTGTGTGTGAGAGGGAAATACCTGTGGGTGTACAGTGTCCGCCGCGCAGTCGCCATGGACGACGGCGTGTTTCAAAGAGAGGAGGACGTCCGCGGCCTCCCCACCACCCCGCTCCCGGCACTCCCCACCGTTGCTCCTGCTGGTATGAGGTTTATTTAGAATGGTGCAGTATTTAGATAATTATTGTATAAGACGACTTATTATACTTATTTATGTTTATTTATATAAAACTGTCATATCCAAAGTTCCATGTACCTGTAGCATATATTTTTGAACCTATGATAGGTTCAAAAATATATGCTACAGGAACCATATATGCTACAGGTAGGAACCAATTCTAGGAGCTCAATAACTCCATATACAAAATAAGGGTTGAAACTCACGATGCCGTCAAATTATTTATGAAGTATATTATTGTATATGTAGATCGGTAGATTCTTTATTTTTAAATTTACTAAGATATAGGGAATATAAAAAGTACTTAGGTAACTATCTATTTAATGTCACTTAATATTTCATATCCATTTGATTTAAATATAAAAAGTTGATACGATAACATTAGGTATATTCACGTTTTTCAATAAAAAAAAATATAGGCCGAGTACTCGCGCACCTAGGGTACCTATTTTATAATTGTAAGTATTTAGATGAGGATAATATTACTTAGGAGATACCTACTGGTGATTATCGTCTTTATATATACTGTAAGTTCTCACTTCTTGTGAAATTTCTATAGGTCAATGATATACAACTAACAGGTATGATTCGGAAAACTTAAATTTGTGGTTGTATGCACTCATTTTGTGTAATTAATTCCATAACTCTTGAGCTTTAAAAAAAATTGAGCTTTAACTTGGAGTTAAAGTGTGGCCAAAATAAGCATTTTTAACAATAAAGACAAGGAGTACCAAAACTAATTTAACTTTTCACATTTTAAAGAATAATTAGGAAAATAGGTACAGTTCTGCAACGATATGTTATAGAAAATCATTTTAGCTGTTTAATTTCAATATATACCTCATGCAGGAGTCTATGAAATACCTATAGATCGACTAGTTTTTAAAACACAAAAAAAAAAACAATTTTTGAAGCTCCAACCTCAAAGTTGAGGACCGTCGTGGCGTCGCGTAAAAACGACGGCTTCTGGGTTCGATTCCCACTCAAGGAGAGTGATTAATTTTCATTTTCTTTGCTCTACTAACAAGGTTAAGTGCGGCGTTGAGTCCGTCACTCAACACGCCGCCACAATGCCTCAAAAGGCGGAAAGCGGGGAACTTAGTGTCTAAACACTAGGATCCTACGGTTCCTACGCTTCCCTCTGCCTGCCCTGCCATGTTCGGGATACAGCGTGAAGCTATTATAAGTCAAACTAGTAGTAGATTCTAAATTGCAGCTTAAAAGCTTATAAGCCTTAAGGCGTTAGAAAAATAATTTTATTAAAAAACATCAATGACGTGAGTCAAGTCCACGCAACGAGAATTCCGCACCAATTTTATTATTGTTGGTCACCGGGACTCCCCGGTAAATCTTATAAAAATTGACTAATTCAAATTTGCGGGCAGATGTATGCACTAATTGTGTATGAAATGATCAACAAGTATAAATTTGTAATGCTTTTAGGGTTTCGTATATCAAAAGAACAAAACTTTGTTGTCAATCTATCTGTCTGCCCGTCTGTCGAAACCATTTTCTCAAAATCGCGTTTTCTATTATCAAGTTAAAATTTATATTAAATATCCAGGTATTTAGTCTCTTGGAGCAGAGTATTCCAAGAACTTGTCAATTTTTGTTAGTTATATTTCTCGTTGACCTACATCTAAGAAATTGGTACGGAACGGAAATTTGTTTGGTACGGAAATTGGAAACCGCAGTGTCCATTATAAGTTCTCACTACCCGTTATTAGTTATTCTAGGTAACTGACTAACTAACTAACAGAAAGTACTGAAGTTTTGAGTACGCACAAAATTTTATACAATCACAGCAATAATACACTATGATCTTGAGAAAAATGATCTTGACATACATATAAGACACAAAGTGAATTTACAAAAGTCCCATATTTCTTTTGAGGCACAGAACTCTAAAGTTTAGTCAGAAAATAGTGTTTGAAAGATTTTCTTATAAAAAAATTTTAATATGGAAGAAAAGCTGCACACAAACTATATGTTAAGCACAAATTAGAAAATCTAAGAGCTCTCATAACAATCGTCATTGTAACATAAACATCAAAATCCTCAACTTTAAATTATATTATGTAAAAACATAATAGTAATTTTATTCTGAGTTACTCATACATTGATAGATACAAAAAGTAAACAAGTATAGTATAAAAGCAAATAGTTGCAGTAAAAATCCTTACAAAGCATTTTGCTATCTCAAACAATTAATTTACTACTAATATAATCTACTCACTTATAACCAGAGCATGGTGAAAACGGGAACAGCGACGGCAGCGGGTCCAGTTCCAGGGGTGGCAGCGAGAACGAACCCATGTCCTCCGCGGGCCAGTTCGGTTCACTCACATCGCCGAGCCCGACGTCACAAGGGGCGATGGAGTCGGATAACGCGTTTAGATCATCCCCATTGTCCGGACAGCAGTTTTCTGTTTCTTGCTGGAATCATATAGAATGTGTAATCATATATTATTTTTTAGTTTCACGCTGTATCCCGCATATAGCAGGATAGGCATAGATAACCTAGTGTCAAGTGACTCAGTTCTAAGCTTTCTGTTTCAGGACTTGACTAAAGATCACAATGATCTCACTGTTACCTCTATGTAGAGCGTCGGCTACAATGATTTCAAAGCATAATAATTGCAAAATAAAATTTTAAGAAAGTATATTATGTACATATACATATACTGAATTAACTAACGTAAACTGAATTAGGTATTACATTAAGTAAACAAATTATTCTATAAGCATAACATTGCGTCATGTGAGTCAGTAATATATATATATGTATATATATATATATATATATATATATATATATATATATATATATATATATATATATATATATATATATATATATATATATATATATATATATATATATATATATATATATATATATATATATATATATATATATATATATATATATATATATATATATATATATATATATATATATATATTTATATATATATATATATATATATTTATATATATATATATATATATATATATATATATGTATATATATATATATATATATATATATATATATATATATATATATATATATATATATATAAGAGTAGGTAAACATTTTGTTCAATTTCAAAAATTTCGTTGTTCTTTAATGAATATAATAAAATAAAATATTATTATTATTATTTACTTATTGTTTTTTTTTGTTGTTGTTGTTTAGTAACTGGATTTTTTTTAATTAGTATTAACTGATGAATGATATAAAACTAGAATCAGGCAAATTTAGCGCTAAAAACACAAAAGCAAGCAAAATAAAGATTATTAACTTTTTGGATATAAAAAACAAATTTTTCTACATTACTTTTTTACAAGCAAACTAATCAATAACTATTGATTTATTTTAAACGAAAGTACCGATGTTTATTTTCCAGTAAATTGAAAGTTACCAAGTACTCGGTTTCAATTAAGACAGTGGATCTTCTCACCGCACTTGTGGTCAAAGTATTTGATGGTAATCAATATATTGTTTATCAGGTATCTTTTTTAGCCTCTTCTTTTTGCTTAGGGTGTAGGATACAGAAAAATTAAAAAAATATATATCGTATTTCTATATTTTCCATATTTAATTGTGGCTATTTAATTATTTCAGGTTTTGGGGTGATAAGTATTGTAAATTACCCAAACATATCTCGCGTAGACTTCCATAAGCCTCTCAGAATAAAGTCAAAACGCAACAAATTGTGCACGGTGTTACCATAGAGCATGTCCCATCACTATAAAAAATGTATTATTCATTGAGGCCGTCGTGGCGCACTAGTACCACGTCTGAATATACACGCTTCGGTGTTTGATTCGATTCTCACTCGTGGATAGAATTATTTTGATCTCGCTCTATTAAGAAGATAAAGGAAGGCGTTAAGAGGATGTGGACGTGGAGTGGAGGGAGTGGACTATGACAACACTAATTTCTTTCTGCCTACTCTGCTAAATGCAGAATACAACGTGAAGCTAAATAAAACAAATCCTTACCCTTATAGACATTTTTGATTTTTAACATATATATATATATATATATATATATATATATATATATATATATATATATATATATATATATATATATATATATATATATATATATATATATATATATATATATATATATATATTTATATATATATATATATATATATATATATATATATATATATATATATATATATATATATATATATATATACAAATGTATATCACGAGCAAGTAGACTGTCCCAAATCTCAATTGTATTGATATCTCGTCGGGACGGTCGTCAATCAAGATTTTACATCGACTAAAAATAATTTTCACAACAAGGGTTGCTGCTACTTTACATCCTACTCGTATCTACACACAGGTCTATCATAGGCAATATTTACCTGGCAACAGTCATCCGGCAGCTCCCGAAGCTGATCACAGGAGCAAGGCTGCAGGGGGTCGCAGCAGAGCCCGTGGCAGCAGCCCAGGAACTGCGGATTGTTCGGCACGTAGCAGTCCATCGCGCACGCCGCCGCGCATGGGCGTTACAGCTTCCGACGTTTGCCCATCCCTGTGAGATTGACACACCTCTTGTAAGATCATATATAGGTATGTATAGTTAAAATTTATATAGATATAGGTGTAGACAGTAGTTTTGTTAATTAACTTTTAGGTATTTTAACATTTATTTTCTTGCATTATGATGAAAGGGATATCTGTGCATTTGATGCAAAATTATGTGGAGACTGTACATTACTAGTGTTTGCTTCAAAATCACAGTTACAAAAAAATTACCTAGTCTATTAAATTACCTAGCATATTTTTAAAATGACTAATATATTGTGGACGTGCGCTCAGTTATAAAAATAAAGAGTTTTTAAAAAATGTTTTATTTTCAATTGATAATAATGTTATGAAGTGACGTTGTCTTCAAATAAGTAAGTCAATAATTGTAAGAGTTTTAAATATATTTACAGTAATATTAATTAAAAAAAAAAAAACAAATACTGAGAATTCCATTTAATAAATTCCACCACTTGAAACACACTATGTCTTGAATTCAGTCGGAAAGGGATCCGCGGCGGAGTACCTTGTCACTGCGTTCTAAAAAAAACACACTCTAATAAACAGGCGCTCACAATATTTTTGAATTGTTATAAATTGTGTATAACATTACTTATTGGATATATTTAAGATATTCTTGTAATGTTACCTTCGAAGCTTGAAACAACACAGTAGGTATATGTAGGTATATTGTATATGATCTGATGCCCTTGTCGGGAAGACAAATACACATAGAAACATAAACATATTTTTCTATTGCTTTAAAGCTTTATAATTTCATTTCATTGTAATTTACAGATCATATATTTATATATATAAGATAGGTATATTTATACTTATTACGGAGATAAGATACGTAAGAGTTACGTTCCATGTGTTAAAAATACACACTAACATTGTTGCGGTGTTAAATCTGTGTCAGTCGGTCTACATAATCGATATAATCGAACATCTAGCTTAGATTGTTTACATATCTGGTAAGTTGATAAATTAATGTTTAGACCAGATTCATATTTAAGCTGTATATATACGTAATTATAGATTTGATATATTAAATGAATTCCTTTGTCTAAAACAAGGTAATAATCCTAAAAAATGGCCAAAAAATATATTCCGTCGAATTATTAATAAAGGGGCAATATTTAATATAAACCAAATTAATTGTACTTAACACCTTGTCATAATCTTATGACTATCTATAGGTATCTACCTATTCTTACAAATGCAAAACGGATAAACTTTAATTATGCAAAAGTTAAAATCAATTCAATGCGTAAAAGTAGGAGTGCAAATTAAAAAAAATAATTGTTATTTTTTTTCGTTAGTATTAAAGCTTTATGATTTCAACACACTTATGAAAGTTATATAAATCGGCATATTGTTTTGTCAGTTTTATATTTACCTGCATATGGCAGAGTAAGCAGAGTAACCGGAGGAAGCATTCCGGTTACCGCTTTCTACTCAAAATTGAGATTTTTCTCGAGATGAGATTCGGAGATTAAAATAATTAATTTCACCATGTAGGAATGGAACTGACTACCATCGTGTTTACATTTAGACGTTAACTCACTGTGCTACGACAGCACATTATAAATTGACTTAGTATAAAAAATTAAATCAAAAGTTTTTCAGTGTCGTGTCCTCCAGCAAAACGCTTAAGATCCAGTCACTTTATTAACTTAAATGTTACCTATATTAATGTAATAAGTTTTAGCTTAAGCATTTTATGTACGGTTCGATGGTATCGTAAAATAAATTAAGTAAATATTTTATGTACGTTAATTATATTAATAGTAATTATATTATATAAATTGTGCGAAAAGGTTACGCGGTTAAAAGAGTATGTTTTTATTCTTAATATGCATTTGCAAATTTTTAAGAAAATCGGATGACAGCTGCCGTTGTAATTTATATGCCATTTTCTTCATTGATGTATAGATTTAAAAAAAACAGGTAACGATACGACATTTGAACATTTTCAAAGTGTGTTAAAAATAAATTCTATTTATTCCTTCTTTTTTTGTGCTTTTGAATAAATATTAAAATATAGTCAGTATAGTCATATATATATATAGTCAACGAAAATTTTTAAACTTAAACTTCACTATTTAAGTGGTTCTTTTCTGGTAGGTAACCGGTAGGTAAGTTAAGGTTACAAAGCTTATTATTTTAATATAAAAATCTATGCACCATGTTATATAATATGTATATGCTGAAAAACAGCATTATACAAAGGAACATATGAAAATTACATAACAGTAATTCCATGAAGCATATTCTGAAGTTTGACATTAACATTTGAATATTTGGGTTGACAAACTGATAAACATATTTAAATACAATACTTATTTCGGATAAGTCTACTTTGGAAATAAATATTTCCCAAGTGGGATTTGACGACTTCATTTGACAGTGTCTTCACTCAGACATCACTGTGCCACAATAGTAAATAATAATGTATACCTAAGATTAAGAAACTTTAAAAGCTTATACAAAATCAATGAATGACAGATGCATGTGATTAATTGTACTATAATTAGCTTCCTAGCCGAAGGTTCAGTATTTGACGTATCATTCAAAGGGAATAGATTTAAAGATTTAATTTAGCAAGTAAAACAAACTCAAATCTACTATAACACCTACAAATTTTTTAATTTTTTAATTATTCAATTAATTTTATTTATTTAATTAAGGATAGCTTACAAAACATACACTTATTCTAATATTACAAACATATATTACAACTATGGGCTTAATGCTGCTTTAATTACAAGCCACCACGACATGGTTAGGAACGGTGTAATTTATTAAAATCTAACATTTCTTAAAATAATGAAAAATGTAACTTATTTAACACAAACAATATATAATTTAACTAACTTAAATTAAAACTTAACTTATAAATAACTTATTTAATTTTAAAGAATTTGGTGCTGCCTTATTGAATTTCAATTTTTGGGATTCCGTATCTAGGGAGAAAACGGACCACTTATACTGTTACTATATGTTCAGGCTGCCTGTATGTCCGTCATTTTTTCAAAATCATGCATTGGCGTAACCAGAGACATTTTCCAGGGTGGGCCCCGGTCTAAAGTGAGATATGACAAACATGTTATATGTATAAATCATATATAAAATATGGAGTTAAAAATGCAGACTTCTAAAAAAATGGAATGTTCACATATTGAACATTCAGTTGAAAAGCACAGTTCTCAAAGTTCTCGACATCATACTAATATTGTCTTCTAAAAAAAAGTTATTTAAAGTTAAATGATGTGTTTTACCTTTTCAAATAAATTTCGTCCCCTTTTTGCCTTTATTTTATTAGTCAATATTCTGGGGTGGGCAGAATCGTATGGGGTGGGATACGTTCGTGTACCTTTTTTTTCATAAGGCTCTTTAAAAAATTATAAAATTTTCATGAAAATAAGAAAATCATATGGGAGAAAGCCATTGATTTAATTAAGCAGGTAAAGCAAGTCTCTTATGACTGTCATTGAAATATCAGAGGCTTTACAAAGGATTGGAATAGATAGGTTGATAATAAATTCATTTGTTTGTATAAATCAGTCCAGTTCTTTATTAATGTCGAACTTAATGTTTGAGCGTTTTAAGATAAGCACAGAGAACTTAGTGTCAAGACATTCTGTTCTTCGCTTGCCTCCCGAACTTGAGACATTGTGTATTGATTGATCGAATCAACATATCGCTTTGTATTGCCAGAGCGAGAAAATAAAAATAATTTATTTCTCCAAGTGGGCATTGAACCTACAACGATCGCATTTATAGCCAGACGCTGTGCCATTTGGCCACAATGACCTATTTCCTCAATTACTACATAGAAATAATTTGTTGAAAATGTCTTAAATAATATTATCATTAAAAACTACTATTATTTAAATTAATTTTGACTGTAGCTTTCTTGAACTTTTTAGAAATAACGAGTTAGATGTTGTATTTTTTTAAGATACTTTTATCATTTGTATTTATATTTATTTATACTTTATTTATTATAAACATAATTACTTTCAAGTGAATATATAACTATTTGATATTTAGTAGGTATTACTATATATAACAGTAACTCTACTTCTAGTGCCTAGCAAATGCTAGGAAAAATAATTTCCTTTTCATTCTTTTCATTCTTCACTAATTTCCAGTATTTTGAAGTATAGGTAAGGAGCTAGAAGAAAAAAACAACTAGTACCGTATTATGAAGTGTCATGGCCCTGTTGTCAGCACGCATTTTTTTATTATTATTTACATACACTTTAGATATTACGGAAAACTAGATTTATATGATTATAAAGACATCTATCTTAAAGAGCCCACTTATTTCTTTGAATTGCCAACTCAACTATACTAGTGTAATCTAAAACTAAATACATCATTAATTTGTCAGTCCCACGGACATACGTGAATTTCGGTCTCGATTTGAAAGCAATAGGCAATAAATTATTTCACGTCGTAGCCATTTAGAAGCCATTCGGGGCCCCTGTGAGGTCGGGGCCCCGAGTTAAGTATGGTATGGAACTGTCTGTATTCATTTACTCCCATGCCCACCTCGTATAGCATTATATAGACTCGATACGTATAAAATTACTGCGAATCAGTTTTTGCGAAAGAAGTTTCATATTTTTGAGGTCATGAGGTCACTATGTCTACAGTCTATGTTCGTGCTCCGTAAAACTAACATAATATGGATAAAGTTTAATTGGAAATATAATACCGCGCAACATTATTCTTTTTTAAAATTCAAGCTTACAACGCATTATTTCTAATTCATAATGGCTTTATTTGTAAAAATATCGGTTTAATATAAATTTAATATTTAAGACAATGTACAGTATACAACCCTAGTGTTTGTATTACAAATATTGTATAACAAATGCACCTATGTAACCTATAGGTAGTACTTTTCATAATACCTTCGCAATTTTTTTACGTAAAATATTGTAAGTATAGGTACAATATAAGGTGTTAAGGTACACACTTAATAATATTACGCGCAACATTTTAATTTTATTATTAGAAACAAAGGTGGAATATAAATATAGCCTATTGCTTAATCAATAAAATATTATTTACCAAAAGGATGCAAAACCCATTTAAGGAAATATTCACTCTAAAGATTTTTTCGGTATACCTTTTCCTACTAAAACAGATCTATTCTTATACCTACTATATTTGCCTTCATCATATTCAAATGCAATTTCTTGATCGAAAATATAAAAACTAATTTCAATGAAAAAATATGCTTTAAGCATTTTTAAATTAGATGTATACTAAATAATTAAAGATTTAAATAAAAGAAAACACTTTGTTTAGACATTGTTCTTATCTTTGGAATGGTTGTCATATTTACTGTCTACACTATTGATCAATTTAACTTTTTAATTTCTAACGCAATTTTTTCTCACGCACAATGTAAAGGTATACTAATACGATTTTACACAGACAATCTTACCTTTCTAGAAAATCTATCCAAAATTATCCAAGAGTTTTCCACAATAATATTAAAACACATCACAAAATCACTGTATCACAAATAACTGGCCGCACTAATTAAATTAAACGTATCGGTCAAAGCATGCGCCATGACAACTGTCAATTGGTATTCTTTTTTAAATATTACATGTTCGATAGGACGAACCCTTGCAGGCTAATGTTGGTGACTAAATGACTATCACTTAAGTGCAGTCGCCCGCCCCTACGTTAATTGGCTGTTTGTATCAAACCATCAACCAGCCCCTCTGAAAAAAAAACATGACATATTGTGCGCGGGAAAGTCGCTGTCAACGCGTATCGGGTTAACGTGGCGTCGGAAGCTATTGTTTTTGTGGTGAACGTTTAGCGCGATCGACTTTAGATAACTAATGATTTGATTAATTTGGTTTCGACTATGAAAATATTATGTTCTCCCCTTGGACATGGTTTGAATTACGACATGGTTTTAAATTCCAGAATATTGAAGTGCAATTGGTAGTTTGCTCGTTTACCAAAGAATAATGGTATTAATTAATTAGTTATGATAGGATCATGTTATTACAGTGACTTCAACATTGGAAAAATCAATAGGGTGAAGTATTTATTATTGACACTAAATATATGGCATTTATAAACTTCTTTTTTTTACTTTGGTGGCTGATACCTACTGTACGTTTCAGGAAATGCGGGTTTCATATAATTAATATATAACATTTAATAATCTACTGTAAAGTTACAACTAAATACTCGGTTACATTGAAGACAACAAAAATCTATGTTTCGTGTAAGCTGTGATTGGGTTTCCAAATACTATATTTATAAAGTTATTCATAATAAATACTTGACAGACACGGTATCCTTGACATATCATTTTGACAGAATCGTTTCGGTGAACGGGTATTGTACAAATATCGATTTCGTGATAGGCCACCCAGGTAGCGCAGGTCATGTGGACATCCCACCATATGACGAAAAATCCCATGGGATAATGTTAAACGATCGGTTAGACAGGTTGCCGAAGTCACATTTAGCAATTTAGATTTCTCAGTTATGCTGTTGGCCTAAATATTAAAGTTGTTTTCCCTTAGAGTAACATAAGTACGCAGTAAATTACATAATTAGAATTGTATATAGATATCTTATCAGATGGCTCTTAACTTGACCAATAAAGTTATCATTCACTTACTAAAAATTTACTAAACAAATCAAATATTATAAAAACATTATTTATTTATATAATATTTTTTCACACTCTTCATTATTAAAATATAGATTATAAATATTACAATAATAAAAAGTATAAAGGAAACTATTCTTGTTGCACCTTATGGTCTCAAATAAATAAAAATAAATAACATCCTTTGCACTTAACAACTGCATTTGCAAAAACTTATATGCATATTTTTTATTGAATTGAAGCCTACAAAAATTAAATGTTACGCAAAAACTAAGCGAAAAACAACTAGCTTACATATTTAACAAAAATTTTTCAACAACAGCCTGAATTCTTGAAAATGTATCTTATTATAACAGCTTAAAGCAGATTTTAATAAGTGATACAAAAAATATTGCCAGGAAAGCGTGTGAATTTTTATTAAGAGAGCGCGCCCGGCGTGCCTCGCGACCACTCGGTTCAGTGAGCAGCGATGCCTGGTCAGCCCCGGTGGTCTCCACCTCACACGACGAAGGAAACTGCGAAAAAATGTAGAACAAGTGCGATTGAATTGCAAATTTATATATTGTAAACAAATATTTTTACACCATATTAGCACAGTGTAACTATGTCTGGTTAAACACGTTGGTTGTGAGTCTCATCATACTCAGGGGAATGCTTATATGTAATCAATTTGGAGCCCATGAGTTCATTTGCGTCGGATTTTAAATGTAAAACATCATTTTGTCCCGTTCCCGAAGGATATCGTTCTTAGCTCTGCCCTACGGTGCCCATACATGTCAAACTTCAGCCGTCTACACTTGATAGATTCGTCTATGTGATGTCAGTCAGTCAATTATTATTCAGTTATGATTTTTTATAGAATATATATATATTGGTCTTTATTCGTTTTTATATTTTGATAACATAAGGCGTGACTGCTCGATGAACATTGTTTATAAAAAAAAAAAATAAATTTATCAAATAACTATTACTATTAAACAAAAAATATTTAATTTCATTCGTTTAGTTTTACAACCCACGACATTATATTCCAGCAATTATTATTCCTTAAATGAGGAGAGGGATAAAAATGTAATTCAATTGCTTAGCATAATATATGGGATATGAACATAATGTGACGTGAACTAAGGTCAGTAAATGATGCTAACTGATAACTTCCCAAGGAGGTACCTACGAGTATTCACAAGCCTAATATTGTAATGTTTTTTTTTTTCGATATCAATCAGCAGTGAACTAACTAGTAATATATAATACTTTAGTTTTTTTATCGGCCTATTATATTACGTTAGTTGTATTACAACTTTTTTTTAATGGCGATATAGTCAAAAATACCTTGTTTAAGACTCACTTGTCCTCTTCTATCCTCTTATTTTAAGAATAATAATTTCTAAACTAAAATGTCGAGGTTTGTCTGACTAAACTAAGAAAATGAAATATTTTTTGTTTATAAGCATTCCCCTGAGTAGTAATCGATCCCACAGCCACCTCCTGTATGCTCGGGCCCTTTCGAGTTATATTATATCGTGGTTGTAAATAACTAACCGATAAATTATAAATATTATGAATAAAATAAATGCTAATCATATTTTTGTATTGCCTAATGCCTATATAAACTTTCTTCTAACTTTCCTGCCTATATACATACTTTAAGCTTTTTTTATAATTTATGTTAAGTAAATAATTACCATTTGCTACCATTGAACATACATACCGTATCAAAAACCAATCAAACAATAGTAATACCTATTCTTTATTAAGTAAATAATATGTGGTACATCTTTACAAGTCAAGTAATTTTATTTGGTTTCGTGTATTTCCGGCGTGTAGGAAGATCGTGGGCAGAAAGAATCTTGTGCTATCCGTTTTCCACTAGCTACTGCTACTGCCCTATGAAAACATTTCGTGTTGTAAGTTGGAAGGCAATAAGTGTTATTCATATAAAAGATCTGTCGTAGAAGAGTAGACCGACATCTGATTGGAAACGCGATGATTAGATATTTATGGATTTCTGGATATTTCAGAGATATAGGAAAAAATATTTTTTGTGTTATTAATTTATTTATTTATTTCATAAATAGCTAAGTTCATAAATTGGTAACAGTATTAACCTTCACTTTAACTAACAATATACATTAAAAACGTTGTAATAATAAAATTCCCTCATTAAGCCAGTCTGATGACGTCTCATCCTCTATCCGGTTTCGACACCCGACACTTCCGTTTCCGAACGATCGACTTTCCGACAGGTGACTATCGATCGGAAAGGTTTTAGGAATAAGTTGGGTAGAATTTTTTTTTTTATTACGTAATTGGTTAAAAATATCATTAGCATAGTAACAATAGGGAATCGCGTAGATCGTTCGATTCGTTATATAACTCTAAACTCAAATTCAAAAATATTTCTTATGGCTTTTATTTTAAAGGGAAAATAATAAAATTGTACTACAACACAAAAAAGTTTTATATAGAACCAAAAATAATAAATAAATAATAAATAACCAATTTACTATAAAAATAATATTTAATATTAAATATATACATTAACAAAATTAAACCAATATATATTATAATTATTTGTATGTGCGTTTTGTATATGTTGCTTATTAATAATAATAATAGAAAAAAAGCTTGTATATAAAACATATTTGTTGTAAAGAGAACATTGCTTGTCAAAATATTGTCTGATCGAAATATAGGAAATCTAGATTGCTCTGCCTACCTGCCTGCCAAACAAATCTTGCACTTCATTCCATTCTTCCACAGTTACTGGCGCCAGGCTATAGTTCAGTTTGCCTGAGACTATCAGAAAAGCTCGGGAGTCTTTCAAGCGTTAAGTAAACCATAGTCATTTTTTACTAACTTACGTAATGTTAAATATTTGTAATGTTATAATACTATTTATGTTTACGTAGCTTATTTTGTATGTTTATCTTTTTATATGTCGTACTATGATTTTTTGTATATATTAATTATTTGTTAGGCCGACCTCTACATTGGTTTCCCACATGACAGATTTGCTGGTAGAGAATGCTGTGTAGCGTTAAGCCTACCTTTTGCGCATGTATGTTTATTATATTGTGTAATGATGGATAAATAAATAAATAAATAAATAAACGTATTATAAGTCTGTTCAATATTTTTTTTCGTCTCCGGCTGTATACCAAATCGGATTCTCTTTTGGTTAAGACAAAAAAAGAACAAGAATTCACACGGGTATACTTCACTCCACAGTCCAGTACTTCCGCAATAAGATGTTATCTTGGCAAAAGTCAATAGAACAATTAAATTAATTTCCCCCAAAAATCTCGGCCCAAAGTTCAAACAGATCAAAAAGCTGTATCTCAAACATTGTAACACGTGCTTGTATATGTACCAAAGTATTGTATTTTGCACCTGTATTTGCCCATCGGCTAAATTGTGGGGCGATTGAATAGAGCATAAACAGGTAGAGCTTGTCAAGAGATATATTTGCGTAATGGACGAACCGAGGATACTTGATTATTTGGGGTTAAGTAAAAAAAAAACATGTCTATAGATTTTATAGTTACGGACTTCGCACTAAACGACATAGAAAAAGGTTCTAGTATTATAGCATTATCTTCTTTTATTTAAAAAAAATTTAGTATCATTTCTTGTTAGCTGGGTGTGTAAGATTTGTTTCAAACTATAGATCCCAACATTGGAAACATATTTCTTTTCAAAATCGGATCAAAAAATATTTACCGTAATTAGAATTATTGACTATTTTTAAGATGCTCTCGATTAACTTATAATAAATAAAGCAATTTTTAAAACTATATAGTAAACAAAAACATAATACCTACGAAGCATTTGCAATACATAATATAAGCTCTACATTTTCAGTTTCCATTTGTAAAAATAACTAAACTATTAATTCCCAGAGAAACAATAACATTTATCTCCATGTAAAATAATACGGCTCAATCGGAAACGTAAATAAAAGATAATGTGTGTAATTCAATATTTTATTGCGGATCCACCACTTATCTGTCTGATTCTTACGATTGATTTACATTTAATCGGCGAAAGGGGCGCGTGTACGGCGCGTGTCTTGACAGATTGCCGCTCCGCCATGATAGTTTTATTTTTTTAAATCCGTAGGTACGTGTGGCAGCGGTTATCGCTCAATAATTGTTATTCGACATTACATAATCTGAGAAGTGTGTGATTATGGTATTATACGTGGTAAAATTATATATTTTATATATTTTTGTCTGGATTATTATGACTACTCACACGAGTAATACCCAGGATTATGCATTATTATTTTAAGATAATAACAATGAGAATTTAAAATTATTTGTATTTATTATTATATATTCTTTTATTTTTTTAATTTTTTTAAGGTTTAACCATGAATATCATAATTTTTTCTTGAAAATGTTATTCTTTGCGCTTGAAATATGATGCGCTTGATATTATTTGGCGTATTATTTGTACCTACTTAAAAATTAAAACGTACCATTCAGTGCTTAAGTTTGGACGAACTTTCAAAGTCATTTTAATATTTTTGCTAATGCTAACTTTAAAACTAAACTTTAAGCAATCCTACATAATAACGAGAATCTTCTTCTTCTTCTTGGCATTAGTCCCGGCTTTTGCCAGGGTCTGCCTTTCTTCTACATACGAGTGGTGAAGTGGTTTTTAGTGGAGCGATTGCCATCTGACCTCCAAACCCATTACTGGGAGAAACCAAGAAAGGAAAGGGAATAAGAGGCAGAAAGATTTGGAATATAGAGGAGGGACGCCACTTACATGGATTGGATCGGGTTATGAAAGTGGTGGCTCGAGGTCCCGGGGTCACGTACCCGTATGCCAAAAACCAAATATCGGACAGATAATTGGCTAGACACCCTCTGAAATAGTAATAACGAGAATATGTAAACGTAATTAATTTTATTAATTACTAAAAGGAGAAGCCGTAATGGCGCAGCGGCACAGCGTTAGACTTTAAGCGCGACGGTTGTGCATTTATTTCCCACTCGGGAAATTAATTTTTATTTCTTCGCTGTGGTAAGAAGATAAAGGACGACGTTATTCTCGAAAAATGTTGCAGAAAGTGGAGAACGAGTGTTGTAAAACTAGGTTCTCTTCATAAAAACTGCCATAAGCTTAGCTTGCCTTATCTATGTAACTATTTCCATTTAATAATAATCGATATAATATTATATATCGATATAATATTCCTATATATCGATATAATATATAGGAATATAAGCTTTCGATTTAAAAAGAGAGAAGGATAAAGGTACTTAATAGATACCTACTTGTTGCAATAATTCTGTAATTCTTAAGTAATTAAAACTACAATATTCATTACAATTTTACTTTTAAAAAATGTAAAATACCATTTAGTATTTACTTACTTACTTTATTTAAAATAAACTATTTCGTAACAACTTTAAAAATCATTTTAATATTTTCTGCCACTAAATTGCAACTTTTGCAAGCATGGTAACGTTAAGAATATTTAATGTAATATTTTGTGAAAATAGTGTTAAATACCTTATTTTTTTCTTTTTAAATCTGCACAATTCAAAATAAAAAAATATATAAACATTAAAAAAGAGACCCCCCTGCTTACGTTAATATCATATTGTAATACACATAAGTTCTACTCGTAAATAAAGACCAACTACCATTGTCATACGAAAGCTCGCAAGAAACAACGTCAACGAGCTTTCAAAGAGAACTTTCACAAAGCTCACAATACGCTGCGCTTTTAATTTTCCTTCGAACGAAGCCGTAGAAGCCAAACAAATTCGGATCGATTCAAAATGGCTGAATTATTTTGAAGCTGTTTGTGCATTCTATTTTAGTATATTGTAATAATTTCGACAGTTACGATTCTTGAAAGTATTACTTAATTTACTTTAAGGACGTATCTATTAATATTGTATTAATAGATACGTCCTTAAAGTAAATATATCCCTATATGAGAATGTTTTTATAGAATTTATTATATACTAATATTGATATATTATATTGTAATATTATAATAATATATTGTAAACACATCTAATATTATTTTAATTATTTGGTTTGGTCTCATTCTATTTTAGTATATTGTAATAATTTCGACAGTTACGATTCTTGAAAGTATTACTTAATTTACTTTAAGGACGTATCTATTAATATTGTATTAATAGATACGTCCTTAAAGTAAATTATATCCCTATATGAGAATGTTTTTATAGAATTTATTATATACTAATATTGATATATTATATTGTAATATTATAATAATATATTGTAAACACATCTAATATTATTTTAATTATTTGGTTTGGTCTTGACATATTAAATTCGTGTTCAATGGTAGTTGTTGTATTTCTTACTTCAGATTCCACCAAAAGGAAATTTATGAATTAAAGATGTAATTAGAAACTTTTAATATAAAACGGTTTTGGGTTAAACCAAACTTTGGGTTAAACCAAATATAGGTATTTGTATTGTTTTTTATTCTGACTTTATGTGAAAATAATGAAAAAGGTGAATGACTTTTCGTGGTATCTCAAATATTCTATAAAACATTAATCAATAAGTCCATTCAAGCATACATATAAACGAGAGGTTTTCAACGCAAAAAGTTCCTATTTTAGCTTTTAAGAGTATCTATACCTATAAATAAAATAACAAACAGACACTTCAGCGTCTGTTTGTGTGTAATATTTTTTTCAAGTGGATATAGTTATTTACACGTAACTAAATATTTCTAAATTTTGTCTGTGTGTACTTTCCATTAGTTAGGATCAATCTCCGAAACGGTCAATCTGATTTTTATGACATTTCCACTGGAAAATAAGCAGATTCAAATCACACTGTCTATGGAAAATAATGAAAAATGTTTGTATATAAATGAAAATATTATTTTTTATGATATATTTTATCTGGGTGGAAAATTGTCACCTGCGGTAAACGTGTTTTTGCCGCGTTAATCTGGATCATGCAGGAATTCTGGGGTACAAACTAGCCTGTATATTGCTGATAATCTCCCTCATATTGCGGTGAAATTCTCATAAGAATCAATCAACTGGTCTGTAGATTGGATCTGTCAAACGGAAACAGAAAAGGAGACAAAAATTAAATCGCGCATATATTTAATAACTAATGAGATAAAGGTATCTATCTAATGAGATAAAGATATCTCGGTACACAGCTAAGGAGCTGTGTAATATGTACGAGGAGTACATTTCAAATATAATTACATGTCTATATTTTGCAACCAATTCCACCAGAGATTGTCAATTTTATCAATCAAGAGTATGTTACTAACTTAATAGCACAAATTATATTAGCAGTTTAAGGAGTACAGTATAAATTATGCGGAAGTAAAAGTACATATTTCCTTAATAAGATTTTTATGTATTTATTATTTAAAAAGTTTAAGACATAACCATTTTGATTAAATTGATCGACACGACTAATTATTGTTATATTTATATTTTCCCATGCGGTCAAAGGTGCAAATCAAAATGCTTAAATGCTTGGAAGTAAATAAATCATTATTTTTATATTTTACCTTCTTATCCATTTTATTCTTAATATTTAATTATCTATTTCATAATAGTCCTGAGGTAATAGGTAAATCATATTCTTATCTTTAAATAATATCAAAACTATACACAATATAACTACAATGTAAAATTTTATTCTTATCTAGTAACTTGAAATAAAATATCAGAGAATATCTAGAATATCAACTTTAGTTTATGGTTTTAAAATGTATGCTGTTGTTGACAGTAATAGCAACACCACGTTGCTGTATTTTTATTTTTATTTTGACAACACCAAATTTTCAAACGTCAAATTTTATTGTCGCAAAAATTTCAGTCATATTTTCGAAAAATATTACGTGATTTCAAAACAGTCGATGAAAAAGCAAAATCTATCTAGAGTCTCCAACGTGGTCGCCGTCTCATACGGCCTTCATTA